>CM056049.1:229761328-230296328 GCA_029574335.1 Rana kukunoris | reverse complement strand
TTTTTTTTCATCACAAAAAGTGATTGTGTGTACGCGGCATTACATACCCATCAGAAAACTGATGTTGTCTCGGAAGCAAGATACTTCATCAAATGAGCCAACAGAACTGAAGGCAGCAATAATGCATTGTATGGATTGGTACTCAGCAGTAGAAAAGGTAAATTATAAACCTTGATAGATAAAAGTAAACTAATAAAGGTTAAATAATAATAATAAACTAATAATAACTAATAACTAAAAGGTTTGTTTCAGAGCCACATATATGTATCCATTGTTAACTGTTCATGACTATACAGTAGAAATTCTATTCACATGACCCACTAATGTTGACCAGTATGGTTCTGCTAGCAATAACCCTCATTAGGTATTTGAAGTGAGCCACCTAACAGCTACAATGCTTTTATAATTTGTGGGTATGTGGCTTTTCTAATGTGAAACAACCTACCATTGGAGACCCACTGATTTTTATTTATTTTTTTCTTGGACTGGGTTGCTTTGTGCTAAGAAAATCAAAGCAGCTGTGATTAAAGCAAAAGCCTTGGGAGCTGCTTAGGAGGAGGCTTCACGCGGCAGATCAGTGGATAAACAAATTAGAAGGCCCTCATCAATCACCAACGGAATCACCAACGGAGGGACACACACGACAAACCTCTTGCACAAGAAATAAACCTCTTGCTAAGAATAGAACTGTCCCGTCTTTATAAGCAGTATACTTTACATTTTTACTATTGTCAGTAATGTGAAGTTACATGGTCCTATTCCATTCAAGTCATGAGACAAGGCCTGATCTACTTTTAACATTTTAAAAACATCAAGTATTTTTAAGAATATTCAAACAGCAATAATGTCCAGTTACTTAGAACAGCCAATCAAATTTCAACCTTCATCAATTAAGAATAGTAAGAAATAGAAGGTGACATCTGTTTGCTATTTATGCTATTGCATAAACAATCATCCATTCCTTTTTTAAATAAAAGTCCCCATCCTTTAAGCCAGGAGTCTCAAACTGGCGGGCCATCCAGCTGTTGGGAAACTACAAGTCCCATCATGCTTGTACCTGTCAGCCTTGCAATGCCTCATGGGACTTGTAGTTTTGCAACAGCAGGAGGGCCACCAGTTTAAGACCCCTGCTTTAAGCCATGTTTATAGGCAAGGCTTCTACCCTCACTGGCCACTTTATTAGGTTCCATTTTATCTTGATTTTTTCTTAAATTGTGTGGCTGCTTATATTTGTATTATACACCGCGCAGTCTATTTTTTTCATTTTTACACTTTATTAGGTACACCTGGCTAGTAATGGGTTGCCCCCCCTTTTGCCTTCAGAACTGCCTTAATTCTTCATGGCTTAGATTAAACAAGGTGTTGAAATCATTCCTCGGAGATTTTGGTTCATATTGACATGATAGCATCACGCAGTTGCTGCAGATTTGTTGGCTGCTCTACCACATCCCAAAGGTGCTCTATTGGATGGAGATCTGGTGACTGTGGAGGCCTTTGGAGTACAGTGACCTCATTGTCATGTTCAAAGAACTAGTGGAGTGGAGATGATTTGAGATTTGTGACATGGCTCATTAACCTGCTGGAAGGAGCCATCAGAAGATGGGTATACTGTAGACATAAAGGGATGGACATGGTCAGCAACTATACTCAGGTAGGCCGTGGTGTTTAAATGATGCTCAATTGGTACTAAGGGGCCCAAAGTGTGCCAGGAAAATACCCCTCACACCATTACACCACTAGTCTGAACCATTGATACAAGGATCCATGCTTTCATGTTGTTTTTCCAATCTTCTAATGTCTAATTTTGGTGGTAACTGTAGCCTCAGTTTCCTGTTCGGCTGTAGCCAATCTGCTTCAGGGTTCGATTGGGTTGTGCATTCAGAAATGGTTTTCTGCATACCTTGGTTGTAACGAGTGGTTATTTTTAGTCAGTGGTGCATTTCTATCTACGTCCAGACGAAGCTACGCAATCTGCCATTGCGAAACGCGTTGACGTCAGACGCTGACGGACGCCACAGTCCCAGGCCCCGCACCATAGCGGGAGATTGAAATCTTATTTTGAAAGCGATACCAGGCGGAGAGAGGTCAGGAGCGATTCAATTTTTCTGGATCCAAGGATTCATCCCATACCAGCCAACGGTACTAGTACCAGCAATCGGTACATATATTGAGCCGAACGAGGATCTCAGTTTGTGTCAACATATCCCATCTATGGGAACAGCATCAGCACAACAGCAGCAGAGGTCTGAGCTACACAGCTGATCGTTCAGGGACGGAGAGTAACGGCACCACTTACTAGGTGGATTCTGGTAAGATCGTTCCACACTTTTTTATCAGCACTCATAAATTTGGGTTTGTGCTCATTCACTGCCATCTCTCTATCAAGCTCTACCACTAAGCAGACGAACCCCTTTTAATTAGCAGTGTCAGCACTGCGAATATCCAACTACACATTGTAGCTCTGTATAAGTGGGCTCATATGTTACCAGCTGTACTAACTATATTGGGACTGAACAACATAATCATTGAACTTTCCTTGGTACAACTAGGCCATCCTCAGGCCATATAGACTGCCACTTACCTCTCTATACCGCAAACAGCATTTGGACTTTAGTTTTTCTGGACAGGTGGACTTTATTTGGTTATTTTTCCAAGTAGAGGGTTTTTCTTTTTGGGGTGGATATATTTATTACCCCTACACTTCACCAGTATCAGCATACATTAATTAATCTATAGTCCTTTTCTGAGGCATTATATATATATAATATATATATATATATTTTTTTTGATTTTTCATCTCCCCAGGGGGTCCCCCCGTTAATATTTCCCAAATACTTCCATGATATTACCCCATATTCATATGGTGATATCTTTGGGAATGTCCACGGGGATACCGTACTGAAGCGTCCGGACAGCTGTCTTTTTTATACCTTTTTGTTGGTCTTTGTCTGTCCCTGTTTTTGTCTCGTGTATGTTATGTTAGTACCGGTTAGTGAACAACAATCTTGTTTTCACGGGTGTAGCTTTGGCCAGCTACCAATAGTTGATAACCTTTTGATATTTAGGTTTTAGAATCAGTACACTCTTCATGCTAGATTTTGTGTATACTATTTATATACAATTCTGTTATTTATAATAAATTTACTATTTTTATATTCAGTTATTGTCCGTCACTACCTTGATAACCGCTAGGTCCATAGAGGCACACTGTCTTAGTGCTCTCTATAGGACCAAAAACTCCTTTTTCCGCATTTCTATCTGCCCATTCTCCTCTGACCTCTGACATCAACAAGGCATTTTCATCCACACAACTGACACTCACTGGATATTTTCTCTTTTTTGGACTATTCTCTATAAGCCCTAGAGATGGTTGTGTGTGAAAATCACAATAGTAGTATTTTTTTAAATACTCTACGTTCACATTAACTCAAATCCCTTTATTCCCCATTCTGATGCTCAGTTTGAACTTCAGCATGTTGTCTACACCACGTCTAGATGCCTAAATGCTTTGAGTTGCTTACCAGGCAATTGAACAGGTGTACCTAATAAAGTGGCTGATGAGTGTATAGTTCCCATCATATGTGTTAACCATTTCTTTTTTTTTCCATCAGGGATGACATATAGTCATATTGCCCATATGTGCTCTTTCCCCTTAGACACTTTAAAGATCACCATCAATGACATAATTGGATAAAACTTTCAGTAAGTTGGAAAACAGAGAATACAATGTAATACTGCCGAAGCAGGTTCTTGTACCCACCACATCTCTAGGAACAGCTGATGTCACTGGGAATCCCAGCCACGTAAAGAAAAGGGGCAGGGATAGCAATGACATCATTGCCCAAATATGGCTTCTAGTCAGATTCGGCATCTAGTAAGATTTACCATGACCAAGCCATTTTTAGCGATACAGCGCTGCGTTAGTTTAACTGACAATTGCACGGTCATGGGATGCTGTACCCAAATAAAAATGTTGTCCTTTTTTCCCACAAATAGTGCTTTCTTTTGTTGGGATTTGATCACATGTTTTTTTTTTTTGTGCTATCAACAAAATAAGTTAGACAATTTTGAAAAAAAAAACACAATATTTTATACTTTCTGCTATAAAACAAGCTCATTTAAAAAATAAATAAAAAATTCTTTATCAGTTTAGGCCAATATATATTCTGCTTCATACTTTTGGTAAAAAAAAAAAAATCCCAATGAGCATATATTGATTGGTTTGACCAAAAGTTATAGTATCTACAAACTATAGGATATTTTTTTTAGTGGGACTGTAATATTGAGGCGGAGAAATCGGCCACCTAACTGACACTTTTTGGGGACATTGTTAGAGTGATCACTGCTAAAAAATATGCAATATCACTGTACTAATGGAACTGGCTGGGAAGGGGTTAACATCAGGGGTAATCAAAGGGTTAACTGTGTGCCTAGCCTGTGCTTACTCACTATGTGGGAGGTGATTTGACTAGTGGAAGGCAAAGATCTCTGTTCCTGTTTTTCAGGAACACAGAATCAATACCTTTGCTTCTGATGGATTGGCAATCTTCCTTGTTTACATAGGCAGATTCATTATCTTCCTGTGTACTGTGTAATCGGTGGGTGTCGGCGAACATTAAGTCCACTGTACTCAGTGCTAGCACGTGCACTCGGGAGTGTCAGTTCAATGGACAACCCCCCCCCCCCCCATGGTATTCTTTTTACACCACCTTGCCTCTTAGGCCAGAACATGTGTAATTTCACAGATGTGGCTCTAATTGATTTCAGTGGGGTTCAGGTTTGGCATCCAAGCTTTTTTCAAACTTGTCAAACTCTGCTTGAACCAAACCCAAGGCAGTTCAGCTCATCCATAATACTGAAACAACAAGCTTTTTTCATCACAAGTGAAAAGTATAAAGCTAACAATATGAAAAAGAGACTGGAGCTCCACTCACTGGCTGGATTGGATTCAACACTACATAATATGTATATTTAATATTTACAGTTAAAAAATAAAAAAGCTTCCAGTGCATATCCATCGCTTCAGATACATAAATGCATTGAATAACATTTTTATTTCAATACAGATTAAATGTTTCTCTATTTGATTGAAATTTAGCTCCATTTAAAAGCTGGAGTCATGGGGATTTGCTGAATCTGAAAGTACATAAGCAGAAAAGATGAATTTCATGAGCTGACATTAAAACATATGTCCTTTAGGAAATCATTCTTTCCCCTTTATGATAAGCAGACGTATTTACTAAAGTTCTCAGTTTCATTTTAAATAATCAATCAGATCAAGGAAACATTACAAAGACAAATTACCCTAAGCCTGGCTGGGTGCTGAAGTAAACAGAAGTTTTACTGGCAAAAATGACACCCTTAATAATTCATAATCTGTTGTGCCTATAGATCGTAATAAAGGTTTGGCATTCACCCTTCAGGCAAATTTCCTGTTGCACCTTGACAATCTAAATTTTTAATTGAAGGATTTGACTGGAAATATGTGCTTCGCCTTAATTCACTTTATACACATACACATCTATCTAGTGAGGATGTTTTCATAAATGCATGGTTTATTGGTGTGTTCTAACTTATAGATGCCAGTTAAAACTTCAGATTTATTGTATAGGATAGAAAAAAACAATGGCTGTTATATGATCTTTTGCTACAGATTGCTCACTAGGGATGAGGTTTGGGTTTGCTGCTACCATGGGGTTGAGGCACATCCCGCTGTTTTGAGATTTGCAGCTCCAGCAAAGTTATGTGCAGATAGGCCTTGAATATTTATTTTTTATTAAACCAAAATGCACTATATGGCCTTTGCAGTATAGTAAGCAGGTTTAAAAGGGCCCATAAAGGGCTTTTTTTAAGCTAGCCCTCTCAGGATAAAATACTTTACTTCTGATTTCTAGCCCTCTGGGCAGTCAACATAATTTCTGCCATTTTTGTTCTTATTTTTTAGGGCTTTTTTGTCTTTTTTTATTTTATTTTGTGGTTGATTTAAGGTCAGCAGTCACTTTTAGTTTCTGTCCCATCCATAGCAAACTGTTTTTCATTTTGCTGCAAGGGTTTTGATTAAGGGTTATTATGTGGTTTTCATTTATTTTGGGAAATATTGGTGTTTCTTTTAAGCTCATAGGTCGATTTTAAGTTAAACCGCTTTAAGGGGCTTTTGCTTCAGGAGTGGTATTTTGGGGTTTTCATTTCTTTTGTGTATTTTTTGTTTTTATTTTATGTTGATAGGGCTTTTCTTAGTTTGGGATGCTCAAAGCAGAGCAGATAGTCACTGACCATTGGTTCTTGGAACTGTCTTGTTTTTGCAGCATGCATCAGTTAAGCCTATTATACATATTTAAAACTGCATGTTGCTGTCCATTTTGTATACTGATGTATCTTCTGCAGTGTCTTTAGTCATGTAGTATAAATTCTAGTCTGTACGTTTTGTTAATTTTAATTTAGGCCTAGCCTCACTCATTACAATTTTTCTGCTGCTGGTCAGCTTTACACTATTGTATCATCTATGGTCTCTTTATCTCTAGCATAGTTTAGTCCACTAATCTTGATTATAACCCAAGCCTGTGGTCTTTGTCTTTTTACCAAATTTGGGTCTAGGCACACTATTTAAAATTGTCTTGCTGCTGGCAGATTTTACATTGCTGTGTTTTCTGTGGTTTCTTTTTTTTTGTAGTTAAACACTTGTCTTTTTCTCTAGTACATTTTGGCCAAATCTCACTTATTGAAAATGTCATTCAGATTGCTGGGAAATTTTACATTGCTATATCATCCACATCTCTGAATTCTAAATGAGCCCTTGGCAGAAATTGGCAAGCAATATGAAAGTTTTGCATCAGTGAGAACAGGGAAAGCCACAGAAAACTAATGGCTAATTCTTTTTTGCTGGTCAAATCAGGTCTATTACTATTCGATCAAAAATCATGTGTCACATATTTTCTCTCACCAAAGTGAATTCAATTGGGGTGCTGCTATATGTAAGTCAAGCTAATTGTAAATAACAAAAATCTATTTCCATGCCAAATATCAGCTGCCAGTGTACATGGTCACTGAGACTGTCCATAAAAATCATATAGCATGCTATTTAAAGGATTTTCAATATTGCTTTTGAAAACTAGTGTTCAGTATTCTTTTTCTATGTTTTACATTGATTTATGTCCCCCATGGCATTGTCAATGCATTTTAAAAGTTTAGTTATTAATGCTAAAAATGACAAGAATGTAAGGACAAACTTTATTCTGCCAACTTCACCACAAAAAGGCCCTGTCCTAAAATAAAATGAAAAAAAAAAAAAAAAACACTCACACGCGCATAGACAGCGGAAACAATGGAGTCCAGATCCAGCACCTGTGCAGACTCGCTGTGAGTCTCTGTCAGGTCTACAAGACCTGTCAGAGATCCCACAGCATCTCTGTGCTACATCACACAACTCAGGAGCTTCACAGGTTGCCACTAGAGTCCTCTTCCACTCCTCCATGACAACATCATAGAGCTGATGGATGTTAGAGACCTTGTGCTCCTCCACCTTCCATTTGAGGATGCCCCACAGATGCTCAATAGGGTTTAAGTCTGGAGACATGCTTGACCAGTCCGTCACCTTTACCCTCAGGCAGTGGTCATCTTGGAGGTGTGTTTGGGGTCATATCCAAAGGGAGGGGATCATTCAGTATGTCACAGTACATGTTGCCTTTCCTGGTTCCCTCAATGCACTGTAGCTTCCCAGTGTCGGCAGCACTCATGCAGCCCTAGACCATGACACTCCCACCACAATTTTTTTCAGATTCTCAGAGAGTTCTTTGCCATGAGGTGCCATGTTTAACTTCCAGTATTCAGTATGTGAGAGTGATAACACCATATTTATGACACCTGCTTCCCAGTCACACCTGAGACCTTGTAACACTAATAAGTCACATGACACTGGGGAGAGAAAATGGCAAATTTGGTCATTTTCACTTAAGGTTGTACTCACTTTTGTTACCATACATGAATGGCTGTGTGTTGAGTTATTTTGAGAGGGCAGCACATTTACACTGTTGTACAAGCTGTACCCTCACCTTTTTACATTGTAGCCAAGTGCCATTTCTTCAGTGTTGTCACATAAAAAGATATAATAAATTATTTACAAAAATGTGAGAGTGTACTTACATTTGTGAGACACTGTAAGTAACATCCACAATACTTTGCTTACCTAAGGTTACATTTATTCAGTTTTTCTTAACCAATAATTGTTATCCTTGTGATTTTACACTAGATGGCTGTCTTGCTATTTCTTCTGTTCATGATTTCACATAGAATGTCAAATCATTTCAATACAATTGAAAACTTGTACAGTATCACGTTTACATCAAAACACTTATGGAATAAAAAGGGTAGTTTTATACAGCCACATCAAACACAGCAACCTAAAATTATTTTACATATAATTTGATTAAATACTATAACTCACTATAGTAATTACAGCTGTTGTCATAATTACAAAGATGCAGAACATTAAACCACTGCAGAAAAAAATGTTATCACTTGATTTGCATTGTAACAGAATTTGGACAATTTGGAATAATCAGAAATGAAAATAAAGAGCAAAATGTGTGTCTTCGTGATAATCATATTCAACTTGAAACTATGAAATAAAGAAAAGAGAGCAGCAACCGTGTGACATATTGTAGTAGTTTTGAGTTCTAGAGAAAAAGCTTTGGTTTCTTTGTTCTTTTTATTACAGTGTACTACAAGTAAAATAGTAATTTACTAAATTGTTTGTAAAAGGTCAACAACGTGTATTTTTACATAAAATATATGAAAGGGTACACATATAAAGATATGTTAGGCAACTAAATTAAATTTCTCGCAAATATTTATTAACCAGTTCCCAACCACGCTATAGCCAAAAAAGGCTACAGCACGGTCATCCAGTTCTGGGAGGGCTTCCATGAATTGACATTCTCCCAGAACCATGCCCCCTTTGGACACAGCTGATCACAGATTGGGTTAAAGGGACAATCACAAAGGCCCTTTACCATAGGAATAGCTGTCCAATCACAGCTGATCACTGATCAAATGTCACAAACTTGCCAGTTTTTCACATTCCTTTCCTCAAACGCTGTCACAGCGTGAGGAGAGGAGAACTAATATCCAGGAGTTCTGACGGGGGACATTTACACTGATATTAGGGCACTAATCAGCAGTACTCTGATTATCAGTGCAGCCCTATCATTGCCCATCAATGCAACCTATCAGTGCTGCCTTTCAGTGCCCACTAGTGTAGCCTATAAGTGCCTACTCATCATTAACATCTATCAGTGTCCTTTAGTGCCCATCAATGGTGCCTATCAGTGCCCATTAGCACCGCCTATTATTGCCACATATCAGTACAGCCTCATCAGTGCTTGCTCATCAGTGCCCATCGGTGTTACCTCATCAGTGCCCATCAGTGCCTATTAGTGCAGCCTACCAGTGCCCATCAGTGCTGGTCTGAGATTCAATCCATCTATGACCATGGTGAGAGGGGGGTCATAAAACTGTTGGATAATGATTTAGAAAACCTAGGTCAACATTTAGTCCATACACACCATGGACACAGGGAATATGCACACCTGTAGGACATAATTTCTCACAATCAGAACACAAGATGGAAGACATAAATATTTTAGTTCTTAAAAGGGAACTTCAAAACTACTCAGGAAAGGAAACATTTTGAACTAAGAATAATAATTCTATTTGACACAATACATAATAGACTAAATGTTGACCGTTTTGGTAAATCAATATCCAACAGTTTTAAGACCTCCCACCACCTCTGTAACTGTTGTTCCCCCTCTCCCTACCTTCTCAGATTATTCTTGTTGCAGGTGCACTAATAAAGCTAAAATCACCTCAAGCATAATGTTAGTATTTAAAAAACTGTGTGATAGTCCAGTGTTTCCCAACTCCAGTCCTCAAGGCCAACAGGTCATGTTTTCAGGATTTCCCTCAATTGAAACAGCTGTGGTAATTACTAAGGCAGTGAAACTGATCGAATCACCTGTGCAAAATAATGGAAATCCTGAAAACATGACCTGTTGGTGTGCCTTGAGGATTGGAGTTGGGAAACACTGTGATAGTCTATCAAGTAGGCACCAGATATGCAACCAAATTGTAAAATAAAAACCTTTGCAAAGGAAATTTTAATTTTCTTTGTATATTTTCTATTATATCAAAGGGTCCTGGCTACTTCTGTGGTTGCATTTAAAGGTGCCCATAAACATTGATAAATGGTTTCCTTATTTAGCTATTTTTGAATACAGTGAATGAGTCTTACATCTTTGAGCTATCTGTAAATGTTGGTAGCCATTGGGCTCTGAAGTATAATCGTGGTTGGATAATACCTGAATTTCTGACCATCCACTATAGTTATGACTAGCTTAAGACAATATTTTCAAAATCTGTTCTACAAGATGCCCAACAGGCCATGTTTTGCATAGATCCACACACTGCACTGCTGAGCCACTGATTACTTCATCTGGGTATTTTTGAGGTTACTTGCAAAGCATGTCATGTTGGTGACATTTAAGAATAGGTTTGAGAAAAACTGAACTACGCAAAAATCATTTACCTCCACCTTACCATAACCAAAGGAAACTCACACTGAATACTATCACTAATCTTATGATATTATTCCATTTGTTCTACAAAAGTGCTATAGGGAGAAAAAGTATCGTTGTCCAAAGCAAAGGAAAATGTACTAGGTAATTGGGGGAATAAAGAGAGGATCTGATTTAGGACCAGACTGCCAATACATTTAGTTATTGTCAGAAGGACTGCTAAGTCTGGCAATATTATCTGCTATACATTTTTTTGCTGGAATTAACTGACTGTATCAAACATGTTTTATTACAGGAGGGAAAATAACTGTAGCCTGTACATATGCAGTAACACCAGTAGTCACCTTACTGCTTAACTGTGGTCCCAGTTTCTCACTTGGTCTTGGCAAAGTTTGCTCATACCTACAAATAAGGGCTATTGTACTTATTATACTACCACTGGATCTTAGTGTCAGCTTAACACTGATCTGATTGTTGCTTTGTGTAAAGTACAGTTCTTTCTTCTGACAATATTCGTTTTCTTAACAAATCACTAATATTTAGCTAATGCCTATTTTTCAATGAGTGAAGTTTCTTAGCCATTTCCTCCTGTTGCAATTAGACTATATAGCTATGCACAAGTGATATGAGCTACATTTAGTAGTCACATAAATAAAATATTACTCAGCCAGTTAAAATTAGCACAATTAGGTTTCATTTATTTATATTTATTTATTTATTAAAATTCTTAAAAGTACAAAATGGTTTACAGATCAAAGAACTATAAACCTATGTGATTCCATAGACTTGACTAAAAAGCTCAGTTTTTAGAAGCTTCCTGAACTTAAAAAGATCATTCTCAAGCCTTAATTTTAGAGGCAGGGAGTTCCAAAGCAGTTCTCCCTGAACCGCACTCGTCCTCCCTCCGCATTTTTTCTTTCGAAATTTAGGGATCACCAAAGTTTCCAAATTAGCCGACTTTAAAGTACGGATTAGGCACATATTTGGTGAATTTATCCTGCAGGTACACTGGCCCCTTGCCATGGGTAGCCCTGTGCACCATGCAACCAGTCTTAAACAGAACCCGTTCCTTCACGGGTAGCCAATGCAGGGCTCTCAGCGATGGCGTGATATGTGGTCACGACGACCAACACCTGTGAGTAGCCTTGCAGCAGCGTTCTGAATAAGCTGTAGTTTGTGCCATGCTTCTTTGATGGGAGTGTATAGGAGTATAGGAGTGAATAGATCTTTTATATAGCATCTTTATTACACTTTATTTTGAATTTTTTTAGTCAGGAAAAATATTACATACATCACAAACAAGCAAACAATATCAAATCACACTTACCAGCTAATCTGCAAAAGAACCAAACTGATCCTAACAATTCATTTTAAAAAAACAGAGAGTTTAATTGCACACATTTGCAAATATATGTGAAAGCAACAGTGCCTTTCCAAGTATCCTCTGTATATCATTGCCCTTACTCTGTTGTATATTTGAGAGTCTCCAAATTGAAGCACATATAGCAGTGGATGAATTGAAGTGGTTGTAGAGAATAAAGGTTTTTTACCTTAATGTGTTCTCTGCTTTATGGTTAATAAAACTTCCAAGATAAGTTTTCCCTCAGCCCCATAAATACTTACCTGAGCCTGATCTTAATCCAGCACTGTGCCTAAGAGCAGCATCAGACACACTTAGCCCAGCTTGGGAGCAAGCCCACATGTCTGGAAGGCACTGAAGAGTCTCCAAGTTGGAGCAACTATAACAGTGGATAAAATAAGGGCAGATTTGACATGGGGACACATTCGGTGCCTTTAGCTGCTATTGTGCTCTTGCTGGGCATCCAGTGTGTCCCTGTGCCTTTGAAGAGGAGTGTACCCCCTCTAGGCAAACCTGCCTCTAATATATTCACTGATATATGTGCTTCAACTTGGAGACCCACAAATATAGAGTTAGGATCTCAGTAATCATCAGAGCCTTGGCGAGGCTCTGCAGCTTTCACGTATGTTTGCAAATGTGTGCAACGACACCCTCTGTTTTTTACATGAATTGTTAGACATAGAGGTTTTTTTTGCAGGCTAGCTAGTAAGTGTGCTGGGAATTGTTTTGTGTGTGTTTGTTTATGATCTGCATTGTCCTGACATTTGCACCTTGCTATCTTCAGCCAGAAGATGGAGATGTAGGCTATTTTTCATATGTTTACCAGGCTTTTAACTGCTTTTCGGGAGAAAAAAAAACTGTCTAAAGCTGAATTGCTAGATCTCAAATTACACACACTGCTAAATAAGTCAGAGAAGTGATTCATTGTGATTCATCTTCATCCTCACAACATAACTCACTACTTTGTGAAACTCCCTGCATTTATATAACATCTGGAAGGGAAAAATGAACACTTATAATTCTGTGCAAACCATAGGTGCACCCTGTATTAAATGTTTGTAATGTAGTATTTATCTCTCTAAAAGTGTACATTTTTACCTTATATTTAAAACAGTAGGTTTACTATAAATAGTGTTGCTCACGAATATTCGCATTGCGAATATTCGTTACGAATATTGCATATTCGAGTATTTGCGAATAAATCGAATATCGCGGTGAGTATTCACTATTGCGAATATTCACTATTGCGAATATTCACTATTGCGAATATTCGTATTTTTTCAAATTTATTTTTAAAACAGATCACATCCTAGTGATCTCCATCGACGTCTAAAAGCATTGCTGGTATGATTAGAGACCCTGGGCCGAGTAGCTGAAGCGATCCTTTTATGTTGCCGAATATTCGCAATGCGAATATTCGTATTACGAATATTCACGAATACTTTCTCTGCCCTTCTGTGTTTTGTGTATAAAAAAAAAAAAAATAGCTTTAGTTTAGTCATATAAGTTTGTGTAAGTAGAGTTAGAGTTTAGTGCATATTAGTTTAGTAATCCAGGAAATGATCTCCGTTTTCACGTGTTGTTCGCGCGCATGCGCATGCGCGGACGAGAATTTCGCAATCAATTTCGCATTCGCATTGATAAAATATCACGAATATTCGATATTAACGAATATTTCACAAATATTCTTCTATATATTCGTGAAATATCGCAAAATCGAATATGGCGTATTCCGCTCAACACTAACTATAAACCCCTCAATCCCAGTAGGATACACTTTTTTTTGCCTCCCCAGCTGTAGCTATAAAATATATATCTTTGCTGTACATTGAGCAATCACTAAAAAAAAAAAAACTGTGTTCATGTGTGATCCAAAGAAATTGTTGTTCAGGTAAATTTCAGACACTTTCTTAGATATCATGATTATTGGCTTCACCGTGAATACCAGTCTTTTCCTCTTTCCAAGTGTACTGAAGATTCAGTCAACAATTCCATTAATATAGGTGGATATAAAGTTCATATTTATATGTTGTCCATAGCAATACAAAGCTGCATTATGCAAAGTTAATGCGAGTAGAGAAAGGAAAAAAAATGTGGCTTACTCCATGTAACAGCATTGGAGAAAACATGGCTGTCACATGGGGAATTCTATAGCCCCACATAAACAAGCTTTTTCTTTCTGTCCCAGCAGCTGAACAGACAGCCGGGGAAGCAAAAGAATGGTAACTATAAGTATCTATGAAAGTCTACATTTGAGTAAACGTGTTGCTTTACCCTGCATGGGCAAAGCATATGACCATTTTATAATTTGTTTTACAGGTTTCATTTTAAAGCTGTGAATATCAGTAAAAATGTGTACCTCTTTTGGGCATTTATTCAGTGTTATGAGATATGTTGGGGTTCTAATTACAAGTACATTTTAGGTTAAGGATTAATATAATATGCTAGTTATAAGGGTTATGTTGAGTTTAAGCTTCAAATTATATTTTGGATGAAATAAATTAACTTTTTATGTGCGATACATAACACAAGCAAAACCAGTCTTGAAATTTTTCTGTGGAAACTTCTGGCACCAAATGGCCACAGCAGAACCAACAAAATGTTTTCTGAGATAAAAAATAATGTACTAAAAAACGACTTTAAGCTATTTTAAAAGGTATTGCAGATGCTATAGAGTTAAAACTATAGTGATTCTTTTTTCCTTGGTATTAATGAGTGTTTCACAGGTGCAAATTTTATGTACAATAACATTTTGGCAATCATTTGTATTACCAAGGGTTATATAGTGCATCACTTTGGGTTATTTGGCTAGCTTTTTTCAGCTAGGTGAAGATTTTTCATTACTCATACAGTCAGACATCCAGTGAAGTTGATTTACTAAGTTTTTTTGTAAGAGTGGCACTTATAACCTAAGGAATAGACTAATACCGATAGCAACAAGCCATGTTTTTGCAGTAGTTCTCTAACTTTCACATTAAAAACAAATCTTAGTACCCAATTGGTTGCTGGAGTCAACATTTTCACCTATCTTTGCTTCAGTTTTATATATCATCCACTGTACATACAATTAAACAGAGTTTAAACTGTTTTTGCCAATTCCTTTATCCACCTCAAATTGCCATCAGACATACTGTAAAATTTCTAAAAATAATTCTTTTAAAAATTGTCTTCTTTCCAATTCAGTATTGAGTATCAGAAACCACAGAAAAGTGTCTTAATGTCCTCGGCTTCATTACAGCAGAATGATCTACAAGAATAATAGAGATGCAATTTAAAAAATAACCCTGTTAAATCTTGTAAGGCCAAATAATACCATAACCTTAGTAAAGAAATACAATACTACGAGCGCTTTTAGCGAGACGGCAATAACCACGGCACATAACAAAATAAACCACATTAAAACAATTCAATGGGAAAGCTCATTAAGCCAGTTTGTTCCCATTATAGAGCAAATAAAAATAAATAAATAAGCAGTACTGTAATAAAATAGAACAGTTCCCCATCCCTGATGATTTTTTCTCTAATTAAATATTTCCTTTAAATAAATGGTGAGTCTGAATATGCAGGCATATATAATACAATTACTTCTTTTGGAATCAGTCGGCAACAAAAATTAGCTGGTGGTGTGAGAAGAAATAGTATAATATTTAAAAACCAACTATATTTAGCGAAATAGCAACAATATTAAAAACAAACAGTAAAAAGGGCAGTAAAAAAAATCCTGCTAGCAGCATCTTTCGAGCTGTGAAGGAGCGGTGTGTATACCGCTCCTCCACCGCTCTTGCCTATTGAAATCAATGGGCACCACTGCTATACCGCCGACACAGCGCCTCTGCAGAGGCGCTTTGCGGTGGTATAGCCACAGTGCCCATTGATTGTCCTTTCTCAGCCGTTAGCGGGGGGGGTAAAAGCGCCCCGCTAGTAGCCGAATAGCACTCCAAAATTGACGGTAAATTGCCGCTAAAAATAGCGGCGCATTTCCGCCGACACCGCCCCCGCCCCAATGTGAAAGGGGCCTAAGGAAGAAAAAACTGCCCTATGAACAAAGTGAATTTTCACTAGAGTAGATCTAAACACAGTTATTAATATCCCATTTAAGCTGTAACATGTTAATGCTATGCCAATTGTTGTTTTCAGTCTTTTTATTAACTTCAAGGCGATTTCTGTTATGGGATGTCAATTTTCCACAGCTGTGCTCCTGCATTGTCACATGTGCTCCTGGTGGGGTTATAACGCAGTCCATTGTTGTCCTGTCGGCAGGTTGATCCAGAACAATAATGTGCAGCCAATGTTGGAGTGAGTTTATGTAGACAGGAAGTGGCTGAAAGAGGCTGGAGATCAGCAACAATGAGATAAGAAAAATATTGAAGAGGCGCCAATGGTATTTTATATGGAAAAAGCTATAATAGTTGTAGTGTATATACTTTACTTTAGCAAAATAAATGTCACGCAACTTTAGGTCTACTTTAACGTTAGGTGAATGAGGTGAAAGCAATGTACAGTTTAAAGCCCAGTTATGTTTTAGAAATATAAAAAAAACTAAAAGCACTTTAAAGTATAAATGACTAAAAATGAACACATTTTCACCCTATTCCCTTGCCTTAAAGCGGAGGTTCACACAAAAAGTGAACCTCCACTTTTTGGATCCCTCCCCCCCTCCAGTGACACATTTGGCACCTTTCAGGGGGGAGGGGGTGCAGATACCTGTCTGAGACAGGTATTTGCACCACTTCTGGGTCTGGGTCTGATCCCCAAATGACTTAAAAAAAAAAAAAAATAGGTGGAACCTCCGATTTAACATTCCTTTTTAACATTCCTTTTGCAAAGTAAACCTTTCCATTAGTAATTTGATTTCCTGATTTCAATGAACTGTTCCTCCGTCCCTCTTTCCTCCTTCATTTTGTTCTAATCTATATAGTTGTATTTAAAATGCACTACTTATCTATCAAAAAGTGTTTTATTGTGCTAAACTTTTAATCCAATTTTTTAATTGATGCATTTGTAAATTTCAAAAGTCAGTATAAAGGAATAGTAATGGTAAAAAAAAAAAATGAGGGTAGAATTTATAATTTGTTGTACAATTCTCCTTTAAAGGGGTGTAGCAGGGGACATGTGCTATGCCTACATACTTTTGCTAATTGGTGTCCCTCATACAGGCTTAGAAATGTGTGAGTCATTGGGCAATCTCCCCACTAAACAAGTACAATGGCATTGGTGGAATTGTAATGCTAGTGATCATTTACACTAATACTCCTTGGTTTTTGGGCCCCTCTATGTAGCTAGGCTGTGAACATTTCCAAGACATGTGGTATCGCCATACTCAAGAGGAGTAGTAGAATGTATTTTGAGGTGTATTTCTAAGTATGGCCATGCTGTGTGTTAGACAACTTTGTGTAAAAAACAAATTTAATCTTTAACCACTTCCCGCCCTGCCAATAACAAAATGACGGCTGGGCGGTGGTTCAGTTAGCCCGACTGGATATGACGTCCAGCAGGATAAGCCGTGATCGCGCTCCCTAGATGGGCGAGCAGCATGACGGTCGGTGGTGCGGTGTGTCAGTCTGACATACCGCAACACTGATCTCGGTAAAGAACCTCTGATGGAGGCTCTTAACCATGTGATCACCTGTGTCCAATCATGGCTGATCACAGTGAAAACATAATGAGCCATTTATCAGCTTTTTCTTACCCACGTCTAACAGATGCGAGTAGAGGAGAGACGATCGGTGGCTCTCCTGACAGGGGGGTCTGTGCTGATTGTTTATTAGTGAAGCCCCCCAGGGATCCCCGCCCAGGACCACCAGGAATGCCACCAGGACCACCAGAGATGCCCACAAAGGACACCCACCAGGTAAGACAGCCTGGACCACCAATGATATGCCAATCAGTGCCCATGCAGATGCCAATCAGTGCCCAGGCAGATTTCAATCAGTGCCCATCAACAATGCCTGTCAGTGCCATTAGTGATGCCTATTAGTGCCATCTATCAGTGCCACCCATCAGTGCCGCTTATCAGTGCACCTATCAGCGCCCATCAGTGCCCAAAAATGGGACCCATGAGTGCCCATCAGTGCTGCATATCAATGCCCATTAGTGCTTCATATCAGTGCCACCTATCAGTGCCCATCATCGGTGCTGCCTATCAGTGCCCATTGTCAGTGCCACCTCATCAGTGCCAACTCATTGGTGCCACCTCATCACGCCACCTTATCAGTAACCATCGGTGAAGCCTCATCAGTGCCCATCAGTGAAGAAGAAAATTTACTTATTTACAACATTTTATAACAGAAACAAAGAAAAACATATTTTTTCCACATTTACGCTCTTTTTTAATTTGTTTAGCAACAAATAAAAAAGTCCAGAGGCATGAGCACTCCATTAGCATGATGCACCAAATTGGATCTTAAGGAGTCATGGGCAAACAACTAGGGGCATTACCTGTTCTTAAAAGGCACACTAGAAAGCACCCTGGTGACACTGGTTAACTTTGGTGTCCCAAACTCTAACCAAATAGCTTTCTTTAAGCTGGAAATTGGTTTAGACAGCCTCTCTACTTTTGCTGAGGACACAATCATAACAGGACTCATAATAATATGCCTAAACTCATCAGTAGTAGGGTCGCCTATTCCCTCTATGATGTCATCATCATACCCTCATGTACTAATTAAATAAAAAACCTTCTTTCTGTAGTGTCCAAAAACAAAAATAAAGAATTGAGAAAAAAATGTGTGTGCTCTAGTTTTGCTTAATTTAAATTATGTTTTTGTTTTTTAGTTATTTATTTTTGTGCATTTAGGGTAGAAAGGTTTATTTTATTTAACATTAGTTGCATGATATTTTGTATGTGAAAAAATATAAAATACTGAGGCCAATTGAGGGACTGGTTTTGGTACAAGAAATGGTCCAGGATAGTTAGAATGAGAAATTTAAGTCCATTGCATCCTTGCAAACCACTTTGATTTCACATCCCTCATTTACACTAATGCGCATGTCTCCAAAAAGGTGAAATTTAATTATAAAGTCCCGATTTGTATCAAAAGATCATGTTTTCATAATTTTTTAATTATTTCATTATCATGATCATTATGTGTCCCCACAATGTTGGTTCATGGCACACATGTTCATGATTATGGTTTGAGTAAAACGTTCTGCTTGATAGAACTCTAGTGTGCAGGTCTTTCCTAAGAACTTTTTGGACACATACAGGCTTGCTGACTTCTTATTATAAAAATGCTGTCATGCTAATCCTTTCACTTTCATGCTTCGTACACCCGACCGGTTTTCCCGTCAGGAAAAGTGCCATGACAGCTTTTGGCTGGGAAAACCACCCGTGTGTACGCTCCATTGCAGTTTTCCCAACAGGAAAACTGCCGGGAATCCCGGCGGGAAAAATGAGAACATGTTCCCAGAAGTTGGGTTTCCCGACCAAAGCTCTCATGGCAGTTTTCCTGCCGGGGAAACCCCACCGTGTAGGGGCAAAAAGCTACCGAGCAGGTTCTCGGTTTTCCCGGCGGACTTTTTACCTCCGGGAAAACCGATTGTGTGTACAAGGCATCAATATATAATTCAGAACAAGTACACAGATAAGGTTTCTGACTTAGGGCACTTTCACACTAGCGGACGAACGGTCCGCTCATTACAAGTCCGTTTACGGACTTGTAATGGGTCCCTATGGGAGCGGATCTGTTAGCGGATGATGCATCCGCTAACGTCCGCTCGATCCGCATCCGTTTTTGCGGACGAAAGAATGTCTTATTTTTCTTCCGTCCGGGCAAACGGATCGGATGCAAACAAACAGACGGTCCGTTTCCATCCGACTCCCCATAGGGGAGAGCGGAGGAGAGACGGGGCGGTCCCTGCACAGTGATGCGGGGACCGATTCCGTCCGCCCGACAGCTCAGCGGACGGACCCCCCGTGTGTAAGACCCTGACGTACACACTTTCTTGATGTATGTACTTGATTCCGGTCCTTTTCTCAGAAGACATGGATTTGCATTTTCAGAAAGAGTTAGGTATCTTTGTTTTCTTCAGGAAAGTTTACTTTAATAAAGGATGGACTGCCTTATTTTTGGTTGGCTAGTTATTATACAGATTGCCTGCTTCCTCATTACTGGCATTTTTTGTAAATCCTTTAGTATATCTCTATATCATTTAAGAGATAAATCTGACTCCCCCCCCCTTAGCCTCAGGCAGTAAAAACAAACAAAAAGTAAACAATATTGGCCCTGAAAGTTAACCTAATTACAACAGCCATCTTAAGAGAAATGGTTATCACATAAAACAACTGTAGCAAACCCACTATTCTTGTGAATGTCAGGTAGGCAATGCGCGCACACCTTTTGTCACGTCCCCTTAAAGGAGAATTATACAAAAAAAATATTAGTTAAACCCAAAAGTTTTTTTTTTTTTGTCACACTACTATTTCTTTATACTGGCAATTCAAATTTAAAAAAGGAAGAATTTGGATGAAAGGTTTAGCACTGGGAAAGACTTTTTTAACCACTTCCATACCAGGCACTTACGCACCTTCCCGCCCAAGCCAATTTTCAGCTTTCAGCACTGTCGCACTTTGAATGACAATTGCGCGGTCGTGCTACACTGCACCCAAACAAAATTGGCGTCCTTTTTTCCCCACAAATAGAGCTTTCTTTTGGTGGTATTTGATTGCCTCTGCGGTTTTTATTTTTTGCGCAAAAACTAATAAAAGACTGAAAATTTTGAAAAAAAAATACATTTTTATTTTTTTCTGTTAACTTTTTTGTAAATAAGTATATTTTCTCTTTCAATTACGGGCACTGATATGGCGGCACTGATGGGCACTGATGAGGTAGTACTGATGGGCACCGATGAGGTGGCATTGATGGGCACTGATAGGCGGCGTGGTATGCGGCACTGATGGGCACTCGTAGGTGGCACTGATGGGCACTCTTAGGCGGCACTGATGGGCACTCTTAGGTGGCACTGATGGGCACTCTTAGGCGACACTGATGGGCACTCTTAGGCGGAACTGATGGGCACTCTTAGGCGGCACTGATGGGCACTCTTAGGCGGCACTAATGGGCACTCATAGGCGGCACTTGGAACTCATAGGCGGCACAGAATGGCACTCATGGGTGGCACTTATGGGTGGCACTGATGGGCACTGATAGGTGGGCACTGGGCATGTATTGGCACGGAGGGGTGGCACTGAAGCACACTGCAGGGTGGCACTGATGGACTTAGAGGGGTGGCACTGATGTATATGTTGCCAGTCAGTGCCCATGTGTGGGCACTGACTGGCATGTTTTTTTTTTTTTTTACCTGTATTTTTATTTATTTTTTTATCCTGTGTTTTTATTTTTTTTTACATATTTTTTTTTTTTTGCCCTGCCAGTGTGGGCATCCCTGGTGGTAGTGTGGGCATACGAGGGGGGGGCTGCGCTGATAAACAATCAGCGCGAACCCCCCCTGTCAGGAGAGCCGCCGATCGGCTCTCCTGTACTCGCGTCTGTCAGACGCGAGTGAGGAAGAGCCGTCGGCGGCTCTTCCTGTTTACATCGTGATCAGCCGTGATTGGACACGGCTGATCACATGGTAGCGAGCCTCCGCCGGAGACTCGTTACCGAGATCGGTGATGCAGGGTGTCAGACTGAAACCCCGCATCACCGATCGCCGCGCTGCGCCCCCCCACGGGCGCGCGCGGCATTGAAATCGTGCTAGACGTTTGAGAACGGCTAGTCACGATTTCATAACCACTTCCCGGCCGTAAATCTGCTATTGGCTGGGCGGGAAGTGGTTAAAGATAAAAAGTGCATTTTTTATACAACTATATAGATCAGACCATAATGAGGGAAATGATGAGGGAAGATGGACATTGTTCCAAATCGGGGACAGTACCTGGAAATAAGGGACAGTTGGGAGCTATGAATGTGTAGTAACCTATTGGCATCTCACTGTAAATATACAGTATCATACTAAACTAAAATAGGTAAGACAATCTTAACTTTTTTCTTTTTCTTTTTCTTTTGTTTTGTATGTTTAATATGCCATTTCAAGGGCAATACGTTACAAAGACATTCATACAAGGCAATTACACAGGTCATCTCAGCAATGACCTAGGTTGCTGACTTTTTTTTCTAGTTTGGTTGATGACTTCCAATTAGATCCTCCAACATGTTAACATTACTTCCCAATCTGTGACAACTTTAAGTATATAGTGACTCACAGATGACTCACAGTTTCATTGTAACCGCACCATGAAGCAAAAGCTTTGTGTGAGGTTTTCAGAGAGAGTGTGGAAAAAAACTCTAGTTTATGTTCCTTTTCATTTAAGAAAATGATCAAAGAACTGATCTTTTTAAAGCAATCAAAAGATTTTCTGGTAAAACCATTCTCCTGGTTTGTTTGCCACAGTCGAGAAGTCATGTGTTTCTTAATTTAGAGAATATAAGAAAATTATTTCCTCAACAAAAACGATATCACAATCTAAAGATGCATGTTGACTATGGTGTAAAAGTGAAGATTTCATACATTCACGTAGCTTTTAGATAACCCTTCAGAACTCTGTTCTTTCCTAATTAAATTCACTGATGATTCAGATAAGAAAATACAATTTCAGTGAATACACCAAGAGCTTACCTCTGTAGTAATAACATTGATGTCTTTTCTTTGTGTGAATAATGTACCATTTATATTTTATCAGTACAAATGGATGTTTCATGGATAATATAAAATGAAAAACACTATAACCTGTGGAAAATAAATAGATTACAAAGTGTAAGATTGTTAATTAAGTTGTAACTGATGTATAACATATAAAATGGCAGCAAGTGGCAAAACAGAAACACCTTGTGTTAGCAGACATACAGGTGAGGTGCAATGACCATTCTCATTGTTCTGCTTAGTGGAGCTGCGTGAATATGATGTTGTTTTCTGTCTCTGTGCTCCTGTTATTTTTCCAATAAAATAAGAAGGGTTGAGCCATGTTTCCAGTGCCATCTAACTGTTAAGAGTCATATCTGCAGCAGCTATCCCACAACCTGCCAATGATGTTAATGAACCATGCAACTATAAGAATATTGTAATGCCCCAACATTTATTATTTAACGTTTTCCTCTACTTGGGGATTTCATCGTGCACAGTCATATTTTCACCATTCAACAAGAAACATTTAAAAAAAAAATTCATATGAGGGAAGGGAAAGGGAAGAGAGAAACTGGCACTAAAATACCTAGTGCCAGCTAGTGTCAAAGCCTAGAGGTAGTGGTGATGTTGCTCCTTCCAGCAGGCCTAGTGATTGCTGGCTATACCTAAGCACTAGCAGCTAGACCGCATTACTGATTGCCTAATGAAGGGGCTGCTATGTACTCTGAAACATTGCTGACATTTTTATTGGTTCCAAAAGGGGAAGCTATGATTTTTTACTTCCTCCCCCGTCCGCTGCCACATTTGGCACCTTTCGGGGGAGCGGGTACCTGTTTCTGACAGGTACCTGTACCCACTTCCAGGAGACTGCACCGTGGTGAGGTCCCATGGAAGTTCGGCCCCCTCCTCCTTCCCCCGCTGCCGGGCCATTTAAAAAGCATAGCGTGCTTCGCACATGTGCACTTTACCCTTACAATGAATGGCGGAGGCACTACCCAAGAGCCAGTGGAAATATTGGCTGGGGTGCTGACATTGTGGGATCCCTGGACAGGTAAGTGTCTTAATATTAAAAGTCAGCAGCTACAATATTTGTCGTTGAACGTATCGAACGTGGAGCTCATCCCTAGTTGTGATAGTTCGACTGACAATTACTGGTGCAACACTGTACTCAAGTTAATATTATATATATTTGAGACATATAGAGCTTTTTTTGGTAATATTTAAACACCCCTTTTTTTTCTTGATATATGAAGGAAAAAATTACCAAAACTTTTGGGGAAAAAAATGTTGCACTTGCATTTTTTCAAATTAAAAATACCAGGACATTACAAACAGACCCCATTTAGAGCGTAAACAAGGTGATCTGATATTTTTTTCCACAATCTTTTGAAAATTAGGGAAAATGCTGTTATTGAAGTGTTTAGTATTGTGTTTTATTACAGTCTAATGCATTTAAATAGTCACTCCACTGCAAACCAAAATGTTGGGGATGTCAGACAGACATACCCACCTGGCCTCTGTGCTTAGCCCTAATTCCATAAACAAACTCACTCCTCTTGCTACATTCCCCATTACATCAATCAAAGTAGCAAAAAAAAATGGCTAAGCTTGGACCATGGCACAAATGCCACCTTCAGTGTCTTTGGGAAAATTGGTGATTGAGTCTACATGACCCCATGCAAAACTGAAGCCTTTACAACACATAACTTGGTAGGGGTGCACTAGATACATTGCATGATTAATATACCAGTCATACACAGAGGAAAGAGGAGGTGTAGGGGTTATTCAACAGGTCACATATAGTGGGAAGAAGGAAATGAGGGAGTTGTGCTTATGCACAGGATAAGGGAGGTGAAGTGGTTCATATACAGGTCATATACAGAGACAGGATAGTGCTAAGATGTTTAGGCAGAGCCAGGACAAGGGCTAGGCAAGAGTAGAGGCTGCCATGGGTGCAATGGTTTACTGTAAGGATGTGGGGCCTTCCTTCTGTTACAAGGCTAAAAGGAGTAGTGACCGCAGCAGTGATTTTGACAAGTGAGTGACTTCTGGGTGAATGTGGGGGCAAAGTTTGGCATCTTTTCCCTGGATGACCTTGCATTGACACTGTGTACAGGAGAGGAGGGTGATAAAAGTTATGAAAAATGATCCCTCAATCAACATAATACCTTGAATTTGCTGCTGTCTGTAATCTTCATCAAAGACTGAGTCATTCATTCATTCAT
Organism: Rana kukunoris; assembly: GCA_029574335.1. Classification (NCBI taxonomy): domain Eukaryota; kingdom Metazoa; phylum Chordata; class Amphibia; order Anura; family Ranidae; genus Rana; species Rana kukunoris. Next base: position 230,271,549 of record CM056049.1, on the reverse strand, counting down.
TCATTACTTCCTCCTTTCTCCTCTTCCTCCATTTTGTCAGGAAGGGTAGGGCTCTCACATGTAAACGGCTTATACTGTTTACATTTGTGAGCACTTTGATTGGCCATCATAACAATTTACAAGGCAACAAGCCATTAAAATGACAGTGGGAGGCATTGTGCTTGTGGGCCAGACATGGTTGGTTTTAAAATTCTACCCACAATGACTGCTCCATCGGCCAAAGTATTTGTGATGTACTACTATGGGTTAATTCTTGTTTCACTGCCTTACTATGCAAACCCATAATTCAGTAGCAAAACAAATGCAGAGCACAAGTGGACATAATATTGTCCGGTCTTTTCATACTGACCTTAGTTTGCTCTTAATCACCCTGTCTCATATATCCCTCTTTGATGAGCTACTCTATAATTTAAAAACTGTAATAAGTATGTGCATGTAAAATACATATCTCTGACAGCAATATTTCAAGTATAAATTGACTTAAATTTGTAATGTAATGTATACTCTCTTCCCATTATCATATCCAGCAGGTCTACCAAAAGGTCAGGTTACCTGCTATATTTACTCATTTTCCAGTAACTCTTTGAATTATTGAGAAGATGTGAGGCAATATTAATTAGTATCTCCTGGTAGGAGTCATCCTCTTTATAACTGGGGTGCTTAAGAACTTTGACCTACATTAATGATTTGTGAAATTAAATTTATAGACTATCAAAGTAAAGCTCATCTCAACGTTTCCTTTATGAACAGTTAATTGCTGCACAGATATAGAACCATAACTGCTGCTTTCCCTCTTGGGCTATCTTGTATTGTTTTATAATTCTAGCCACTATTAGAGCTCTTACTTTGGATCAAGAGCATGCTGAGTTATCACTGGACAAACTATAATTTTGGAAGGTGTAATAACATTGTCTTTATCTATTAAATGTATCATGGCAGCCAAATGGAAGTTATTAGCTGTTCTTTTTATTAGGTTCTTTGGCCATGTTTCGCACTATAGAGTAATTCAGCCTTGTCAGGAAGTTTGGACTTGTGGATTATGGTCATCTAAAGCAGTGAAAACACTGGAACATTTTTTTTAAGATAACTTCCTTACTATAGTCTTGGAACATGGTTTGAACTGTATCTGTATAAAAAAGTAATACAAGATTTAGGTCTACCAAATTTTAAATAGCATCTGCAGCAAAAACTTTTCTTTTTAGCTTTGAATAGAATGCTGGAGGGTTAGAACTCCTGTCTTGTTGTTATTGATTGCTAGGACAGGAAATAAGGAGAGACCTACCCAATGGGATAAAAATTGAGAAAAAAAAAAACCTGACAGAGTTTTAACCTTCCCGCCAAAATGAAAAAAAATATGAAAATTTTACATGTTAGATATACTTTAACAGTGTAGCATTTTCTGACCATGTGAGCTATAATTATGTGAATGTAAAACCTTAAAGTGACGGTTCAAAAAGGCAAGTTTTTAGAGCGCACATAACTAACAAAAATATGGAGGCTACTATTGTTCGCTTTACATTCTGTAAATTTTACTTGCCTGGTTGTCATGCAAATATTAATTTCTGAGTTTGATCTTATTTACCTGATCTGCACACTTGCTCTGCGTCAATGACAGCCAGGAAAATAGCATATAGTAGTAGCCATCATACTTTTCTCAGGAAATAGAACTCTCTTATTTAAGGTCTGTTTTAGATAAAATCAGGGACCTGGGAAAATATAAAGGGGGGGTACAAATATACAGTGTTGGGGGCCCTGCACTTGCTAGAATTTTGCCAGCTGGACCCCTGAAGAGGGTGGGGACTCAGTTTGGTCTCCCTCCCCCCCCCCCCGCACTTAACATCCAACAAAAACAAGTAACATTTGCATGTCATTCCTTAAATGTATATATCTCGGTACCTTTTGCCATGCAGTTTTTACTAATAGTAACCTCTATTCGTGCTTACATTTTTATTTTATTTTTTAAGAAATTCACTTATTTACTGACCCTCACATAGGGATTTTAAAATATGTCTCAGATATGTAATTAAATGGGAAGCCAAATTACATATTTTAAATCTGTTTAAGCAAATGAAAGATAATTGTTTGTTGATAACTTGATTCTGCTAATAAGTCAAAGCAAAACCAATAAATCGTGCTGGGTAGATGAAGCTGTGCCTGCTAAGTTAGAAAAAGATTTTTTGAATGAATGATTCGGTTTAATAAATATTTTATCCTCTCAAAGGAGACTGCCTATGTGTCATCCTCTGAGTACCTCCAATCTCTTGAATTTGCAAAAAAGCTATTACGACTATTGAAGTTATAACCAATTCAAATATTGGTAAAATGCCATCAGAATACTAAGTCTGAAAACAAAAATCAAGACACATCATTCAATGTTTAAAACATAAATATTAAATGACAGAAGTAAAACTAGAGCCCTTTCAAGGTGAAATGTTCAATTACCTGTTTTGCATTAAAGAAGAAAAAGCAAAGCAATTTAACAAATCCTTTTCCTCGGGATACACAAAGCACTTGTCGATCAGGGAAAAGGGGATTCATTTCTGCAGTTCTTTAGTCATTAGATAAAAATGAATAGCATTCCCTGTGGCAGATATGTGCAGTCATTAATTATTGGCAGGGTGAGTATCATGAGCATTCTAGCATTGTCCTGAACTTTTGTGAATCATGGCTAAAATAAATCAATTGACATTTTTCTTTGATAAATATATATATCCTGTTGAAAAGGAAAATAAATCAGACTTTTCTGGATGAATTCAGAAATAGCGTGGTCATTAACTTTTACATAGCTCCAGTGTTCACAAAATATGTAATAAATGATTTATATTTTCCCAGTCTCAAAAGAGTTAGTTTTTACACTCAATTAATTTTGAGTGTCACTGTAAAATGGTATTGGTATGTATTATATTTATTTTAAGAAAACAAAGTTTAAAGCATTGAATGTGACTTTCATCAAACCTTGTCTGGTAGATAATTTTCCAGGTCCATGTATTTAAGTGCCAATGGTTGATTCACCACTAGGGAATGTTTGTTGAAAATCATAATCACTGACTTCATAAAAATACTTAAAAGTGATATTTAGAGAGAAATCATTATATATATATATATATATATATATATATATATATATATATATATATATATATATATATATATATATATATTAAAGAGGGTTTAGGATCCGCCATAGTTTTGTTTGTTATGCCCTTTTCAGTTTGGTGGTAACAGGATTGCTGAGGACACTCACCTGCTCTTGTGATATTGTTACCTCACTGGCTAAATCAGCAAGGTTTAGCTTAGTGTAGCTCCCTCAATGGCAAGCAAGAGTGTATAGAGAGGGAGAGACACAGTAGGAGCATATGAGTAGATCATTTAACAGGACTATTGCTTTAGCAACCAAATTGATAATGTGACATAGCCTCTAGTAGAAGTACTCCAGTCTTAAGAGTTTTGGCCCATTGGCATGCATTGAATCCAAGCTACAACCACCTTCCACAGGGCCAGATTTCAATTGTGTAGCCCCCCCACACACACACACACACACACACACACACAAACACACCACTTGTATTAAAGTTTTTCTCATTTTGAATAGAGTAAGGGAGGGTCTTAACCCATATCAGTTTATTTATTTTTTATCTGTTTCCGATTTGGGAGATCTTCACTTCCTGCTCCATACAGGGAGTGAGAGGAAATCCCTGCAAATTAAGGGAATTTGACTCTCAGGTCATCAGAACTAGTGTCCCCATTGGAGGATTTCCCCTCTATTAGTCTTCTGGGACAATGCAAAATTTGGGAAGTTCTTTTACTTTCACTTTCAATGATAATGGTAAATAGGTGTAACGGCACTGGTGAACCGGCGTGAACCACAACTGCGGTTAGCAAGGATCTCAATGCGCCTCTTTATGCGACAGCTCAGTATAGGGCCCCAGGCGTCAGTCCTCACAAACAGGAGTTTGGGGGATCTCTACATCATCTCTCTGTCACATAAAGAAAAGCGTTGAGCTACTAAGGATGGACGCATTACAACATGCGACCAGAGCTTAAATAGTAAATAGGATTTATAGCGACTGCTAAGAATTGCATAAAGGAGGCAATATAGCTCAGGTAATGATAGATGCATATACAAGGCAATATTGCACACGTAATAGTAGTTGCATGTGAGAGGCAATTAAGCTCAGGTAATTATAGTTGCATATAAAAGGCAATATTGCACACGGAATAGTAGTTGCATGTGAGAGGCAATATAGCTCAGGTAATTATAGTTGCATATATGAGGTGAATATTGCACAGGTGATTTGAGCATAGCTGACCCTTTAAGGTACACCTTAGCAAACAGTCCTTAGCATGGGAGTATATCCCAATTAGTATGTTGATATCAACAAGACGTATTAAGTAACAACAAATGTGTTAGATGAAACACAAGCAGCAGATCTTCTTTACAGGACTACAAAGTCTGTTGCTAGCTGGCCATAGTATTGCCTCTATTGTAGCGTGGCTGGAATGGCTGACAATAATAGAACAAAGTTTCTATTTAAAATGAATGCCTTTATATGCAAGTGGGCAGCTGCAGTGCATTAGCACCGAATCAGGTAACCACCGTGCAGGGGTGGACTGACCACTCATTGGGCCCCTGGGCAATAGGAGATTATGGGGCCCCCGAGGAATAGATTATGGGGCCACACAGTATACAGTATACATTCACAGTATACACACAAACAGGTCCAATAATAATGAAATAACTCTATGGCGTATACAAGTAAAAGGTTGCAAGGTTACACATCAATAAAATATGTTCATATATTAAAACAAGAGAAACCTTGCTAGATCATCCGATGGCCATATCATGCATTCCTTTTTCATCTGCTTGCCTTGCCTTTTTGTGCCACATGGTTTGTCAGCCCCTCAATGTGATTACTGATGTTTCAGACATGAATGTGAAAATAACGGTAACCAGGACTACTAAAAATAAAAGGAAAGAAACACCAGCTCAAATTATAAAATGTTCTTTGTCAGTTAATTTCTTTTGGGTTAACAGACAACTCAGGAAAGCAAACTTGTTTTAAGAACTCCACACTTTCTGATCTCCCAAAGTTCACACCTCCAAGATATTATCTCAGTATATATATTAGATGGTACATGGCTATTTCTTTGCGTGTGAATCTGCATTATGGAATGCTGTGAAATCTAAGCTCCAGCCTCTAAAGCAGCCATCATTAACCACTTGCCCATGGTGTCATAGTCAAAATACGTCATGACTTTAAAGATGGATATCTCGGTAACGGCAGCAGCTGCTGCCACAACCGAGATATCCATCTTTTCCATGGGCAGTGCTGTACACGATAATGGCGGTCCCAGCGGCGGATTCGCCGCAAGATCGCCGTTATCGGTGGCGGGAGAGGGCCCCCCCCCCTCCCGCCGCTCTCCCGCGCTCTCCGCCGCTTACCGGAGCCGTCGGTAACGGCGGAGGCGATCGGGTCCTCCTGCTGGCTGTGTTGGGATACGAGTGAGGGAAAAATCGCCCCCACCCGTCCCCCACAGCTCTGCTGGGCGGAAGTGACGTCAAAACGTCAGTTCCGCCCAGCGTCTTAAAGAAACATTTTTTTTTTCTGAAATTTGAAAAATGACATTTTTTTTTTTTTTTTCTTTTTTTGCATTTAAGCCTAAATATGAGATCTGAGGTCTTTTTGACCCCAGATCTCATATTTAAGAGGACCTGTCATGCTTTTTTCTATTACAAGGGATGTTTACATTCCTTGTAATAGGAATAAAAGTGATAATTTTTTTTTTTTTATTTATTTCGATGTATAAAATTATAAACTAATTAAAAATAAATAAGAAAACAAAAAAAAAAAATGTAAAACGCCCCGTCCCGACGAGCTCGCGCACAGAAGCGAACGCATACGCGAGTAGCGCCCGCATATGAAAACGGTGTTCAAACCACACAAGTGAGATATCGCCGCGATCGTTAGAGCGAGAGCAATAATTCTAGCCCTAGACCTCCTCTGTATCTCAAAAAATGCAACCTGTAGAATTTTTTAAACGTTGCCTATCGAGATTTTTAAGGGTAAAAGTTTGACGCCATGCCACGAGCGGGCGCAATTTTTAAGTGTGACATGTTGGGTATCATTTTACTCGGCGTAACATTATCTATCACAATATATAAAAAAATTGGGCCAAATTTATTGTTGTCTTATTTTTTTATTCAAAAAAGTGTTTTTTTTTCAAAAAAAGTGCGCTTGTAAGACCGCTGCGCAAATACGGTGTGACAAAAAGTATTGCAATGACTGCCATTTTATTCTCTAGGGTGTTAGAAAAAAAAAATATATAATGTTTGGGGGGTTTAAGTAATTTTCTAGCAAAAAAAACAGTTTTAGTCTCGTAAACACCGAATCTGAAAAACAAACCCGGTGGGCAAGTGGTTAAATGGCGACTTGCGGTCCGAATACGAACCGAGCGATGCTCCTGTCCGGACCTTCAGGCAGCCAGTGTAAAGTCTTCTCTGTTTGGTGGCATGCATCAGCTGGTGACTGAGTGTGTGAGAGCTATGAGAGTCATAAAGCAGAGGAGCCAAAGTTGTGAGTGAGGAAAGCCTGAACCTGCAGCCTGTGATAGTGAGACAGGCACAGTGAAGTGCCCAGTGCTGGAGCTGTGTTAAGCCTTCTCCTAAACATCAACAAGTTAGGAGTGGCGCGTGGTGTGTTTGGAGCCTGCAGCCTGAAGTGTCTGGAGAGGAAAGGCCAAAGAAGTAGGAAACAGGGAGTATGGCAGAACCAGCTGGAGTGTGTAAATATGTCACTATGTTCACAGCATAAGAAAACTGTGATTGGGGAGAGTTGTAGGAGCAATGACCACCATGAAGGCGGTAGTAAGCAGGGATCACTGCTGCTGGTTGATGGAAGATCGTTGTCTAAAGCCTACATCTGGTGTCTGCTGTGTGGGATTAAAGGCTGCAGGAGGCATTGAAAAGGATCAGAATGCTAATTGTCAGTTTGCTGTAGTGCTGTTTATCTCTTATCTTCATCTTAAGTTTCACATCACTGCTCCACAGTCATTGGTTGCTGCCCCTTATTTTGTTAAGTTACACTCTGATGGGCACATTTTATGTTAAGAACACTCTTGGGCACAACAAAATGTGTCCATCTGAGTGCCCCTTAACATAAAATATGCCCATCAGCATGCTCCTTAACATAAAATGTACCCATCAGCATGCCCCTTAGCATAACCTGTGCCCATCAGCATGCCCCTACTAAGATATGTGCCTATCAGAGTGTCCACTAACATAATATGTGCCCATCAGAGTGACCCTAACATACAATCTGATGTAAAGGGGCATGTTGATGACGGCCCCTGATGTAAGGGGGCACTCTGATGGGGACAAATAATGTTAGGGGGCACACTAATAGGAGACACCAGATATAAGGGGGCCTTCTAATGAAGAAACCTGATGCAAGTGGGCACTCTGACAGGAATACCTGATGAAAGGTGGCACTCTGATGGGGACACCTGATTTAAGGGGGTACCTTGACAGTGGCAATTGGTTTATGTGGGCACCCAATGTAATCAATTAATCTGGTAGGGACATCTGATGTAAGGGGAATCACTATTGGGGACATTCACATTTACAGAGAATTACCAGAGTGTATGGAGGAAATGCTAAGAAAAGTGCCAAAAAGCGTGGTTGCGCCAAAAAAAGGAAATAGCCAATCTTTCATGGCATAGACTTGTGACTCAGACCTCTGCTGAGGGCCAAGATACATCCCTGGGAATTACAGACCATTTAGCCTAGCATCAATTGTATGCAAGCTCTTGGAGGGTATGATAAGGGACTATATACAGAATTTTAGTAATGACAACGGTATCATTAGCAGTAATCAGCATGAATTCATGAAGAATCATTCTAGTAACCTTCTATGAGGAGGTGAGCTGCCATCTAGATAAAGGAAGGCCTGTAGATGTATCTGGATTTTACAAAAAGCATTTGATACAGTTCCCCATAAATGTTTACTGCACAAAGTAAGGTCCATTGGCATGGACCATAGGGTGAGTACATGGATTGAAAAGTGGCTATAGGGGAAAGTTCCGAGGGTAGTGATAAATGGGGAGTACTCAGAATGATCTGGGGTGGAAAGTGGGGTCCCCCAGGGTTCTGTCCTAGGATCAATCCCATTTAATTTATTCATAAACAACCTGGAGGATGGGATAAACAGCTCAATCTCTGTATTTGCGGATGATACCAGGCTAAGCAGGGCAATAACTTCCCTGCAGGATGTGGAAACCTTACAAGAAGATTTGAACAAATTAATGGGGTGGGCAACTACATGGCAAATGAGGTTTAATGTAGAAAAATTTAAAATAATGCATTTGGGTGGCAAAAATATGAATGCAATCTACTCACTAGGGGGATATCCTCTGGGGGAATCTAGGATGGAAAAGGACCTGGGGGCCCTAGTAGATAATAGGCTCAGCAACGGCATGCAATGCCAAGCTGCTGCAAGCAAAGCAAAGAGAATATTGGCATGCATTAAAAAGGGGATTAACTCCAGAGACAAAATGATAATTCTCCCACTCTGGTTTGGCTGCACATGGAGTATCCTTTCCAGTTCTGGGCACCAGTCCTCAGAAAGGGTGTGCTAAAACTGGTGAGAGTCCAGAAAAGGGCAAAAAAAAACGAATAAAGGACCTTAGTTATGAGGAAAGGTTACGAGCAATGAACTTGTTATCTCTGGAGAGGAGACGATTCAGAGGGAATATGATTTCAATGTGCAAATACCGTACTGGTGACCCCACAATGTTGATAAAACTTTTCAGTGAAAGGGAATTTAATAAGATGCGGTCATCAACTAAAATTAGAAGAAATTTTTTTTTAACCTTAAACTGTGTAGAGGGTTCTTTACTGTAGAAGCGGTAAGGATGCGGAATTCTCTTCCACAGGCAGTGGTTTAAGTCGGGACTGGGAGCATCGATAATTAAAAAAATCTATTAGATAAGCACCTAAATGACCACAACATACAGGCATATACAATGTACCATAATAGAAATTAAACTCACACACATAGATTGGACTTGATGGACTTGTGTCTTTTTTTCAACCTCACCTACTATGTAACTATGCAAATATGTAACTGTATAGGATTCTTCTATTGTTTGTTTATTCCCTAGAAATGATTGCCATTGTCTCTATGTGAACTTAATGTGAACTTCTAAAGGAGAGAAGGAGAGTGTCTTCTCTGACTCATACATACAAGTTATTTACTATATTAGATATACTGTAAGTCATGTGGCCTTTCCTTTCCCATTTTAACCCCCATAGTAATATTTTCTTATGGTTTATATACACACCATTAATCACTTTCTGTTTATTTGGACCCCACACTAAATATTGGTTAATCTAGCCTCCAAAATTAGATTACCTACCACAAGGAATAATGGTATATTAAGATGCTAAAGTACCATCGTTATAGTACATTATCTAATTGTTAATAGCATGTTTTGGAGCCAACCCCTAAATAAGACCATGTTACTATTATTTTATAATATAATTTTCCAGAAATGGAGATCATTATCCATATGTGAGGTCCAAAAGGGAAGTTACCTCTGCCTGTCTTGACTAATTACCTATCTACTAAGAAGTATCATTGACGCATCATTCCTTTTATTTAACAAATTCAATAGCCCCTCCTGGAGGTTTACATATATCATCAACAATTTTTTGTAGATTCAGACGCTATTTAAATAGGCAATCGCTATACAGCAACTGTAAAAGCTGTGAACAAAGTGTATGGAAAGAAAGAGGGACAGAGGGACTTTGTTCCAAATAAGGGACAGTCCCTCAAAATCGGGAACAGTTGGTACGTTCCTGTGGGACACCAGTCCCAACAATCCCCTGTGGAAAACAGCACTCCTTATGCCTCAGAAACTCTTTTGTTTTTGCTTTCTTCAGCCTCCTGTACTTCCTGGCCAGTAAACATGGCATTCCTGGGGCCAGACATGTACCAGTAGGCTAGGCTGGCTTGGCTTATAGGAACAGGGACTGATATAGGTGACACTACACTAAGCTACATTTACTGACCACTAATATAGAGGCAACCATTACAGTACATTGTTTTCTACACAATGTTGGTTGATTTGTGTGATGCATAAGATACAATACCCGGTACATAATCAGTCCAAACAGTGAAAAGTCTCACACGTGATATCCCCATACTTGAGAGGATTAGCAGAATGTGTTATGGGTTGTAATTCTATGTATGCTTATGCTGTGCGCAAAAAAATATACTAATTAATTGACAACTGTGTGTCTGCATTTTCCAAAAACTTGTGGCAAAAAAATGAAGTCTTCAAAAGACTCATCATGCCTTTTAAAAAATGCCTTGGGTTGTTTACTGTCCAAAATATGGTTATTTTGTGGGTGTTTTTTCTGTCCTGTGCTCAAGAGCCACCAAAAATGTAATTTTAATTTTAAGAAATTAGATGCATCATTTATGCCCCTATAAAGCCAGAACATGCTCCTTGGATTTTTGGGCCTCTCTCTGTGGTTAGACTGTGAAAAAATCTCACACATGTGGTATCGTCACACTCAGATGGAGTAGTAGAATGTGTTTAGGGGTATATGGCTATGTTGTGTGATTGAAAGATATTATTAACAACGTTGTGTGAATATATATATATATATATATATATATATATATATATATATATATATATATATATTCTGCATTTTCAAAAACTTGTGGCAAAAAAAAATCTTTAAATGACTCACCATGCCTTTTAGAAAATACTTTCAGGTGTTTACTTTCCAAAATGTGTTAATTTTATGGGCATTTCCACTGTGCTGGTGCTAAGGTGATCCTTAGATTTTGGGCCTCTATGTGGCTAGGCTCTAAAAATGACTCCCACATGTGGTATCACCATACTCAGGAGGAGTAGCAAAAATGTGTTTTAGGGTGCAATTCTAAGTATACCCATGATTTGTGTTAAAGATATCTTATTAATTAAGAACTTTGTGTAAAAAACACATTTTCATTTTCTTTCCAGCATTTTCCAAAAACATATTGATTATATTTTCATCATATGGAAAAAATATGAAGAAAATCTAAAACAATTTTACTCCTTAATCAACACCTTTCACCTATCAATCAAACACAAAATTGACTATTCAAACACATGTCAACTTCCTAGGTACTACAGTATACAACAGAGATGAAAATCTCAATATACAGAAAACCCACTGACAGATGCAACTACAGTATCTCCATAGTTCCAGAATTCACCCCCAACACACTAAACAGGCCATCATACACAGTTTTGAAACATATTTAAAATTGTTATCGTTTTGAAACCTTAAACATAATGAAAAATTAAATGGTAAATAAATGTTGCAAAAGTTAAATAAGTAACATATATAAAAATGCAAACTCTGTCAGTTTGTCATTCATTGGTTCTGTTCGTAACGCGAGACATGTGCGAGATCTCGTGAGAACTTGATCGCTCTAAATATATTATAATAATAGAGACCGTTCTATTCCAAATTTGATGCTTATAAATAAAGTTTGTTCATTGTTTAGCGATTGAGAAATTCTATACTTAAACAAATGTGGAACTCTGAAATAGAAACTCTTAAATGAAAAGCAAGGAAGAAAGATTACAATCACTTCAATCTTACTTGCTCTTGAAAGCAGGCACATCCTTCACATTCAATTTAAAATTAAATATATATGTAAAAATAAATAAGTTCTTCACCACAAAAATTGATAAATCTTTTCAGGTGTGTCATGACATTTTTTAGAACTTTTTGGTGAGCCACAAGACAAAAAAGTTTGAGAAACACTGCACTAGAAGGTATAAGAAAGATTCCAAGAGCCAACAATACTGGCTTTCAGACAACCACCTAAGCTAGACATAAACTAATCAGCAGGAAAATTCAGTCACAGATAATAGAATTAGGCCCTGCAACAAAGAACGATGTAAACTGTGCAACCAAATTATTCTATCAAAAAGTGTCATACACTCAAAAGGGACCTTCAATATCACAGGATCATACAGCTGCACCTCCAGTAATGTTGCTTACCTCATCCAATGCAAAAAAAATAGCAAACGATCTTATGTTGGTGAAATAGGACAGAAGTTATGAACAAGGATGAATTTGCACAGACACATCATCAATGGACATAAGGAAGATGAATTTTGCACACCTGTGGAACATAATTTCTCACAACCAGACCACACTATGGAAAACCTTAAAGTTTTAGTTCTTAAAGGAAATTTCAAAACCACTCAGGAAAGGTAAACTTCTGAACTAACAATGATAAATATATTTGACTCAAAAGATAATGGGCCCGAATTTAGACCTGGGTTTTTCCTAATCATTAGCCAACAGTTTTACGACCCCCTTTGTGTCTGTTAATGCCCCCCAATTTATAGAACTTTCTCTGTCATATCTCACTAATTATCATTGCTGTGTACATTTTGTGTGCTTTTTTCCCCCCTCAGAGATTGTCTGAAGCCTCGTACACACGACCGGTTTTCCTGCCAGAAAAACTGCCAGGAGAGCTTTTGGCCAGGAAAACTGGCCGTGTGTATGCTTCCTCGCAGTTTTCCCAACAGGAAAACTGCCGGGAATCCTGGTGGAAAAATAGATAACCTGCTCTCTATTTTTCCGCCGGGATTCTCAGCGGTTTTAGACCCAGCAGTTTTCCTATGGGGTAACACTATGAGGGAGCATACACACAGACGGGATTCCCGGCCAAAGCTCTCCCTGCAGTTTTCCCGTCAGGAAACCCGGCCGTGTGTACACGGGGAAACTTACCGAGCAGGTTCTTGGTTTTTCCCCTTGGGATTCCCGACAGACTTTATACCGCCGGGAATCCGGTTCGTGTGTACAGGGCTTTACTTTAACATGCTGCTAAATCTTTGTGTATTAGCACTGCTTGGACCTTGCAGAAGGGGACATACCCTGAAAGCTTGTCCTCAAAAACTGTATGTTAGTGCACGGACAGTACTCAATTGTTTCTATGACTTTTCAAAAAATATGTTACAGTGTTTGCTTTCTAAAATGTCTTCGTTTTGTGAGTGTGAGTCTCCTGTCCTGGTACTTCAGCTACTCAAGACTTTGTGGAGACTTTGTGGATCCATTGATTCTTTTTCATATGTGCTCTGGTATTGCAAATTACTATGCTACTTTTGAAAGCAAATATTCCACCAAGATTGCTTCAACTTCTGTACTCCCCATACCTGAACTTGCTTTTCTGCATATAGGTATAGATCAATAACCCCTCATCTAGGTATATTATTATTCATTTGTGACTGTCTGCTAAACTGAATATCATGGGGCTTTGCAATAAAATACCTCCCAGGATCACTAGCTTATGTAAACAACCTAAATCAACAATGCTCTGTGGGGAAAAAAACTAGCTTTAAAAAATCAACTCTTAAAAAAAATTCACTCAACTTGGTCTGCATGGCTAGGCAATCCAAGATGTACTATTTAAAACCACCAACCAAAACATTTAAAACTATACTTATTCCATTTATCACATTTGACTGGTCTTTGTTATTAAAGGTTATTTACCAGTTCAATATCCTTTTTTCCTTATCCACTCCCTTCCTTACCCATTTCATCTACCTTCCCATGTGTCTAGCTGATAAAGTTATCACTGTTTACATATACTTGTCAAGATATTGTTATGCTCCTTCCAAGACATAATACTTACTGTATGTCACAAATCTCTGTACCACCACTGTAAAACAGCTTGCAACATTGTACTCTCCCACAAAACATTCAGTAAAGAATAATTGATTACTAAAAAAAAAAAACTGAAATGTGTTTTTAGGCTAATGCTTATTAAACAACCCTTAAAATATCTGTGTAGACCTTCAAAATTACAGTATATTAAATGCTGTTGGACAAATGCTTTACATCTGGCTTTCTGCATCCTGCAAACCATTAATCTGTTGTAAGATGATAGCACATAAACTAAATATAGTCTGAAACCTGCAGTTCTCCAGCTTTTGTGGTGAGGCACAGCTCATTTCTGATCAGGTGCAGAAAGGGAGATATTTTGTAAGGTGAGAATGAATTTGTGGAAAACAACACTTTGTTTTCCAGTTCATCTTCACACTTTCTTATGTGTGAACATCGAGAAAACACCAGGGATTCCTTCTAAGCCTGAAAAGAAACAAAAAAAGAAGAATATACAGTATAACTCAAATAATTATAGTATTTGTCATACCAATCCATGCAATAATTTTCATTAACATCATTGCCAGTTCAAATAGAATTTCTGGCCAGACAATAATAAATAAATCATTTTAATGTCTTTCTCTATCCTATTAACCATAACTGCTTACGTGTACGTTTATCAACAGCAAACAGTTGATTAATTACCTAGTGCTGTTTATAAATGCCACTGGATAAAAAAACATTATATAGTCATTGCGCTCATTAATGTCTGAGTTGTCAGCACACAGAGTCAGTCTGAGTGGATCTCTACAATGTGATGCCCTGGTTCACACTGATGCTACTTTGAAATCGTGCTACTTTACTTGAAATAGCGTGATTTCAAAGTAGCAAGGTCAGCGCGATTTCAGGTGCTACTTCAAGGGTGCCCAACCTTTTGAAGAGCGAGGACCACTTAAGCGACTTAGTAACCAGTCACGGGCCACAATGAGCAGATGACAGGTCTGGGTCCACTCTACGTATGCAAAGTGGACACAGACACCGCCCACTCCACTCTATGGGCCCACTCATCTGATCAAATGGAAGGGAAAGGATCCACTTCTGTTTTTTTATCAACTCAGATTGAAAGTAGACAGGTGTAAACGGACACAAGTCTGTTTACATCTGCGCTCCATAGAGGTGAATGGAGAGTCCGATTGGGTCAGACAGAACATGTTAAAGGGGCCTAAGGCTACTATTACACTGATGGTCTGCGATCTACCCACACCATTGATGCAGTGCAATGCACCTGTGGCTTTCCTGCAGGTGAGCTGTATATTGCCATAGAATTCTATCATATCCTGCACGCGTGGTGCACGTTCCCACAGGTAAAACCAGAAGTCTATGGCTCAGTGCAGGTAAGCCGCAGGTGCACTGCACTACACCTGCGGATCAGTTTAAAAGCAGCCCAGTAACCACTGCAGAACAGGTATGTCCATATATACATATGTATTTGGTATCACTCCACCTATGACAGGAGCCGTGCTATACAGGAAGCATTGGCTTATGTGGCTCTGCAGCTGCTTGCTTTCTCTACCGCTGGCTTCATTCACAACACTGATGCTCTGGCATGGCGGGTAGGAAATCCAAGAGCAGGGGGTCGCGGGCCACATCAGAGGGCTCCGCGGGCCACATGTGGCCCCCGGGCCACTGGTTGGGCATCCCTGTGCTACTTGATAGACATTTGTGTGGCTCCATACACAGATGTCTATAGAAATCGCACCTGAAATTGGCAAAAGTAGTGCAGGAACTTATTTTGCAAATCGGTGAGGCGCTGCAAAATCTGTGTCGCAACGATTGGAACAGTGCCATTGCCGCCAATAGGCTGCGACTTGTCATGCGATTTGATCTCTCAAATAGCATGACAATTCATCGCTCCAATGTGAACCTAGGCGATATCTGAGAGTGGTCATAGAGAGACAAGTCACAGTGATTACAGATGTAAACAGTGTAGTGGGTCTGCTCCTTCCTTCTGCAATGCAGTAAAAGGAGGGAGGAGGGACTAATGCATGAATCAGTCATTCATTGGTTCCAGAGCAAAACACAGATCACAGCAGCAGAAAAGGGTATTTTTTTTAAAACCATTACCTCTCTCATACTGTACATTTGCACTATAACCCCTCATCCCCATCATACTACTGTATGCAGCCTATACATTAACCCTTTCATTTTCATTGTGTAATTTTGTGTGTATGTATATATATATATATATATATATATATATATATATATATAAACACTCAGTATACGGTGTATATCATAGTTACATAGTTACATATGGGCTGATTTACCAAGCCTGTGCGCCAAGACTCATGGTGCACAAGCAGGAGTAAACCTGTTTTTGACATTTACCAAAGAAACACGCTGCCAGTGCAGCGTGTTTCCTCATTTACTAAAGTGCCTAATGCGCCCAGAAGAGGGCGCACAGCTCGCCAGTACAGAGCTGGCGTGCGGCATTTAGTAATGTAAACATCGGGGATTCGGGCGGGAGTTTATGAGGGGAGGGAGGGGGGTGATGCAGGGGAAGTGTAGTGACATGTGTTTAAACTTGTGTGGCGGGCCGATTTGAAAGGGAAAGTGACTTTTGGGACCCGATCCCCGTGCCCTTGCAAAGTACGCTAGAACCTCGGAAGGTTCACTTGCATACTGGGCATGCGCAGAGGGAAAAATCGGAGCTTACCGCGCGCCTCTTCAGTACGCCGGGAAATCCTTGGTAAATACCAGGCGGCGTAGCAGTGTTTGCACTGCCTGGAGCGGCGCACGGCAAGCTCCGAGCTGTTCTCG
Organism: Rana kukunoris; assembly: GCA_029574335.1. NCBI lineage: Eukaryota > Metazoa > Chordata > Amphibia > Anura > Ranidae > Rana > Rana kukunoris. The sequence goes on along the minus strand of CM056049.1, from coordinate 230,255,051 downwards.
GGCTGCGCTGACACTGAAGGGGAACTCCGCGCCAAATTTCAAATGTGAAACCGGCGCGGCTTCCCCCCCAGGGGTACAATAGGCTCTCCGGCTTGGTCCGGAACGTGAGGGGTTAACCCACGCCAAAATCGGCGTGGGGTTCCCCCCCAGATCCGTACCAAGCCCTCATCCCAGGCATGCAGTCTGGCCGGACAGGAATGGGGGTGGGGACGAGCGAGCGGCCCCCCCCCTCCTGAGCCGTACCAGACCACATGCCCTCGACATGGGGGAGTGTGTGCTTTGGGGGAGGGGGGCGCTGCCCCCCCACCCCAAAGCACTCTTGTCCCCATGTCGATCGGGACAAGAGCCTCTTCCCGACAACCCTAGCCATTGGTTGTCGGGGTATGCGGGCGGGAGCCAATCAGAATCTGGGAGGCCCCGTTTAATAAGGTGGCCCCCAGATTTCGGGCCCCCACCCTATGTGAATGAGTATGGGGTACATCGTACCCCTACCCATTCACCTGGTGAACGTTTTCACTTTTGAGGGTCTTCCGCCGCCCCCTTCAAATTCTTCTGCCTGGACGGGGGTCGTACATCCCATCCAGGACTTGGACGTGGCGGGCTTCTCGTCGCTGTCTTCTGCCGCTGCCCCCTTCACCACGAAGCTCCGTGCTTGTTTGATGAGGGCAGCGGGCTTCCGTCGTCTTCTCCGGGGCGAGGGTCGTACATCCCACCCCGGATTTCGTCGCCGGGTTCTGCCTGGCTCCTACTAGGGGCCAGGGCTTCTTTTGCCGTCTTCCGCCGGAGGGCGCCACTCTCCGGGCTTCTCGACGTTGTCTTCCGCCGCGGGGGCCAGGCCTTCTTCTTTGCCGCCCCCCTCGATTTTTTCGGCCTGGACGGGGGTCGCACATCCCATCCAGGACTTGGACGTGGCGGGCTTCTCGTCGCCGTCTTCTGCCGCTGCCCCCTTCACCACGAAGCTCCGTGCTTGTTTGATGAGGGCAGCGGGCTTCCGTCGTCTTCTCCGGGGCGAGGGTCGTACATCCCACCCCGGATTTCGTCGCCGTCTTCTGCCGCTGCCCCCTTCACCACGAAGCTCCGTGCTTGTTTGATGAGGGCAGCGGGCTTCCGTCGCAGTCTTCCGCCGCGGGGTGACACTCGCGGGCTTCTTCTTCCATTCGATGTTGACACGGCGAGGTCCGGCGCTGAAATGCCTTCTGAGCGGCGGGCAAGGACTTATATTGGCATTGGGCGTGGGCGTGGTTATGCCAACATGTGACCTTAACCCATGTGACAGTGATGTGACGTGACATCACTGTCACATGGGTTAAGGTCACATGTTGGCATAACCACGCCCACGCCCAATGCCAATATAAGTCCTTGCCCGCCGCTCAGAAGGCATTTCAGCGCCGGACCTCGCCGTGTCAACATCGAATGGAAGAAGAAGCCCGCGAGTGTCACCCCGCGGCGGAAGACTGCGACGGAAGCCCGCTGCCCTCATCAAACAAGCACGGAGCTTCGTGGTGAAGGGGGCAGCGGCAGAAGACGGCGACGAAATCCGGGGTGGGATGTACGACCCTCGCCCCGGAGAAGACGACGGAAGCCCGCTGCCCTCATCAAACAAGCACGGAGCTTCGTGGTGAAGGGGGCAGCGGCAGAAGACGGCGACGAGAAGCCCGCCACGTCCAAGTCCTGGATGGGATGTGCGACCCCCGTCCAGGCCGAAAAATTCGAAGGGGGCGGCAAAGAAGAAGGCCTGGCCCCCGCGGCGGAAGACAACGTCGAGAAGCCCGGAGAGTGGCGCCCTCCGGCGGAAGACGGCGAAAGAAGCCCTGGGAGGAGCCAGGCAGAAGCGGAGGAGCCCGAGGTGGGGCGACACCCCCGTTGTTCTCCGCTGTTTTCGGCCGGCCCCCCCCGGATGTAAAAGAGCTTCATTTTGGGGTGGGGGCACAGTCGAGCATGGCGGAGAGCATGGGTGGGTGTTTCCCCCCCCCGGCAGAAGACGGCTAGAAGACCGAGGAGTGGCGACGCCCCCGTTGTTCTCCGCCATTTCCGCCGCCCCCCCCCGGATGTAAAAGAGCTTGATTTGGGGTAGGGGGCCTGGCCGAACATGGCGGAGAGCATCGGTGGGTGTCTCTCTCCCCGGCGGAAGGCGGCGGCGAAGACCGGGGGGGGGGTAGGTGTACCCCCCCGGCGGAAGGCGAAGACCGAGGAGGGGTTTCGCCCCCGTTGTTCTCCGCCATTTCCGCCGGCCCCCCCCGGATGTAAAAGAGCTTGATTTGGGGTAGGGGGCCTGGCCGAACATGGCCGAGAGCATCGGTGGGTGTCCCCCCCCGGCGGAAGGCGGCGGCGAAGACCGGTGCGGGGCTGGAGCCCCCCCGGCAGAAAACGTCTGGAAGACCGAGGGGCTCCGCCCCCGTTGTTCTCTGCTTTTTTCGGCCGGCCCCCCCGAATGTGAAAGAGCTTATTTTGGGGTGGGGGCCTGGCTGGACATGGCGGAGATCATCGGTGGGTGTCCCCCCCCGGCAGAAGACGGCGAAGCCCGGGGCCCAATGGGCTGGTGGTGGGGGGTCCCGGCAGAAGACCCCCGGAGCTGACTAATAAATTATTTTTTTCTGTGTGGTTTTTTTGGTGTTTACACTTTTCCACCCGGTGAATGGGTAGGGGTACGATGTACCCCATACTCATTCACATAGGGTGGGTGGCCAGAATCTGGGGGCCCCCTTAATATAGGGGGCTCTCAGATTCTGATAAGCCCCCCGCCCGCATACCCCGACAACCAACGGCCAGGGTTGTCGGGAAGAGGCTCTTGTCCCGATCGACATGGGGACAAGAGTGCTTTGGGGTGGGGGGGCAGTGCCCCCCTCCCCCACAGCACACACTCCCCCATGTCGAGGGCATGTGGTCTGGTACGGCTCAGGAGGGGGGGGGGCGCTCGCTCGTCCCCACCCCCATTCCTGTCCGGCCAGACTGCGTGCCTGGGAGAAGGGTTTGGTCTGGATCTGAGGGGGAACCCCACGCCGTTTTTTGGCGTGGGTTTAACCCCTTATGTTCCAGATCAAATCTAAGAGCCTGTTGTGCACCTGAAGGGGGACCCCCACGCCGTTTTTTTTTCTAATTTGGGGTGGAGTTCCCCTTTATCCCGGTCCTGTCAGGGGGGGGGGGGGAATGCCTGCTCGTCTGTCCCTACAATGTATGAACAGCGATCTGTCATTTCCCCTACACAGTCCCACCCCCTTTACAGTTAGAACACACCCAGGTAACATATTCAACCCCTTCCGCGCCCCTAGTGTTAACCCCTTCCCTGCCAGTGTCATTTTTATAGTAAGCAATGCATTTATATACCATTGCTCGCTACAAAAATGCCAAATCTCACAAAAATGTGTCCGCCACAATGTCGCATTAGACAGAAAAAACAATGATAGCCACCATTACTAGTAAAACAAAAAATTATTCCAAAAAAACCCATAAGACCAACCCCTACTTAGAACTTTTGCCCAAACCAATCAAACGCTTATTGTGATTTTTTGCAAACAAAAAGATGTCCAAGAATACTTATCGGCCTAAACTGAGGGCAAACATTTTTTGAATATATTTTGGGGGAGATTTATTATAGCAAACAGTAAAAAAGATGTTTTTTTAGTTACCAAATTGTCGCTATATTTTTGGGTCAAGCAAAAATAAGAAAAAACGCAGAGGTGATCAAATACCACCAACAAAAAAAAAAAATTTTTAGGGGGGGGGGGGGAGGATGAGGACGCCCAATTTTTTTGGGGGCCACGTCGCACAACCACGCAATTGTCAGTCAAAATGACGCAGTGTTGAAATGCAAAAAATGGCCCCGTCAGTGACCAGTAATATGCTCTGGGGCTCAAGTGGTTACAAATTAAGAATACACTAAAGTTAGCCCAATTTATGGCCATAATGTGAAAGATGATGTTACACCGAGTAAATAGATACCCAACATGTTACACTTTAATATTGCACACACTCATGGAATGGCGCCAAACTTCAGTACTTGAAAATACCCATAGGCAACGCTTTTTTATGTGTTTCAGGTTACCAGTTTAGATTTACAGAGGAGGTCTAGTGCTAAAAGTATTGCTCTCGCTCTAACGTACGCTATGATACCTCACATGTGGGGTTTGAACGGGGGTTCAATATGTGGGCGGGGCTTACACATTTAAGGCCCGCCCCCATATATGGAAACATTCTTCAAACCACACATGTGAGGTATCATAGCGTGCGTAACAGCAAGAGGAATATTTATAGCACTAGACCTCATCTGTAAATCTAAACTGGTAACCGGAAACAATAAAAATGCTGCTTGTTCGCTTCTGACTGCGAGCTACTAGGGACAGGGGCTTTTAAATTATTACTATTTAGGTTTGTTACGTAAAAATTCTATAAGACCTCCCGTTCAGCTTGTAAAGCATCACTTCATGGGGACCAAAAAAAATTTAACACCTCTAATGCTTTCATCCGCCATTGCAGATTTGATTCTGGTACTGCATTTCGAGTGAACTGGGCATGCTCGAACAGTTAGAAAAAGAAGTTGGAAGTTTCATCCTGAAAATGACTTGCATCTTTCTGAGCATGCTCAGAAAGCTCTTTTTTTGGCTTAGTAATTTAAGGACATCCTTAACAGGTGTAAGCAGTTACAAGTGCACACAAACTAGAGGCTGACATTTCTTCATGTGTTTCCAATTGGTTCATTAGCACACATGTTATAAAAAGCGTGGATACTGCACGTGTCAGCTGCCCCTCAGAGGGGGCAGATTTGCTGGCTGGAAGTAATGGCGGAGTGAAACAGAGATGTTTTGGAGCAAGTTTTGTATTTTTTGATGTTTTCTCTGCTACATAATTTTGCTAAATGTTTCTCAAGATGTTAATGACTAATGTTTTAATCCTGTGGGTCTATCCTGTTATTTCAAAAGCATGATTTATTTTCCAATGACTGTGAAATAAACGTTGGTCTTTTTTGTTTTTAGGTGTTTTTATATATTTTTGGTGTGTTTATTTGTAATTTTTTGTTTTGCTTTCCTTGTTTTGTGGACCAATAAAATTACTTTCAAATTTTGAAGTTTGTTTTGTGATATTTTTTTCCTGCTATGGATTTCAACCGCTGCAGCTGAACTAGTTTGGGCCTAAACCATCAAGTGTGATTTGTCTCTAAGATCTTTCCTGGTGTGTATGCATGAAATGTTTAGTCACCAGAAAAGGAAGGACAAAGCGGTAAGTATTGTTTCCTAGAACTGATGTCCAGACTGACTTTTTAAAGCACATGTGCAAGATGTAGGAAAAGCTGCAAACAGGGCCTGTTGGAGGGGGGGGGGGGGGGGTGGTGTATTGGTGGACAGGCTTGAAGTGCTGATTTACAGCGCTGTGCTTGAAACTAGCACAAGACAATCCTATTCTAATTGTGGGTTGTTTGAGGGAAGCCAATTGAGTGTTAGAACCCCTGCTAGTGTTTTTAGGCTGGGCTTTGTGTCCCTTTTCCTAAAATTGGCTTCACTTCCTGTCACACAGCTGAACAGGAAGTGAGGTTAAAACCCTACCAATGGTCTTTTCTTTGGGACACAGGTCAATCTAACTAGTGTCACCATTAAGCAAATTGCACTGCAGTGTACACCCCAAATGATTAGTTATTTTGGGGTTTAGTAAAGGCAAAGCCGCTCTGCAGTAGAAGCGTAGGCAATGAAAATCAGAAGGGAAGCACTGATGGTTTTTACTTCCAATCCCGCCAAGTTTTGAGTTTTCTTCCTTGCTTGTCCACTTGTAGTGCAAAGTGGATTTGCCTTTAGTAAATGGACCCCAAAGTCCAAGATTCCTACTAATTTGGGGTGTACACAGCAAAATGCCATTTCCAAAATGGGAAACTATTTATATTGATCTGTGTCCCCAACAAAACATTACTCAGGTGTTTCCCTCACTTCCTGTTTGGCTGTGTGGCAGGAAGTGAATGAATTAAGTAGAAAGTGACAACATTTGTGAGGTGTCTTTACCCTATCAGGGGTGCAGGCATCCCCAAAACAAACAAGAAAATAGTTGATTTAACATTGGGTGGTGTTTGTGGGGGTCCCTAACACACATTCATACATATTAGCAACGCTGGATCCTGGCCTATTGGCATGGTTATATTTTCTTAAGCCTCTCAATAAAATGATCTGAAATTTGGGGTTAAACTGGAACAATAATCATCACTTTTTTTTTTTGGATTTCTTTCATTTTGGATAGAGTTGGGGGGGGGGGGTTAGAAGCTCTGTCAGTTTATTTTGTATTATCCCTGTCCGTTTGGGGAGATTGGCCTTCACTTCCTGCCCCATAGCCAAACAGGAAGTGATCGAAAAACTAGGCAAATTAAGGGTCTCCTGTGCCCCCCCCCCCCCACAGAACTTGTGTGTGTCCCCTGAAAATTCCTGGGTGGGTCATAAAAAAACAGGGTGTGGCCTTGACAGGAAGGGTGGGTCATTTTTCTATTAGGGGGGTGCCAAAATTTGGTCAGGCCTAGGGCAGCACAAAACCTAAATCTCCTACTGCATATTAGGGCTTATTTAGACAGGATCCAATTTACAGCATGTTTTTAGATTGTGGGAGGAAACCCACACAGGGAGAACATGCAAACTCCAGGCAGATAGTGTCACGGGCGGGATTCGAACCAGCAACCCTTTTGCTGCTAGGTGAACATGCTACACACTACGCTACTGTGCTGAACGAACATGATTGCAGCTGAAAGCATGAGATGTTTTTTTTTAAACCAATTACATGCTTTCCAGCCTGGAGGACAGATGTGGGGTCTAATTGACCCCGCCTTTCTCTATAAAGAGGACCTGTCACACACTAGTCCTATTACAAGGGATGTTTACATTCCTTGTAATAGGAAGAAAAGTGAAAAATAATACAAACAAAGGGACAAACAAGTGCAAAAATTAAAATATTAAGTAAAAAAATAAAATAACAAAGGAATTTAAATGCTCCTGTCCCTAGTAGCTCGCACTCAGAAGCGAACACGCATGCAAGTCCCACCCACATATGTAAACATCCTTCAAACCCCACATGTGAGGTATCATAGCGTGCGTTAGAGCGAGAGCAATAATTTTAGCACTAGACCTCCTCTGTAACTCAAAAGTGGTAACCTGAGAAAAAAAGTCAAGCGTTGCCTATGGAGATTTTTAATAACGAAGTTTAGCGCCATTCCATGAGTGTGCGCAATATGAAATGCGTGACAAGTTAGGTATCTATTTACTCGGGGAACATCATCTTTTCACCTTATCCCTAAAAATTGGGCTAGCTTTACTGCTTTCTTATTTTGTCATTCATGAAACAGGTTTTTTTTTTGAAAGCCAAAAAAAAAAAAAAACGTTTGAAAATTTTTGGCACAAATACTGTTGGAAATGTGTCCGAAAAAATGGCCGCCACTTTATTCCCTAGGGTGTTTGTTAATAAAATATATATAATGTTTGGGGGTCCTGAGTAAGTTTCAAGGAAGAAAATATAATTGTTACATGAAGGAGAGAAGTGCCAGAATAGGCGCGGTATGGAAGTGGTTAAAGTGCAACAATAAAAGTGAAACATTCCTTGAAATTTCGTACCATGGGGGGGGGGGAGGCAATTAGGGGCGCCATCAGGAATTATGGGGCCCCTTACACAGCTTCAGGCATGGGCCCCCTGGAGCAGAGAATAGGGGGGGGGGTGCCGCCTGATATTAAGAAGGGGGGGGGCTGCGGCAATTTGATAAGCGGGGGGTTCCTTTACAAAAAAATACATATAGAAAAATATATATTAAAAAGGGTGGTAGCCATCCGGGGGCCCTGGGGACCACTGGGCCCTTTAATAAAAAGAAACTTCTGGGCCCTTTAATAAAAAATAACTTCCAAAAATCTAAAAAAAAAATAACATTGGGTGGGAGCTGTGGTGGCTCAACGTGAATGGCACTGCGCTGACAAGCCGTTCACCTCTGCAGCCAAGGGTTCGGATCCCGGTCTCGGCTACATATGAATTGAGTTTGGTGGTGTCAGCCCGGCTCCCGGTGGGTGTGCTATGCAAGGTACGCCTGTGCTTAGTACGCCCACCCCCCCCCCCAAAAAAAACACCACACTTGCACACACTTTGGCCATGAGGTCTCCTAAAATAAAGGGTGGGTGGGCTACACTCCTTCATAGGGGGGGTCCCTCTGTCCCATCGGGGACAGGCCCCCCTCACACCCACCATTGCCACCGGGGGCATGGAGAAGGATGGCGATTGCAAGTCCAGCTCCTCTCTCTCGACTTCACGCACAAAATACACTTTAAAAAAGAAATTAAAGTAAAAAGTAACAAACCTGGGGAAAATGTTTATAACATTTTTAGAAGCAAAAAGGTTGTCATCTGGGGCCCTCTGGGAGCTTTCAAAATTATATTATATATATATATGTTTAAAAAATAACCAAAAAATATATAATTTTTTTTTTTGGATTTTTTTGTAAAGGTGGGGGGTTGTCATCTGGGGCCCTCTGGGAGCTTTCATAATTATATTATATATATATATGTTAAAAAAATAACCAACTAATATATTTTTTATTTTTATTTGTTTTTTTTTTAAAGGTGGGGGGTTGTCATCTGGAGCCCTGGGGATCTCCGGGCCACTGGGGACCTCCAGACCCCTAAAACAAAACATTGGCCCTTTAATAACAAAAAATTTGGGGGGTTGCCACCCGGGGCCCTGGGGACCTCCAGACTGCTAAAAAATATTAAATTCCAAAAATTGGCCCTTTAATAAAAAATCCTACAAAAACCAACTAACAAATATATATACAAAAAAAAAAAGAGGGGGGTTACCATCTGGGGCGCTGGGGGGCCTCCAGGCATCTGGGCACCTCCGGACCCCCGGGCCCCTTACAGGTGTACAGGGCCGCCATCATGAATTTTGGGGCCCCTTACACAGCTTCAGGCATGGGCCCCCTGGAGCAGAGAACCGGGGGGGGGGGGGTGCTGCCGCATGAAATTGAGAAGCGGGGGGGGGGTGGTGCCACAAATTGAGGAGCGGGGGGGCCCTTTACAAAAATTTTGACAGAAATAAGAAATAAAGAAAAATATATATAAAAAAGGGGGGTAGCCATCCGGGGCCCTGGGGACCTCTGTGCTCTTTATAAAATAAAAATAAAAAAGAGAGAAAATACATATATATATATATTTTTTAAATATAACATTTATCGAAAAAAATTAAAAAAACAAGGGGGTAGCCTTCCAGGGCCCTGGGGACCTCTGGGCCCTTTCCTTAAAAAAAATAAAACAAATATATTAAAAAAATTATATATATTTTTTTAAATATATATCTTTTATTTAAAAAAAAGGGCTTGCCATCTGGGGCCCTTAGTGGCCTCCGGGCCCCTGGGGACCTTCGGAGCCCTTAAAAAAAAATAAAAAATAAAAAAATATTTTTTTTTTGTTTTAGGGTGGTTCCCATCCGGGCCCCTGGGGGCCCCTGGGGACCCCCGGGCGGTGTAATGCCTGTACCCCCCTAATGGCGGCCCTGCAGGTGTACTGCCTGTACCCCCCTGATGGCGGCCCTGGGTGTAATGTCAGCATGTGAAAAATGACATTCTGAAGGAAAAAAGCCATTTAAAACTGACTCGCGGCTATAATGAATTGTCAGCTCCTGGAAATTGCAGGAGAATTCATTCATTAAAAACACCAAAAAAAAAGCGTGGGGGTCCCCCCAAATTCAATAACCAGACCCTTTAGGTCTGGTATGGATATTAAGGGGAACCCCGCCATCAATTTTAAAAAAAAATGACGTGGGGTTCCCCCCAAATATCCATAACCAGACCCTTCGGGTCTGGTGTGGAATTTAAGGGGAACTCCACCCCAAATTAAAAAAAAAATGGCGTGGAGTCCCCCCTAAAATCCACACCAGACCCCTTATCCGAGCACGTTGACCTGGCCGGCCGCAGAAAAGAGGGGGGGACAGAGCGCGGCCCCCCCCCTCTCCTGAACCGCACCAGGCCACATGCCCTCAACATTGGGAGGGTGTTTTGGGGTGCCCCCCAAAACACCTTGTCCCCATGTTGATGAGGACAAGGGTCTCTTCCCCACAACCCTTGCCCGGTGGTTGTGGGGGTCTGCGGGCAGGAGGCTTATCGAAATCTGGAAGACCCCTTTAACAAAGGGGCCCCCCAGATCCCGGCCCCCCCCCTGTGTGAAATGGTAATGGGGTACCTTGTACCTCTACCATTTCACGAGTAAAAAAAATGTAAAGGGTTAAAAAAGACAAGAGCCGGTTTTTGACAAGTCCTTTATTATCTTCTTTCTTCTTTTCTTCGGGTTTCTTCTTCCTCCTCCTTCTTCTTCCTCTGCTTCTGTCTTGGGTCTTCTATTCCCGCATCTTGCCCGGCGTGTTCTTCCATCTTCTTCCGCTGTTCTTCTCGTCCGCATCTTCTCCTTCTTGTTCTTCTTCGCCGGAGCGGCCGCTTCCAATTGAAATCCCCGCTGTCTGCCGGACCACGCCCCCCCCTCTGACGCCTCGGGCAAGCTCTTAGGAGTGTGCTGCCAGTGCGTCAGAGGGGGGCGTGGTCACATGTCAGAGGGCGGCCAATTCAATTTGAAGCTTGTGCGCGGCTTTTTCTTTGCCAGAGTCGCCGCTTCCAATTGAATTGCCCGCTTTCTGGAACATGTGACCACGCCCCCCTCTGACGCACTGGCACCACACGGGGACTTTCCTAAGAGCTTCGCCCGTGGCGTCAGAGGGGGGGCGTGGTCCGGCAGACAGCGGGGATTTCAATTGGAAGCGGCCGCTCCGGCGAAGAAGAAGAAGAAGAAGATGCGGACGAGAAGGACAGCGGAAGAAGATGGAAGAACACGCCGGGCAAGATGCGGGAATAGAAGACCCAAGACAGAAGCAGAGGAAGAAGGAGGAGGAAGAAGAAACCCGAAGGAAAGAAGAAAGAAGATAATAAAGGACTTGTCAAAAACCGGCTCTTGTCTTTTTTAACCCTTTACATTTTTTTTACTCGTGAAATGGTAGAGGTACAAGGTACCCCATTACCATTTCACACAGGGGGGGGGCCGGGATCTGGGGGGCCCCTTTGTTAAAGGGGTCTTCCAGATTTCGATAAGCCTCCTGCCCGCAGACCCCCACAACCACCGGGCAAGGGTTGTGGGGAAGAGACCCTTGTCCTCATCAACATGGGGACAAGGTGTTTTGGGGGGCACCCCAAAACACCCTCCCAATGTTGAGGGCATGTGGCCTGGTGCGGTTCAGGAGAGGGGGGGGGCCGCGCTCTGTCCCCCCCTCTTTTCTGCGGCCGGCCAGGTCAACGTGCTCGGATAAGGGGTCTGGTGTGGATTTTAGGGGGGACTCCACGCCATTTTTTTTTATTTGGGGTGGAGTTCCCCTTAAATTCCACACCAGACCTGAAGGGTCTGGTTATGGATATTTGGGGGGAACCCCACGTCATTTTTTTTACAAATTGACGGCGGGGTTCCCCTTAATATCCATATCAGACCTGAAGGGTCTGGTTATTGAATTTGGGGGGACCCCCACGTCATTTGAATAATTTTTTTATAATTCGTACCATGGGGGGGGGGGGAATGTCAGCAGGTGAATAAAGTGCACTTTTCCTGCGGTTAGAAATATGTATTTGCACAAAATGACATTCTGAAAAAAAAAAAAAAAAAAAGCATTTAAAACTGACTCGCGGCAATAATGAATTGTCAGCTCCTGGAAATTGCAGGAGAATTCATTCATTAAAAAAAACGAAAAAATAAAGCGTGGGGGTCCCCCCAAATTCAATAACCAGACCCTTTAGGTCTGGTGTGGAATATTAAGGGGAACCCCACCCGTCAATTTAAAAAAAAAAATGGCGTGGAGTCCCCCCTAAAATCCACACCAGACCCCTTATCCGAGCACGTTGACCTGGCCGGCCGCAGAAAAGAGGGGGGGACAGAGCGCGGCCCCCCCCCTCTCCTGAACCGCACCAGGCCACATGCCCTCAACATTGGGAGGGTGTTTTGGGGTGCCCCCCAAAACACCTTGTCCCCATGTTGATGAGGACAAGGGTCTCTTCCCCACAACCCTTGCCCGGTGGTTGTGGGGGTCTGCGGGCAGGAGGCTTATCGAAATCTGGAAGACCCCTTTAACAAAGGGGCCCCCCAGATCCCGGCCCCCCCCTGTGTGAAATGGTAATGGGGTACCTTGTACCTCTACCATTTCACGAGAAAAAAAAAGTGTCAGTGTAAAAAAAGACAAGAGCCGGTTTTTGACAAGTCCTTTATTATCTTCTTTCTTCTTTCCTTCGGGTTTCTTCTTCCTCCTCCTCCTTCTTCCTCTGCTTCTGTCTTGGGTCTTCTATTCCCGCATCTTGCCCGGCGTGTTCTTCCATCTTCTTCCGCTGTCCTTCTCGTCCGCATCTTCTTCTCCTTCTTCTTCTTCGCCAGAGGCGCCGCTTCCAATTGAAATCCCCGCTGTCTGCCGGACCACGCCCCCCCTCTGACGCCACGGGCAAGCTCTTAGGAGTGTGCTGCCAGTGCGTCAGAGGGGGGCGTGGTCACATGTCAGAGGGCGGCCAATTCAATTTGAAGCTCGTGCGCGGCTTTTTCTTTGCCAGAGTCGCCGCTTCCAATTGAATTGGCCGCTTTCTGGAACATGTGACCACGCCCCCCTCTGACGCACTGGCACCACACGGGGACTTTCCTAAGAGCTTGCCCGTGGCGTCAGAGGGGGGGCGTGGTCCGGCAGACAGCGGGGATTTCAATTGGAAGCGGCCGCTCCGGCGAAGAAGAAGAAGGAGAAGATGCGGACGAGAAGGACAGCGGAAGAAGATGGAAGAACACGCCGGGCAAGATGCGGGAATAGAAGACCCAAGACAGAAGCAGAGGAAGAAGAAGAGGAGGAAGAAGAAACCCGAAGGAAAGAAGAAAGAAGATAATAAAGGACTTGTCAAAAACCGGCTCTTGTCTTTTTTTACACTGACACTTTTTTTTTACTCGTGAAATGGTAGAGGTACAAGGTACCCCATTACCATTTCACACAGGGGGGGGGCCGGGATCTGGGGGGCCCCTTTGTTAAAGGGGTCTTCCAGATTTCGATAAGCCTCCTGCCCGCAGACCCCCACAACCACCGGGCAAGGGTTGTGGGGAAGAGACCCTTGTCCTCATCAACATGGGGACAAGGTGTTTTGGGGGGCACCCCAAAACACCCTCCCAATGTTGAGGGCATGTGGCCTGGTGCGGTTCAGGAGAGGGGGGGGGCCGCGCTCTGTCCCCCCCTCTTTTCTGCGGCCGGCCAGGTCAACGTGCTCGGATAAGGGGTCTGGTGTGGATTTTAGGGGGGACTCCACGCCATTTTTTTTTTAATTAGGAGTGGAGTTCCCCTTAAATTCCACACCAGACCCGAAGGGTCTGGTTATGGATATTTGGGGGGAACCCCACGTCATTTTTTTTAAAAATTGATGGCGGGGTTCCCCTTAATATCCATATCAGACCTGAAGGGTCTGGTTATTGAATTTGGGGGGACCCCCACGTCATTTGAATAATTATTTTAAAAATCGTACCATGGGGGGGGGGGGAATGTCAGCAGGTGAAAAAAACGCACTTTTCATGTGGTTAGAAATATGTCTTTGCACAAAATGACATTCTGAAAAAAAAAAAAAAAAAAGCCATTTAAAACTGACTCGCGGCTATAATGAATTGTCAGCTCCCGGCAATTGCATGAGAATTCATTCATTAAAAAAACGAAAAAATAAAGCGTGGGGGTCCCCCCAAATTCAATAACCAGACCCTTTAGGTCTGGTATGGATATTAAGGGGAACCCCGCCGTCAATTTAAAAAAAAAAAGACGTGGGGTTCCCCCCAAATATCCATAACCAGACCCTTCAGGTCTGGTGTGGAATTTAAGGGGAACTCCACCCCAAATTTTTAAAAAAATGGCGTGGAGTCCCCCCTAAAATCCACACCAGCCCCCTTATCCGAGCACGTTGACCTGGCCGGCCGCAGAAAAGAGGGGGGGACAGAGCGCGGCCCCCCCCCTCTCCTGAACCGCACCAGGCCACATGCCCTCAACATTGGAAGGGTGTTTTGGGGTGCCCCCCAAAACACCTTGTCCCCATGTTGATGAGGACAAGGGTCTCTTCCCCACAACCCTTGCCCGGTGGTTGTGGGGGTCTGCGGGCAGGAGGCTTATCGAAATCTGGAAGACCCCTTTAACAAAGGGGCCCCCCAGATCCCGGCCCCCCCCCTGTGTGAAATGGTAATGGGGTACCTTGTACCTCTACCATTTCACGAGTAAAAAAAAAAGTGTCAGTGTAAAAAAGACAAGAGCCGGTTTTTGACAAGTCCTTTATTATCTTCTTTCTTCTTTCCTTCGGGTTTCTTCCTCCTCCATCTTCTTCTTCCTCTGCTTCTGTCTTGGGTCTTCTATTCCCGCATCTTGCCCGGCGTGTTCTTCCATCTTCTTCCGCTGTCCTTCTCGTCCGCATCTTCTCCTTCTTCTTCTTCGCCGGAGCGGCCGCTTCCAATTGAAATCCCCGCTGTCTGCCGGACCACGCCCCCCCTCTGACGCCACGGGCGAGCTCTTAGGAAAGTCCCCGTGTGGTGCCAGTGCGTCAGAGGGGGGCGTGGTCACATGTTCCAGAAAGCGGGCAATTCAATTGGAAGCGGCGACTCTGGCAAAGAAAAAGCCGCGCACGAGCTTCAAATTGAATTGGCCGCCCTCTGACATGTGACCACGCCCCCCTCTGACGCACTGGCAGCACACTCCTAAGAGCTTGCCCGAGGCGTCAGAGGGGGGGCGTGGTCCGGCAGACAGCGGGGATTTCAATTGGAAGCGGCCGCTCCGGCGAAGAAGAACAAGAAGGAGAAGATGCGGACGAGAAGGACAGCGGGAGGAACAGAAGATGGAAGAACACGCCGGGCAACATGCGGGAATAGAAGACCCAAGACAGAAGCAGAGGGAGAAGGAGGAGGAAGAAGAAACCCGAAGGAAAGAAGAAAGAAGATAATAAAGGACTTGTCCAAAACCGGCTCTTGTCTTTTTTAACCCTTTACATTTTTTTTACTCGTGAAATGGTAGAGGTACAAGGTACCCCATTACCATTTCACACAGGGGGGGGGCCGGGATCTGGGGGGCCCCGTTTGTTAAAGGGGTCTTCCAGATTTCGATAAGCCTCCTGCCCGCAGACCCCCACAACCACCGGGCAAGGGTTGTGGGGAAGAGACCCTTGTCCTCATCAACATGGGGACAAGGTGTTTTGGGGGGCACCCCAAAACACCCTCCCAATGTTGAGGGCATGTGGCCTGGTGCGGTTCAGGAGAGGGGGGGGGCCGCGCTCTGTCCCCCCCTCTTTTCTGCGGCCGGCCAGGTCAACGTGCTCGGATAAGGGGTCTGGTGTGTTTTTTAGGGGGGACTCCACGCCATTTTTTTTTAAATTTGGAGTGGAGTTCCCCTTAAATTCCACACCAGACCCGAAGGGTCTGGTTATGGATATTTGGGGGGAACCCCACGTCATTTTTTTTTTAAATTGACGGCGGGGTTCCCCTTAATATCCATACCAGACCTAAAGGGTCTGGTTATTGAATTTGGGGGGACCCCCACGCTTTTTTTTTCCTTTTTTTAATGAATGAATTCTCCTGCAATTGCCGGGAGCCGACAATTCATTATTGCCGCGAGTCAGTTTTAAATGGCTTTTTTCCTTTGAAAAATGACATTTTGTGCAGAGACAGTTCTAACCACGGGAAACATGCGCTTTTTCACATGCTGACATTAGAGCCCCCCATAGTACGAAATTTAAAGGAAAATTACACTTTTATTATTGCACTTTTAGCATTATTAAAATCACTGCTCCCGAAAAAACGGCCGTTTTAAAAAATAAAAAAAGCATTGGTACATGTCCCCTGGGGCAGGACTGAGGTCCCCAAACACTTTTTAGGACAAAACTTGCAGATTAGCCTTTAAAATTCACTATTAAGATTTCCCCCCATAGACTTATACAGGGAGTTCGGCGGCGGCTTTACTTATCAATCACATCGCGCTGCTGTGCAACGCCGGCTCATGCGCCTAATTAGGGCTTCATCCAGCGCACTAATTAAGGCATGTACCGGCGCAGCGCAGCTTCATTAGTAAATCAGCCCCATAGTTACATAGTTAGTCAGGTTGAAAAAAGACACAAGTCCATCCAGTTCAACCATAAAAAAAAAAAAAAAATAAAACAAAGTAAAACACAGTACATCCTCCCATACACCCAACTCCATACCCACAGTTGATCCAGAGGAAGGCAAAAAACCCCAGCAGAGCGATGATCCAATTTGCTACCGGAGGGGAAAAAATTCCTTCCTGATCCCCCGAAAGGCAATCGGATTTACCCCGGATCAACTTTACCTACAAAACTTAGTACTCAGTTATATTATGTGCATTTAGGAAAGAATCCAGGCCTCTCTTAAAGCAATCTACTGAGCTGGCCAGAACCACCTCTGGAGGGAGTCTGTTCCACATTTTCACAGCTCTTACTGTGAAGAAACCTTTCCGTATTTGGAGGTGAAATCTCTTTTCCTCCAGACGTAAAGAGTGCCCCCTTGTCCTCAGTGTTGACCTTAAAGTGAATAACTCAACACCAAGTTCACTATATGGACCTCTTATATATTTGTACATGTTGATCATATCCCCCCTTATTCTCCTCTTCTCAAGAGTGAATAAATTCAGTTCCTCTAATCTTTCCTCATAGCTGAGCTCCTCCATGCCTCTTATCAGTTTGGTTGCCCTTCTCTGCACTTTCTCCAGTTCTCCGATATCCTTTTTGAGAACTGGTGCCCAAAACTGGACTGCATATTCCAGATGAGGTCTTACTAATGATTTGTACAGGGGCAAAATGATATCTCTATCTCTGGAGTCCATACCTCTCTTAATACAAGAAAGGACTTTGCTCGCTTTGGAAACCGCAGCTTGGCATTGCATGCCATTATTGAGCTTATGATCAACTAAAACCCCCAGATCCTTCTCCACTACAGATCCCCCCAGTTGTACTCCCCCTAGCATGTATGATGCATGAATATTCTTAGCCCCCAAGTGCATAACTTTACATTTATCAACATTAAACCTCATCTGCCACTTAGTCGCCCAATTAGACAGAGCATTGAGGTCGGCTTGTAAATTGGAGACATCCTGCAAGGACATTATTCCACTGCATAGCTTGGTGTCATCTGCAAAAACAGAAATGTTACTTTTGATCTCAGACCCAATATCATTTATAAATATATTGAAAAGTAAGGGACCCAACACTGAACCTTGGGGTACACCGCTGATAACCTTGGACCATTCAGAGTAAGAATCATTAACCACAACTCTCTGAATTCTGTCTTTCAGCCAGTTTTCTATCCGTTTACAAACTGATATATCTAATCCTGTAGACCTTACCTTACACATGAGCCGTGTGTGGGGAACTGTATCGAACGCTTTTGCAAAATCCAAGTATACCACGTCCACTGCCACGCCTCTGTCCAGGGTTTTACTTACCTCTTCATAAAAGGAAATCAGGTTTGTCTGACAACTTCTGTCCTTCATGAATCCATGCTGTCTGCTGCTTAAATAGTTTGTTTCCAGCAAGAACTCATCCACGTGGTCTTTTATTAAACGTTCCAGTATCTTTCCAACTATAGAAGTTAAACTAACAGGTCTATAGTTACTAGGTAAAGACTTTGTTCCCTTTTTAAATATGGGCACCACATTGGCTTTATGCCAATCCAGTGGTACTATTCCTGTCATTAATGAGTCCCTAAATATTAGATACAGTGGCTTTGAAATTTCAGAGCTCAATTCTTTTAGGATCCGTGGGTGGATGCCATCTGGTCCAGGTGCTTTATCCACCTTTATTCTGTCTAAATATTTCTGGACCATATCACTTTTGAGCCATTGTGGATTTGGGGCTGTGTCACTCCCACCCCCTATATCGACATGAGCTCCCCCATTCTCCATTGTATACACAGAGCTGAAGAAAGCATTTAATAAATTTGCCTTCTCTATGTCCTCAGTCACCCACTCTAGATTATTTTGTAAAGGGCCTACATGCTCAGACTTGACCTTTTTACTATTAATATATTTAAAGAATTTTTTGGGGTTTGTCCTACTATCTTTTGCAATCTGTCGTTCATTTTGAATTTTTGCATCCTTGATTTCCTTTTTACATATTCTATTATATTCTTTGTAACATTTAAACGACACTAGTGTTCCTTCATTTTTATATTTTTTAAAAGCTATTTTCTTATTGTTTATAGCTTTTTTAACTTTAACCGTGAGCCACATAGGTTTTATCTGTAGCCTTTTAAACTTATTGCCCATGGGAATATACTTTGCAGTGAGGTTCCAAAGAGTCTTTTTGAAGAATTCCCATTTCTGTTCTGTGTTCATCGGTGCCAATATTCCCTCCCAGTCCAAGCCCTGGAGAGCAGTCCTCATGCTTTGAAAATTTGCTCTCTTGAAATTAAGTGTTTTTATCTTTCCTGTATGTATTTCTTGCTTATAGTTTACATTAAACGAAATCATGTTATGATCACTGCTACCCAGGTGTTCCTTTATCTGAACATTAGTAATGAGCTCTGCATGGTTTGAGATTACCAGGTCCAACAGAGCATCATTCCTAGTTGGGGCCTCAATAAACTGGACCATAAAATTGTCCTGCAATAGGTTTTTAAATTTTTGTCCTTTAACTGTCCCAGAAATTCCATTATTCCAGTCAATTTCTGGGTAGTTAAAATCCCCCATTATTATCACCGTCCCTGCCCTTGCAGCCCTTTCCATCTGTGCAAGGAGCTGAGTCTCCACCTCCTCATTAACATTGGGTGGTCTATAACAAACTCCAATGATTAGCTTTGAACTACGCACATCTGTATGCAGTTCCACCCATAATGCTTCAACTTCATCACACTCTCCATCAACCAGGTCCTCTTTCACGCTTGCTTTGAGGTCACTTCTCACATAGAGACAGACCCCTCCACCTTTCCTTTTTACCCTGTCTTTCCGAAAGAGAGCATAGCCAGGAATATTAATAGCCCAGTCATGTGAGGATTGAAGCCAAGTTTCAGCAATACCGATTACATCATAGCTCTCCTCATGCACCAGAGCTTCCAACTCACCTGTTTTGCTTGGAAGGCTTCTGGCATTGGTGAACAAACACTTAAATGTATTGTTACATTTTTCGCTGGTGTTTTTCATATGATTCATATAATTTTTAGTAGTGCAAATGGCACTATAATTTCCAATGGCTGTTTGCAACATGGGAACTTTCTTGTCACCTGCCATAACCCCACCTCCATCTATCCCCATTCCACTCTCCATTAATGTCTGACCCCTAACTGACCTGTGTGCCCGATGTAATTCACGTTCACCCTCCCCCCTCAAGTCTAGTTTAAATACTCCTCCAGCATTCCCCTAAACCTCTCCCCCAGCACAGCAGACCCCCTTCCATTCAAGTGCAAACCACCTTTAGCATATAGGTTGCACCCCAATGAAAAGTCATCCCAGTGCTCTAGAAACCCAAATCCCTCCTTCCTACACCAGGTCTTTAGCCATGCATTCAGCTCTCTAATCTCCCCCTGCCTTTCCTGTGTTGCGCATGGCACAGGCAATATTTCAGAGAATATCACCTTGGAGGTCCTTCCCTTCATCTTGCAGCCTAGTTCTTTAAATTGATTCTTAAGGAGCCTCCACCTTCCATGTATACTGTCATTGGTTCCAACATGGACCAAGACAGCTGGGTCATGCCCAGCCCCTCCCAGTAATTTATCCACCCGGTCCACCACATGCCGAACCCTGGCACCAGGGAGACAGCAAACCATTCGGTTGAGGCGATCCTGGCGACAAATTATTCTATCAGTCCTTCTGATTATAGAATCCCCTATTACCACCAACTGTCTAGGCCTACCTGCACTCCCCTCACCACTTCTACTAGATGGGTTGCTCTCCCGGCTGTTAGGGGTAGCAGTAACATCTAGGGCTGCCACCTCTGTGTTAGCCACCTCCACATCTTCACCCAACTTGGCAAATTTGTTTTGATGCACAAACACAGGATTGGCCTTCCTTGTCTGCAAGCCCCTTCCACTCCCTCTAACTACATTAACCCATCTTCCTATCTGATAATCCTGACTTGCCCCTCCACCCTCCACATTAACCCTACTGACCACCTGCTCAGCGAGCAGAGGACCCCTTTCAAGGTTGTCCTTTCCGCCCAGTGTTGCAACTTGTTCCTCCAGATCTCTAATGCGAGCTTCCAGAAGGGCAACCTGCTCACATCTGTCACAGCGGTATCCATCCTGGAGCTGTTGCACTAATTTTGTATACATGTGACACACTGTGCACTGAGCAAAACCTTCAACCCTGCTAGCACACATTTCCCAGTTACAATATAATTACTTGTAGGAAGTTTAAGATGTTACTTACAGTTTAGAAGACTCCTGTCTTAACTTCTGTGTTAAACTCCTGTTTTTTAACTCTTCCCACTTGTGTTTAAAAATCACACTTCTGTTTAGAAAATCACATGTATGCCTGCACTATTAACTGGGAGCCAGCTCCTTATGGGAGTTTTGACTGAGACTTTTATACTCACCTCTTCACCTGTTTAAAATTAAACACTCCCCACTGATTAGCAGAGGAAAAAAAAACCTGATCACAATTAAACACTTTCCTTAGCAGAGAGAAATAAAAACCTGTTTAAAAAGTGTCAGAGAAAAAAATGACACTTGCAAGCAGAAACAGTTAAAAGCAAACTCCTGTTTTTTAACTCTTCCCACTTGTGTTTAAAAATCACACTTCTGTTTAGAAAATCACATGTATGCCAGCACTATTAACTGGGAGCCAGCTCCTTATGGGAGTTTTGACTGAGACTTTTATACTCACCTCTTCACCTGTTTAAAATTAAACACTCCCCACTGATTAGCAGAGGAAAAAAAAACCTGATCACAATTAAACACTTTCCTTAGCAGAGAGAAATAAAAACCTGTTTAAAAAGTGTCAGAGAAAAAAATGACACTTGCAAGCAGAAACAGTTAAAAGCAAACTCCTGTTTTTTAACTCTTCCCACTTGTGTTTAAAAATCACACTTCTGTTTAGAAAATCACATGTATGCCAGCACTATTAACTGGGAGCCAGTTAATTCTTATCATACATAGATTAGGGGCTGACATATTAACCAGGCCAGCATCTGTCCAGGCCTGCTGTATTCTACATAACAAATGATAGCTAATGATACTTTGCTATGATCATTTTATGCAAGATCGCCTGGGCCCTTGAGGACCAATCTAATTTATCTAAGCCTTTTGGTTTTCTAAGGGTGTAAAATGGTGATTTCACTTCTCACTACCTATCACAATTTCGGAGGCCATGATATGCCAAGATAGCACAAAATAAAATGACCTAATTTTGGAAAGTAGACACCCCAAGCTATTTTCTGAGAGGCATGTTGAGTCCATATTTTGCCACAAGTTTTGGGAAAATTACAAAAAAAAATGTTTTTTTTTTTATTTATGAAGTTGTCACTAAATAGTATATTGCTCAAACATGCAGTGGGCATATGTGACATTACGCCCCAAAATACATTCTGCTGCGTCTCCTGAGTACAGGGATACCATATATGTGAGAGTTTTTGGGAGACTAGCCACATACAGGACCCCAAAAACCAATCTCCGCCTTCAGACTTTCTAAGGGCGTAAAATGGTGATTTGGCACCATTTTGGCAAGATAACACAAAACCCCCAAATGACCCCATTTTGGAAAGTAGACACACCAAGCTATTTGCTGAGAGGCATATTGAGTCCATAGAATATTTTATATATTGCCACAAGTTTCGGAAATATGACAAACAAATATATATATATTTAAACAGTTGTCACTAAATGATATATTGCTCAAACATGCCATGGGCATATGTGAAATTACACCCAAAAATACATTCTGCTGCTTCTCCTAAGTACAGGGATACCACATATATGAGACTTTTTTGGCAGTCTAGCTATGTACAGGACCCCGAAACCCAATCACTGCTTTCAGGCTTTCTAAGAGCGTAAAATGGTGATTTCACTTCTCACTACCTATCACAGTTTCAGGGGCCCTGAAATGTCAATATAGTGCAAAACCCCTAAGATGACTATATTTTGGAAATTAGACACCCCAACCTATTTGCTGAGAGGCATTGTGAGTGTTTTGCAAATCTCGCTTTTTGTCACAAAGTTTTGAAAATTAAAAAAAGAAAAAAACAACATTTCGCTTTTCTTTCTTCAGTTTAAAAACAAATGAGAGCTGCAAAATCCTCAACATGCAAATACCTTTGGGGTGTCTACTTTCCAACATGGGGTAATTTAGGAGAGTTTTGTGCTATCTTGACATTTCAGGGCCTTTGAAACTGTGATAGGTAGTGAGGAGTAAAATTACAATTTTACGCCCTTAGAAATCCCGAAGGCGGTGATTGGTTTTCGGGGTACTGTACATGGCTTGGCTTCCAAAAAGTCCCACACATTTGGTATCCCCGTACTCAGGAAAAGCAGCAAAATGTATTTTGTGGTGTAATTTCACGTACACCCATGTCATGTGTGAGCAATATATAATTTAGTGACAAATTTGTTTAAAAAATGATTTGAAATATTCTTGAAACTTGTGGCAAAATATAAAATATTCCAAGAACTCAACATGCCAAGGACAATCAGCAAATAGCTTGGACTGTCTACTTTCCAAAAAGTAATAATTGTCCACGTACAAATAAAGGTGACACCAAGTCCCAAACAATCTTGCCAGCGCTCCCTATGTAGCCTGGGCATTTCTCGAGCTCAACGTGACTATCTCCTGCCTTGTAAACCATAAAACATTATCTATAGCCTGTTGGACTGTCATAGAGCTTATACATCTTGACCCAATTTCTGGCATTCTTGCTGGGAAGATACTGGTTGCATGACAAGAGGCCAGAAAACGTAATCAGGGACTCATCAACGCAGACAACTTCATCTGGAATAAACAAGGCTGCGAATTGTGGGTTGAAGTGGTTTATGGGGGGCTGAATTTTTTGGACCCGATCATATCCAGGGTCACCCCAAGAAAGACAGAGTTTGTTGTCATTGAAATGCATGAATCGCCACATCTGCTCTTATTGTGTCCTGGTCATGGAAGCAGAGGACACAGGCATATGGCGAATTAGGTCAGTGGACCAATATGACCGCAATTCACTTTTTTTTAGTTATGCCCATGAGGAGGGTTAGGCCCAGGAAGGTCTTAAATTAAGAAACCGTAATAGGTTTCCAATCTCTGGCAAGGGTCAACTGGGGATTTGCGGCGATGAATTGACCAGCATACAAATTGCTTTGATCCACAATAGATCTATAGAGACCTTCCATGAAAAACAAGTGACGTAAAATCAACTGTTTCCACCTGAATTCCGGGTTGGCCAGTGAATGGGGGAAGTAAGGGTGCTGCAGAAGTGGTGGGCTCCCAATTGAGATTGGCATATTCTGCAGGAAGGGCACTATGGGCTCGACGGTCCTGTCTTTGTCTTCTTGGTGGCTGCGGGACACTACTTGTGCTAGCCACCGCACCAGCTTAAATTGCACTTACGTGACCATGTAATACTGCAGTGCTTGATGTACGACCAGGATGTACTAGGCCGCTGGTGCTTGCCAGTTCACCAGAAGGATGAGCAGCACTTGTACTGGCTCTCTGCTCCATATGAGAGCCATGGAGTTCTTGCACCTCAACAACAGAAGAATGGGGTCGGGTATGCCTAACCTTAGCAGGGATCACTGCTTTGGCATCAGAGCTATTTGTCAGGCCGCGTACACATGGCGTTCCGCCCGTCGAGGTTCTCGCCCGGCCGTCTGATTCGGCGACCAGCCCGTCGGGAAGGGCGACGAGCCATTCATTCCGACGGGCCGTCGAGCAAATAGAGAACCTGCTCTCTATTTCGGCTCGACGGCATTCCCGACGGGATGCTCGCTGAATCCGTACACACGGCAGAATCAGGATGCCAGCGAGGTTCTCGCTGGTTTCTGCCGAGAACCTCGGCCGTGTGTATGGGGCTTCAGGGTGCCGCTGCTGTCTACTGGTTCGTATACTGAACCTGAATCTGACAGATGGGTAACTTCCTCTTCACTCTCATCTGTCATGCTCAGGAATGTGTAGGCCTCTTCACTAGTATACCTCTGTCTGGACATTTTGGCCTCTAAATTTACTGGTACAATGGTACAACTAGTGCGACTCACAGGCAGTTAGTGAAAAGTGTGCCTACGTGTACTGGTGTTAGTGTAGTGTTGGTGCAACTCACAGTGTGAGTGTGAGTAGATGTCCTCTCTCCTCTCTCGGAGGAGTGATGGATCGTGACAGAAAATAATTCAAGCAGGAAAACAAGGGCACCTTCCAACTGAGGTATCATCATCCATGAGGGCTTTTCTGTATCCTTTTCTTACTTATTTATAGACTTTCAGGCAGGCACTGGCCATTCTTTAATTAAGCATTTTGACGAAGGGAGCTGTTTTTGCAAATGAAAAAACACTTCAGGAGAACGATGCAGGCACACATACATAACATTAAATATTTTTCAGTTCAGTTTTTAACAGCATAAGCAAAATATGCTCCTGAGGAAATGCTTTAATTTTTTACTCGGCAAAAAATCCGGCACCTGTTGGATCTATCAAACCTTTCATAGACACTCATATTAACCTGAAGATTGATCGGTTCTTTGTTAATTGTTATATTCATTCATAATGAATCTATCAATTGCTGCTGGCCACCCCCTATTCGTCCGGCCCCTTTCAGACACCGCTGAATTTCAGTGGTGGGGGTGTTGTGAAGCACTAATTAGAGCCATAGCTCTAATGCAAAATAGGGTGGCTTGTGGAGCAATTTAGAATGAACCCACCCAGGTGCCCAAATTAATATTCGCTGTTGTAACACGGATCCTTAATGCTTGAGCGGGTGTGGCGGCCCAGAAAAGTAAATGAACAAAATGCAAAGCAGGTAGTTGTATGTATGTATGTAAAAGTGTTTTATTGAGGTCAGTGTATGTAGTAGGTGTATTAGTAGGGTTTTTTCATATCAGGTAGGTGTAGATCAGGTAGGTGTAATGTCAAGTGTTTGATCAGGTAGGTGTATGTAGCAGTGTATGTCAGGTAGGTGTAATCAGGTACAGTGTAACAGGTAGGTGTATGTATGTCAGTGTATGTCAGGTAGGTGTATGTATGTCAGGTTCAGTGTATGTAGCAGGTAGGTTACAGTGTATGTCAGGTAGGTGTATGTACTGATAATTCAGGTAGATGTATGAGGTAGTTTAAGCAGGTAGGTGTTATATTCAGTGTAATTCTTCAGGTAGGTGAGTTTAGTCAAAAGTGGGCAATGGAAGCACAGCAACCAGCAAGTGAGCTCCCCCCCCCCCCCGCCAATAAAAAACCCACATGACCATCCCGGTTCCAAAACCGTGCCGCAACCGCCGCCCCCCCCCCCCCCCCCCTTGCATGCAGCCCCTGGTCTTTTTGCCACCTGAAGCTACCTAGGTGCATATTATAGATTGGCATATCATGCTGGATGGTGTAGTGTCTCTATGCTTGATATATCATGAATGACTAATGCGATTTTGAAGGCTGATGTTCATTGTAATATTTACAAATACTCTGCTGGATTTTATCATCTAAACCAGGGGTCACAAAACTACGGCCCTCCAGTTGTCCCGGAACTACAAATCCCATCATGTCTAGTCATGTCTGTGGATGTCAGAGTTTTACAATGCCTCATGGGATGTGTAGTTCCGCAACAGCTGGAGGGCCGCAGTTTGGAGATCCCTGATCTAAACAAACACAAAACAAATCTCATGCGCTTGTGGACTGGGTCTAGGGGTGTGTGGTGCAGTCAACCCTTTTGTATGGAATGTCAATGACCTTGCTGCCCTCCTCAGGAAAATGGGTGTCCTTGGAACTAAAACATATAAAAAGAAGGGAGGGTGCAACTATTTGGTAATGCACCTCTTTTTATATGGATTTTATCATCTGTTGTATGTACCTTGTAGACTCATTGGGTTCATTGAACTAATTACTGCTGTGATTCTTTTTACCCAAGGCCCTGCTCCCTCTACCACAGCACCTGCTCTGTGTTTACATTAGAAGTATACCAAATCCCTTCTGTGCAAGTAAGCATGGAGGTAAGCTGCTGAGAAAAGTAACTCTGCGGGTCCTGGGACTACAACAGGGTGGAACTAAGTTTATTTGTAAGTACTGAGGAAGTAAACTGTAAAGAGTGCTGCCAGAGCAGCGAAATTATGATTTACATTTTCTTATCTTCACAAGAAAACTGACAGGAATATTCTGGACAACACAACTCCCTCCTTTGTTGAATACACATGGTACCCAGAATGATTCCAAAGTATAGTGTCTATATGTAACAAAAGAGGGTAAGGGAAGAGAGGCACAATTTTATTATTAAAAAGTAAGTACACAAGTATATACATTGACAATGGGTAACAGGCTTTGGGATGCAAGGGGAAGTCTCTCTGGAGTAGTCAAGGGAAAGCCAAAGCCAACAATGCAGAGAACCTCTAAAGCAGCAAACCAGAGCTTGGATGTTCTTATCAGTGGATGCCACGGAGAGAGAGCTCTCAAGTTCAACAAATGACTTGAAGGAGGCGTGATTTGTTTCGGAAATGTGTCCCGATTGGCTACACTGCTACTTGGGCTAACAAGCCATTTGTTGAGCTTGACAGCTCTCTCTCTCTCTGTGGCATCCACTGATAAGAACTAGTGTTGAGCGGAATACGCCATATTCGATTTTGCGATATTGCGCGAATATATAGAAGAATATTCGCGAATATTCGCTAATATCGAATATTCGTGATATTTTATCCAACAAAAATGTTTGCGAAATTTCGCTAATGCGAAAATAATTTCGCGAAATTCTGATAAACGGAGATCATTTCCTGTATTACTAAACTAATATGCACTAAACACTAACTATACACTAACTCTACTTAAAAGAAAGGAGAATAAGGGGGCAAAAGAAGGGCGGAGAAGATAATCGTGCAATATTCCTATTGCGCGATTATCTTCTCCGCCCTTCTTTTGCATCAGAGCCAATCAGAATAACTCGAATATTCGGCAAAAGGAATATCGCGCGATATTCCTTTTGCCGAATATTCGAGTTATTCTGATTGGCTCTGATGCAAAAGAAGGGCGGAGAAGATAATCGCGCAATATTCCGTTTGCCGAATATTCGAGTTATTCTGATTGGCTCTGATGCAAAAGAAGGGCGCATCAGAGCCAATCAGAATAACTCGAATATTCGGCAAAAGGAATATTGCGCGATTATCTTCTCCACCCTTCTTTTGCATCAGAGCCAATCAGAATAACTCGAATATTCGGCAAAAGGAATATCGCGCAATATTCCTTTTGCCGAATATTCGAGTTATTCTGATTGGCTCTGATGCAAAAGAAGGGCAGAGAAGATAATCGCGCAATATTCCGTTTGCCGAATATTCGAGTTATTCTGATTGGCTCTGATGCAAAAGAAGGGTGCATCAGAGCCAATCAGAATAACTCGAATATTCGGCAAAAGAAATATTGCGCGATTATCTTCTCCGCCCTTCTTTTGCATCAGAGCCAATCAGAATAACTCGAATATTCGGCAAAAGGAATATCGCGCGATATTCCTTTTGCCGAATATTCGAGTTATTCTGATTGGCTCTGATGCAAAAGAAGGGCCGAGTAGCTGATGCGATTCTTTTATGTTGCCGAAAATTCGCAATGCGAATTTTCGGCAACATAAAAGTATCGCATCAGCTACTCGGCCCAGGGTCTCTCTCTAATCATACCAGCAATGCTTTTAGACGTCGATGGAGATCACTAGGATGTGATCTGTTTTACAAATAAATTTGAAAAAATACGAATATTCGCCATAGCGAATATTCGCCGCAATATTCGAGTTATTCGCGAATACTCGAATATGCAATATTCGTAGCGAATATTCGCAATGCGAATATTCGTGAGCAACACTAATAAGAACATCCCAGCCTTGACTTCGCTGCTTTAGCAGTTCCCTGCATTGTCGACTTCGGCTTTCCCTTGACTACTCCTGAGAGATTTCCCCTTGCATCCCAAAGCCTGTTACCCATTGTAAATGTATATACTTGTGTACTTCTTTTTAATAATACAATTGGGATACACCAGCAGCTGCTTGGTGCCTCTCTTCCCCTCCACTTTATTGTTACAGAACCTGGTTTCCCAGCCCTACATGAAAAGACAGCATTGTATGAGCCCTGATTGTTAGGCAGTGACTGAGATTATTATTTTATTCCTAACTTCTGGGAATATATGATGTTAATTTACCTGAGTACATATGGATAATTGTCCATTTGCCAACCTGTGCACAGCCTAGGGTAGCTTAGACAAGGACAGCACTGAGTTTGTTTTTCTGTAGTGTCTATATGTATCTATGGTGTCTAATATGACAGGAAATGGGAGTTAGGGGAGTTTATAGAGGACCAGAAAATGAAACTGGGAACAAAAGCATAATCATTGTCCATACTAACCAATCAGGTTTCATGTTGTATACTCTAGTTAAATAAAACAAGAATTGTGACTGGATACTGTGAGCAACAGCTTATATTTGTTTATATTTTAGTCTGTTCACTTTATCTAGAGCCCCCCAATAAATCCTAGATTATGTATTTTTTTTTTTTTGTAAGACTACATTGTACAGTGATAAAGTAGCAGCTGTAGGCAAAGCTACGTAAAAAGCAGCAAACAGCAAATACAGAATAGGAGTGAAAGAACAGAAAACCCTAAGAAAGGCTTGAAGTCAACTTCTACTTTACTCCACGGGCTGTATTAATCCTATTGTCTCTTTGTTTACATAGTTTACTAACCCCCTCCCATGCACAACATTATCCAACACTGCTGTAAGCTATGAGGAGCTGAGAAATAAATCCTGCCAACAGTACCCTTCCCATTCCTGTGTAAGCTCATACTCTTGACAGTTAAGTTCTATGCAGTTCACGTGAAAAGTATTGACTGTTAAATCTTCTTTGCCAGTAAAAAAAATACACACTTAACTGTCTTCTCAAACATTGATGAGTATCCAGCATTTGTAGTCACATTGGTTAGTGCTGGGAAAGTAATAAGCTAATAGGAGTCTTTGAAGATTATATCAGTATGTGGATGTGAGGAAGGATGCCAGATACATTTCTATGCCCATCATGTTTCCTATTATTCAAATCAAGAACAAGACATTGCCAGTGGCAAGCAGCCACTAAAAAGTATTATTTCTCAGGGTCAGAGATAATGTATTGGGGTCAAAATATTTAAATAATAATAAAAGAAAAATGGTTATGCAAGCCAAAAGCTGTGAATAATAAACAATCGTTACTCATCACTTCTCAGAGTGATTATCACTATGATACCAAAAGGGAATAATTGCGGACGAGTGAATAAAAAGCTTGGTGGAAGAATAAAGTAATAGTATGGTTTTTATCAAAATGCAATACACTGATCCTTATTTTAGGCCAGGTTCACACATGTGCGGCCACGGGTTCGTGCCTGGGGTCCAGCGCGTTATACTCAATACATGGAGCACTATACCTTAACCACCAGCTTATGTTTTGACACCAATGCAATATAAGCGCTTACATATATCCAATGTATTCATGTTTTGTATACAATTTTACTCTGCATGTATGTATCATGTGTTAGATATACTCTTTGATAATAAATACTTTTATACCGCTACACAATATGGTCTGTCATATGCCTCATATAAAGTACCAAACTTTTTCTTTTTATAACTAATACAGGGATGGAGACCTGTCTTTTGTGCCTCATCTAAAGTCCCACTTATTTTCCTTTCGGATCCGGCGCGTTCCTGTACAGGTGCGATTCAGGTCCAAATTTTAGCCTGAATTTGCACCTACACCGGACCCAAAGACCCACCAGACCCTTTTTTTTATTCCGGACCATAAGCTTCCCGTACATGTGTGAACTGGCTCCATTGAGAGCCAGTCACTCTTGCCTGTCATGTGAATTGGATGTGGGGGAAACTCGCTTCCAATTTGCATATTTGTAAACCCAGCCTTAGAAAAGTCTGAGAAAAAATGACTATGCGCTTTAACATACAGGGCTGTATTTCGACATCCTGCTGTTTCTGGCAGACATGAATAACAATTAGTTTTCTACCAGCTCCTCCCCCTTGTGTCATGTGATTATTTTAGTTATACCTAACATTAAAATGTGCTATTGCAAAATCATGCTGCCTTGCTTTAAATTTATAATTACTTTTTAATGGTGAACACCAACAAACCAGCAAAAGGAGTGATGTTTTAAACTCACAGCCAAAAATATAATACATTGCAGCTTATCAATCATTGGATGTGGTGGCTGCATTTGTTTTACCTTTTCTTATGCTTTTTTCCTCTCTGTTTTCACCCGGTGATCTTTCCTCTAACACACATCCTGTATAAGAGTACAATCACTCTGGATGAAGGACACAGTGGCACTACAGACATCAACATTGTCAGTCTAGGGTAGAGGTGGGGGATGGGAGTGTTAAATTCATTAGCAGATTTAGAGAAGCTAGACAAATGGAAGACAAACTGTAGATCACACTTTATAAGCCGTTACAGCAACAGGTATTTCTTTGTGGGGTTAAGGTTTTACATACAAATAAAGGCTAACCATTGTGAGTAACCCTGCCAATGTTAAATGGTTTGTCTCAAACTTCTAAACTGCTACATTTGCAGGAAAGCTTGCTCTGTTGAAAAACAAGAGACCTACTGGCTAGATTACCAAATGAAAATAAACGAAAGAAAGCCTGTAAGCCCAACTTGCACGATTTCACTCCCGCTGGCAGTCCCAATTTTGGCCGCGATTTAAGAGACATCTGTGTAGGTTTCTGTAAATCGCAGCCCGAAATCGCAAAAAGTAGTACAGGAACTACTTTTTGAAATCGGTGCAGCACCGCAAATGCGGCTTCGCACCGATTAGGACGGTGTCATTGCCGACAATGCCGCTGATTTGAGATGCAATTTGACATGTGAAATCGCATACCAAATCGTACCCAGTGTGAACCTGGGCTAAAAGAAAATTATTGCAGCTACCACATCAAGAATTGATAAGCTGCAATATATTGCACCTTTCCTCTTGGGTTTAATAATTCTTTAAGCTATAGTTAGTCTTCTAATTCCTCTCAAAATCCCCTGCACACACTTCCCCCTGTGGTTCATTTGCTAAGTATAACCACAAAAATCCATATGTGGTAAGAGGAGGTAAACAAATAAGGAAACATATAACAGTTAGTAAATCTTAACCCAGCTGCCCTAGTCACTGGCCCGAAAGTTATATTATGGTATATACATATTTGTAATGTGAACAGTGAGTTCTGATTCATCAAATGTTTTTGGCTGATCCCTGTAGGACATCCTTAACACTTTCCCTACCGAGTCATTGTAAAATGACGTCAGCGGGAACCCTCCCTCCCTCAGAGTGGTCATATGACGTCCTTGCATTCTCGAGCGGCTAGTGGGCGTGCGCGCCCCTTTGTTCGGGACTTGGTGCGTGTGCCCGGCGGACATCGCGGCAGGACCATGGATCTGTGTGTGTAAACACATAGATCCATGTCCTGTTAGTGGTGAGGAGACCGATTTGTGTTCCCAAGTACAGAGGAACACACATGAGTCCCCTCCCCTTACAGTTAGAACACACCAGGGAGAAAGCCTCGCATTACTGTGTGTAGTTACAGACAGAATAACAGGTATAATAAAGTGAGGGTTTCTCAGAGGAAATAAGGACATTTAAAAGCAGAATCGAAGGATGAGGTAAGTGAAGGAGGACTGCACTATGGTAAAGGAAGCTAATTAGGGATTTTTTTTTTTTACCTTTACAACCCCTTTAAGACTGAGAAAATAAAACAGGAGGGGGAAAATAGATCAAAGAAATAAATAGAAAGTACCTATGACTGAGCCATCAGTGGTGAGAAAAGTAGAAGTAAAGCAAGGATAGGTAGCTTAGAAATGTAAGTACTGTAAATGTCTGTACTCCCCTTTCGTAAATTAACCTCCCTGGCGGTATGATTCTGTCAGATTTTAGGTGCTGAAAGCGGTACAATTATTTTGCATGGAAACTTGGCAGAGACGACTACATGAAGTCAGAGGCGACTTTGTGTTTTCTTGTCCGAAATGTCCACAAGAACTCATGAAAACGTGTATAAAAGCCACCTTACTCCCAAGCTAATACTCGGTTTGTCCCACCAAATTAGTGTAAAAGAAAAGGGAATCGCTTCTAATGCCGCGTACACACGATGTCATTAAAAACTATCGTGTGTGGGCTCCAGAGCATTTTTCACGATCTAAAAAATGGGCATTAAAAATTTCGAACATGCTCTATTTTTTCACAATGTTTTTAAGGTTGTAAAAAATGGTCGTGTGTGTTCTTTAATGACGTGAAAAAAACGTGCATGCTCAAAAGCAAGTTATGAGACGGGAGCGCTCGTTCTGGTAAAACTACCGTTCATAATGGAGTAAGCACATTCATCACGCAGTAACAGACTGAAAAGTGCAAATTGTCTTTTACTAACACAAAAACAGCTAAAGCAGCCCAAAGGGTGGCGCCATCCCCATGAAACTTCCCCTTTATAGTGCGGTCGTACGTGTTGTACGTCACCGAGCATTGCTAGAGGATTTTTTTTTTGCCATCGTGTTGTAGGCAAGGCCGTATTAATGATCGGTCTAGACCCTTAAAAACTTCATTTTTTAGAACCCGAAAAACGATCGTGTGTACGCTGCATATATATATTTTTGTATCCAGTCTTCCTTTGTATACAATCTTCCTCCTCCGCCTCCAGGCTGCCTGTCACACTCAGTGTATGTGCTCCACTTTGGTCTGTGTCTCCAGCTCAGGACTAGACATCAGACTTTTGTAGCTTCCGGCTTCTAGGCTGTAGAGAGCAGCTCTTATCACAAGTGTATGAGATTGTGGATGCTGGTCAGATAAGAGGGTAAAACAAAAAATAAGTTCCGATACAAAACTGGACTTCAGTCAGGTGTTATCAAACTGAACTAAGACCCTTTAGCCTATGAATTTATCAGCAGTTACTCTGCTCCCTCATCAGTAAAAGTGAGCAGTGGCTCCTCCTACCTATCAAAGTGATTCTTTAGTGTCACCTACAACTCTATCTCCTCTTCTCCTCTCCCTCTTTCCATAGGGTTACCCCCAGCTCTGTTCTTCGGTACTTCTATTCTGTATGTAAATCTCCTCCCTTGGTCAGGTAATACCTTTTTTATGGCTTCCAATAACATGTCTATGCTAATGACACCTTCATTTATTTCTCTACGCCTATGCTCACCCCTTCAATCTCCTGACATATTAGTGTTTCTATCACACCACTTTCCAAAACCAAGCTTATAATAGTTCCTCAACCTCGTATTCCCTCTCTCAACTTTCTGATCAAGAAGATCAATAACCTAGCTATCCGTCCTCCCCTTATGCCAGGGTGCTAGGTGTAAGGGTCCTTTCACACGTGCGGACCTTTCTTCCGTTTTTTAGACGTTTTTTAGACGTCCGTTTACGGACCGCAATGCTTTCCTATGGGTCCTTTCACATGCATCCGCTAACATCCGTTAACATCCGTCTCCGTTAAGCTCTGTTTTTTTGAATGGAAGAAAACCCTATTTTTCTTCCGTCAAAAAAAACGGAACGGACGAAAAACAGATGTTAGCGGATGATCCGTTTAACATCCGATCCGCTAACATCCGTTTTTCATCAAAATATGTAATAAAAATAAAGTTCTAACAAAAAAAAATGGATGAAAAAACGGATGGAAAACAGACGAAAAAACAGACGAAAAACGGATGAAAAACGGATAAAAAACGGACGAAAAACTGATGAAAATCGGGTGAAAAAACGGATCAACTGATGATAAAAAACGGATCTAAAAAATGGTCCGCACGTGTGAAAGGACCCTAACTCCCCACTCTGATTTGTCCTTTCAGCTCCACATGCATCTACAGTAAAACTATTGCCACCCTCATCTCCATAACATTTCCAAAATATGCCCTTTCTGAACCAATGACACCACCTTGTAATCTATTGCCTCGACAATTGCAACTGCCTACTTCAGCCTATCAACCTCACAGTGTCTGCCACTCTTTTCTGCCAATTGCTCTATTGGCTTTTACTCACACAATGAAAACAATTCTAAATACTAACAACAACATACAAGGCCATCCACAACTTTGCCTGAGCTAAAACATCAATCTTGTTTTGAAATATCATCATAATTATTCTATTTTCTCCTCTCAAGACCTCCTGCTCAAGCTCCCTCATCTCTTCCTCGCACGCCCAGCTTCAAGACTTCTCCAAAGCCTCTCCCAACCTCTGAAACACCCTACATCAATCTGTCTGGCTATTCCCTATGCTGTTAGTTTTTAGATCTTAAAACTCATCTCTTGCGAAAATTATGCCGCAACCTACAAACGAATCTTTTCCTTTTTTTTATCAACTCACTCCCACACATTACCTTTTTTGTATCTCCAATGAGCCCGAGCACTCCTAACCCTCTTTGCATGTGATTTGCATTGTAACTGTACTTTCCCCCTTTAAATTTTAAAGCAGTGCTTTATCTGTTGGTGCTGTATACATTCTCTATAATAATGTAATCTTATTTGATCTAAACATGATTAATTGTTGAATATTTTTATATATATATATATATATATATAAAAAATATTCAACAATTAATCATGTTTAGATCAAATAAGATTACATTATAATTTAGAATATATATATATATATATATATAGTTTATTATTTTAACCAATTTGCTTTGGCACTATAAAAGCATTATAGAGCATAAAATGTTTACAAAGATCAATGTGATAAGACAATATGTCTTAATTATGTATGAATGAAGATAGGTATTGTAATATTTTCCATTATTTTCTTATTGGACTTACAGTCAATTTTTAAGACAGGTTTCTGCAGGCTTATTTAAACAACAGTCTGTCAAACGCAGTAACTATTCATAACCAATCAAAATACATTTTACTAATGCCATTTTAATAAATGTTTTATTCCATAACTGTTGTTTTCACTGCTTTACTAAATAAACTCAATGGGCCAGATCCACAGAGAGAGTACGCCGGTGTATCTACTGATACACCAGTGTACTTTCAAAGTTCCCGCGTCGTATCTTTAGTTTGAATCCTCAAACCAAGATACGGCGGCTTCTGGGTTAGATCCGACAGGTGTACGTCTTCGTACGCCTTCGGATCTAAGATGCAATACTTCGGCGTCCGCTGGGTGGCGTTCACGTCGTTTTCCACGTCGGATATGCAAATGAGCTTTTTCCGCTGATCCACGAACGTACACGCGGCCGTCACAATCTCTTACGGCGTCTCTAGTCGGCTTTTTCCGGCGTATAGTTAAAGCTGCTTTTATCCGGCCTATAGTTAGACTTGCCATGTTAAGTATGGTCATCGTTCCCGCGTCGAAATTTAAATTTTTTGTTCATTTTTGCGTAAGTCGTCCATGAATAGGAATGTACGTAATTTACGCTAGTCAAAAAAATAACGTCGTTGCGACGTAATTTAGCGAAATGCACGGCAGGAAATTTCTGAACGGAGCATGCGCAGTTCGATCGCCGCGACGACGCGCTTCATTTAAATGAATCACGCCCCCTACTCACCGATTTGAATTCCACCGCCAGAAATACACTACGCCGCAGTAACTTACGGCGCAAATTCTTCCAGGATTCGAAGTTAAGCCAGGTAAGATATGGCGGCGTAGTGTATCTCTGATACACTGCGCCAATCTATTTGTATGTGGATCTGGCCCAATGGTCTTATTTAAAAATCACAGTCTAAAAACATGTGGTATTAAGCATGGTCTTTAGCTTAAAAAAAATCAGAATATGAATGCTGTGCTAATAGATGATAATTGTTTAAAGCAGCTGCCACTAAACATCCATGCTCAAATCTGACCATCAAAGCATTAAAGCAGTTTTTTTGGGAAAAAAAGGCCAAAAAGACTTTCAATGATCCAAACAAATCTTTATGCCTCGAACACCGTTTTTCCTGACATGCCAAAAAACTACGCTTTTCTCGACATGATTCCTCTCAGGCCTGCCTTGCATACAAACGTTCAGGCAAAAAAACGTTTGACCAAAGCGCAGTGACGTACAACACTTACGACAGCACTATAAAGGGGAAGTTCCATTCAAATGGCGCCACCCATTGGGCTACTTTTTGCTGAGTAAAAGTTTGAGAGAAGATTCACGCTTTCAGTCCGTAACAGCGTGACGAATGTGATATCTCCACTATGAACGCTAGTTTTACCAGAACAAGCGCTCCCGTCTCATACTTGATTCTGAGCATGCACGTTTTTTTTTTCCCCTCGGAAAAGCATGCACACAAGCGGTTTTCGCGACGAGAAAAAGACTGATGGGAAACACGACGGGAAAAAATAGAGCAGGTTCTAAAATTTGTGAGGGCAGTTTTCTCATCAGGAAAACTGCTATGGAGCATACACATTACCGGTTTTCCTGACCAATCTAAAAAATTGCAGTTTTCTCGTCTGGAAAACCGGTCGCGTGTATGAGGCATTAGGAATATACTATTAGAAAGTGGGGCAGTCACCATCAGGATTCCTGACAAAACTGCAGTCATGGTAAATAATGTGATCTGTCTATTATGGTCTTTCATTGAAAATGGATATTAGAATAAAAAGGCCATACACATTGGGTTGATTTACTAAAACTGGAGAGTGAAAAATCCGGTGCAGTTGTGTATGGTAGCCAAATTAACTTCTAACTTCAGCTTGTTCAATTAAGCTTTGTCAGAAAAACCTACAAGCTGATTGGTTTCTGTGCAGAGATTTTGCACTTTCTAGTTTTTTAGTAAATCAACTCCATTGTCACTCTAATCCTGACCACACCTTAGTCTCCCAAAAGGCATGTTCTAAGTAAAACTGTAACTGATCTAACAAGTAACAGCAATACAATGTTACTGATATTATATATTCACAGTTTATGAAAAAGTAGGATACAACAAAGGCACACAAAAAAAAAAGAAAAGTTATGCATAACAACTTTATTTGAAACTTAGACATACGTTTATATCCCACAGGAGGATATCTCCCCTTCTGATCATATTACCTTAACAATACAACCTGTACACAGGAATATAATTAGCCATCTGGACAATGTTGTGATTAATCAAATATTTTCACTTCAGGTCAGACTTGCTGTCACCATGCTCAAACAGTACAATACACTTTATCATAAGTATTAACACAGAACATCTTCAGACAATAGCAGGAGACCTCCATTAACAGACTGTCCAGCTCCTACATGGAACAGAGACCAATGTGACAAGCTCTTTCAATGAATATGCATAGTTCAGAATCAACAAACCAGGAATAGTCTTCATATATTTCTTGAGGGATATTGTTGATAAATATTACTGTTCTATCTAAAGTAATACAAACCCCATTCTCAGTGTCAATTAAGTAGTTGTCCATCCTTTTCTTGGTCATAATATGCCCTTATTAGACACAGGTTGACTTAGACATAAGAGGGGCCTGTAGAGCTGTTTCCTGACCTCTCTAAATATGCTGGGTTCCATTAGCCCACTGCCCAAAATGACTCCCGTCACAAATACCAAAAGGTCAAATTTGATGGGCCCTCAACCAAGGTATAAAAACATAGAATATCCAGGCTCAAACTTACCGACCAATCAGCAACCAACCAAATTCACCTATCTAACTGTGTGCGTTAAAAACAGAGGTTTAGTTGCACGCATTTGCAAATGCATGTGTAAGCTGCAGGCCCCGTCAAGGCGCTCTGTATACTGAAGTCCTAACTATAACATTGCATTTTAAGTCTCCTCAGTAGGAGCACATGACTGCTGATGGATAGATAAGGGGCAGGTGACTGGAGGTAGCCCAGCCCTCATTAAAGGGGCAGGATCACACTGCACACTCAGCACATGAAAGCAAAGGTGCCAGTGTGTTGCCTGACCACAATGACATAAATACAACAAACAAAAGCCACTGCCCCTACCTATGACTGCTCTATACAATAAGGAGCACTGGAAAGGGCGCATATACATACAAAAACATAGAATATCCAGGCTTAAACTTACCGACCAATCAGAAACCAACCACATTCACCTGTCTAACTGTGTGCGTTAAAAACAGAGGTTTAGTTGCACGCATTTGCAAATGCATGTGTAAGCTGCATGCCCCGTCAAGGCGCTCTGTATACTGCAGTCCTAACTATAACATTGCATTTTAAGTCTCCTCAGTAGGAGCACACGACCAAGGTAATTAGGACAAAATACATGGGCTGGAGTTGGGTTGGATTTGCCTTAAATGAAGTAAATTGCTGAGATTACAGTTGTATGGCTTTTTCTTGATTAACTATGATGTAATGCACTTACAGTAATATTCAATATATGAACATTGAACTGTATGTCCACTCAAATGTTTTGTTTTGTTTTTATTTTAAATAAAGTATCTAAGTGTTAGAACCTTTGTTAAAGCGGAGGTTCACCCAAAAATCTACTTTCTGCCATAAGATCCAGCATACTGCTGACATCTGCAGTATGCTGTTTTTTGTTTTTTTTTGTACTTATCGTTTTAGCAGGCTTTCTTATCTGGCACCGAGCAGGGATTCCTTCCGGGTATAGACGTTCCTAAGGCAAGCGTAGTTGATTGACGGACTTGGATAGCGCGTCACGCCTTCCAAAAATAGCCGAAGTGACACTCTGCAATTTACGGCGCCTGCGCAGTCAGCTCTACACGGCAGATGCAGGCGCCGTATAGCGCCGTAAACAGCCGAGTGTCACTTCGGCTATTTTTGGAAGGCGTGACGCGCTATCCAAGCCCGTCAAACAACTACACTTGCCTTAGGAACGCCTAAGTACAAAGTACAAAAAAAAACAGCATACTGCAGATGTCAGCAGTATGTTGGATCTAATGGCAGAAAGTTGATTTTTGGGTGAACCTTCACTTTAAGTTTTAGTGATATTAGTAGTTTGAATTCATACATTAGAGAAAGGCCAAAGATTCTATGGCCCAGATTCACAGAGCGATTACGCCTGCGCAACTGCTGTTGCGCGTGCGTAAGTCTAAATGTGCGCGTGCGTATAGTTGCACGCGATTCACAAAACAATATACGCCAGAAATCTACGTTTTTTGGTCCGGCGTAATTGAGTTAGACCTTCGCTTGCCTTCGCGCAAAACTGCGCTAGACACACCATTGATTTGCTAGTCAAATATGCTAATGAGGGAGTTACGGGGATTCACAAAAAAAAACGCAGTTGCTGCGCAGGCTACGCGATGTGCGCAACTGCAAAATGTTCTGTCTAAAGTTAGAGGACCTAAAAGCTGGTCTAAATTTTGAAAAAAAGTCTAATTGTCAGATAAAGCAACACTGTTAGTGAGGAGTTCAGCAGTCACACGTGTTGCCCAACAATCTGTATGCCAACATGCCAGGGGCATCGTCGCGCATAGCTATACTACTGACTTTAGATGAACAAAGAAGGATGAGGGCACGGAGGATGGCACTAAGGAGGGCACGGGAGATGTTTTTATTTATTTATTTTTTGGCTTATATAAAATTTACAATTTAATCTAATCTAATACAATATTCTTATCTGATACAAGCCCCTCACTCTTCACTTGATATATCACACACGCATAGACATCTTTGGCATGAGAGATTCTGAGGTGTCTCGCATCTTCAGATTCACCCCTCATGCCATCGTGGAATTACCACAACCTTGCAGGAGGACATCAGCAGCCCAACACATGGCACTACCCATGACACCCATGACAGCTACATATACAATCAGAGCCCCATCCCCACAGATTGCGAACAGAACATGTATGGGGACAGCTGGCTGGTTGGTGAGTGACATGGGAGTCAGGCATGACTATCCCCTCCCGTGATGCACACCTCACAAGTGGCACATGCATGACTAACATCCACCTGTCTTTTCCCTTCAAGGTGACTCTGCATATGAACTGGAACCCCATCTCATGACCCCATCTCATGCCAGCTCACATTATGCATCTTTGCACGTTAAACACACACATTAATCATGGCACAATGAGAATGCATGCATGCACACCACTATGGTCCCTAGCACACACACCCCACATCCTCATCAAATTGGATTGGCACCAGTCCACCATGCAAGACTGGTGAGCAGTAACGCCACGTCAAGGCTCCAATTATGTCACTGTACATTCATACACCATTCACACGGACCTGGGAATCACTTCTCCCTGGTCCTGGGGAACCCTTCTCCACCCAAATTGAGGATGACACCCCTTTTCCAGCAGGAATGTCACCCCCACATTCAAACATCATTCACAACCCAAAAAATGCCAAAAATGTCAGCAAAAAAAAAAAAAAAAAAAAAAAATGCATAGAAAAAAAAAAAAGCAGAGAACAAAAATAAACATGCTTTCAAACCAAAAAAAGGGGGGAAAAAAAATTAAT
Source organism: Rana kukunoris (assembly GCA_029574335.1). Taxonomy (NCBI): domain Eukaryota; kingdom Metazoa; phylum Chordata; class Amphibia; order Anura; family Ranidae; genus Rana; species Rana kukunoris. The sequence goes on along the minus strand of CM056049.1, from coordinate 230,214,602 downwards.
GCCCTCTGCCTGAGCCACGCCTGGGGCGCCCCCGGCCACGGCCCCGGACCCTCAGGGGAGACGCATGGGGGAGGGGAAAAGCCGGGGAAGGAGGAGCAGCCCCTGAGATCTGCCCACCTGGCGGCCTGCCCTCCAAGGCCACGGCTATTCTGTCCAGGGCAGCACCAAGTGTTGCCGTGTTGCCCTGGATAGCCTGGGTAAGGGCCCTCACATCCTGCCCAACGCCTGCTGCTGTAGTTTGCAGGTCATTTAGGCAGGTTGTGGAGGCCCGGGAGTGGGAGTCCAGGTTACCCAGCCTATCGTTGATGGAGGACAGGCTCTGATCCACCCGCCCCATAGTCTGGCAGAGCTGTCTCAGAAGGCGGGTCTGGGTGGCCAGGTTCCTTCTCAGACTGGCGGGCAGGAGATTGGGCGCCCCCCTGGTGCTCTGGGATGACCTCCTGGCTCTTGCTGATGGTTGTGGCCGGGGAGAAGGGGAGGCCCTTGTGAGGGGAGCCATGTTGGGGGAAGAGGGGGGGGGGCTCACCCTTAGGGAGGGCAGGCTTCTTGCAGCCAGAGGGGAAGAGTCCGCAGAAACCAAACGGCCAGTGCCTGCCATGGACTCCTCCTCCTCATGATTCTCCTCCTCCTCATGATCGTCCTCCGCATGATCCTCCTCCTCCTCTTGTTCCTCCTCCGCGGACTCTGGCCTTGTTGGGGGGGCCTCATTAGGCTGCTGTCCTGGCGTTGGAGCGGTCTGGCCAGATGGCCCTGCACCCTCCTGCACAGCTGTGGATGACACAAACCATTCACAGGTTGGAGGATCCACACACTTGCCACATATTCCCTTTCACCCCCTCCCCCACACATGCTACACACTTGAGAGAAATAAATACCTTACCTGGCACCGCGGGGACCGGACTTGTGTCAAAGCCTGGCAGGCCCTCCACTTCATGCCGGTGAAAGGTCAGGGCCACCACACGCTCCGTCGCTGTAAATCTAACCCGGCATGGTGGGCCCCCTCCTGTGCCCCTGGCATGGGCATTTATTGCGGCCAGTTTTTTTTTCACCTCACGCCGGAGGTCATTTATTTTCTTTTCAATCCCAGAGCGGGTCCGTGTCTCCCCCTCCCCCGATGAATTGACCTGCTCCATGATCATATCCAATATCTCCCTCCTCCTGGCCGGGGTGGTGGTGGCACTCTGCGGGCCGTGGAGAAAACGCCCATAGTCGGTAATGGCCCGGGCAAGAATTCTTTTTTCCCCCACTGTAAAATTCAACTTTCTTTTTCTCTCAGTCATACTTCCAAACAAACTCACTCGCAGTCACCAAAAATCTGTCACAAATACAAGCACAAACAATCAGACAAGAACACACACAAAGAGAAAAAGAACAGGCAAAAATCACACTAGCACTCAGCAAGAAACAGACACAAAAAAATCAGATGAAAAAATAAAGCAAGAAAACAAACGCTCAGAAATCTATCAATCAAACAAACAGTCAAAAAACACTTATCAAAACACACTTTCACAAAACTACCAACAAGCACTAGATCACACAGAACACTAATCTGACAACTACAAAACACACTCTAACGAACAACAGAGCAAAAGCACTTGATTCAATGGGAAGGGACACAAAGGGATGTACTTTTGCAATGGAAGTGCGTTTGTGTGTGTCTATTTATGCTGTCTGCGTAGTTCACAACATTGCCCTAGTCCATGTCCAATTTCACTGATTGCGCCGCTCCCGAGTTGTGAGCATGCGCACAACGGAGCTGACATGGTTTCCTTCACGCGCGCATGCGCGAGTCGGCCGGCCCTTCATTTGCATGGGGTCACGGCTCATTTCAATGTAACACGCCCACATCCCTCCCAATTTGTATTACTCCTCCTTACACCTCCGGAAAAAACCTTACGCTTGCGCAATCTCTTGCGCAAAAGCTTCGTGAATCGCGGGATTACGCGGCTAGATTACGCAAGTCTAACGGAAAAGTGGTGCGCTACGCCGGTCCAATAATGCGCCGATGTACGTGAATCTGGGCCTATATTTTTTTTATAATTGTGTCCCTGATTAAAATGTAACTATTTATCTTAAGCGCTATATCTGAATAGTGTTTTTGCTCTGCATTTCACTGTTATGAAAATGTTTGGAATTTTTTGGAATGTTTTTAGTAGCATTTTGCAGGTTTGCCTCTAGCCAGCTTTTCACAGAGTTACATATTTTGTAAGGCAGAGCCAGGGGCAGACTGACCATTGAGGAACCCGGGCACTGCCCGAGGGCCCCATGCCACTAGGGGGCCCCATCAGGGTTGCCAGGCTCATACAAACCAGGGACAGTATCTGTGTTTTTTTTACATCTGTCCCTGATATGTCCAAAACCTACATGCTTTTGATGTGAAAATCCCGAGATTTTAGCTGCCCCGCCTCTGTACTGCCACCTGGCTTGGCGGCCATCTGTAATTCCGGGGGCCCCATAATCTTCTATTGCCCGGGGGCCCCATGAGTTGTCAGTCCGCCCATGGGCAGAGCAAAGTGTCCCAGTAATATAAAAACAATAAATATATATTTTTCTGGAACTGATCCATCATAAGTATGGTCTAACAACATGTTGGTAGATCAAATGACATTAGAAATGAAAATGAAAAAGTACCAATAAAAATGTGGCACACAACCAATTTAACTGACAAAGCTTTAGAATACATATATTTCGTATATAGCCTTTATAAATAAACAAAAGTATCTAGAAAAATGCAATTTAATTTGCACTATAACTAGAATAAACATTTTCTTTTAATTTAGTTTTAATGCAAGCAATAATAGGAATACCGACACAGACCCAGACTAACATTGCGTATTGAAGAAATTAAAAACAATATGTATAATGAAAGATTCTAGCATTCCAATATAACTATGTACATAATTTATAAAGATAGGACTTCCCGTTCTTGCTTATGTCCTTCTGTTTAAAATATATATTAATTTATATTTGTAATGTGTTCAGTGTTGTTTATCAAGTTAAATTTTTTATGTAGATGAGCATTTTTATACAATTTGCATTAACTGATGGCCTGCACAATGTGAAATAAAAAGATTAATACGTAAGCTGCACGGTAATAAAAGTTTTTTTCACTGTTGGTATTTTGAAACGTATTAATAACCAACAAGGTAGTGGCGCCTTTGGGAAATAGTAGTCGCAGAATATCACATTTTAGCTGAGAAATCAAATATTAATAAATATTGTCAGGTTCTTCTTTGCAGTGTTTCAAGCAATGTTCCCAGCCTAAAAATACCAGTGGGTCAAATTTTACAGCGATAAAAGGAAAATAGTTTTGAGTACTGATTATAAAAAGATGTAACTTTGCTATTATAGACCTCTGTATAGTGATGACTTAAATGTGAATTCCAGGCAAATGGAGAAAATACACATAATGCAGCTTTGTATTAACTAATTCATTCATAAGTGTATTTTTAATGCAAGAAGTGAAACTACCTAAATTCGAATTTATATTAGCTTTTTGCAGTCTTTATACAGCAGAGCTCGGAATGAGGAGGCTGATGCACCATAAGGATCCAATCAGTTGTGCTGCAGTGCACAGAGCATGCTGTGAGTAGGGTAAAGCAAAAAGAGAAATGATGAGCACAGCAGTCTGCTGCTTATCCTTTCGCTGACCACTCACAGGGTGGGATGAAGAGGAGACTTGTAAGTGTTACTAAACTACAACAGAGAAGCATCAGATCTCCTGCCCTACCAAACATGGATTGGCTTTGTGGTAGAGCTGTGTAAATCTCAGAACTGGATGTACAGTAACCTTTTGGCAGGTAAAACGGCTCCCTTTAACCACTACCGACTTTGTACGACTTTCTACGGCCGCAGGGTGGTTCTACTTCTCTAACAGGCCGTGTTTTTACGGCCTCCTTCCCGCCAGGCGTGCCCGCCGCATCACTGAGATGCCGATGTGCGCGCCTGGAGACCACGATGACCACCAGGCACTCGAAATCGGCGACTACAGGGACAAGACGTGGATCTGTGTGTGTAAACACACAGATCCATGTGCTGTCAGGGGAGAGAGGAGACCGATCTGTGTCCCTTGTACATAGGGACATAGATCGGTCACCTCCCCCAGTCACCCCCCTCCCCCCACAGTTAGAACACAATTCAGGGTACACATTTAACCCCTTCCTCACTCCCTAGTGTTAACCCCTTCAATGCCAGTCACATTTATACAGTAATTAGGGCATATTTATAGCATTGATCGCTGTATAAATGTGAATGGTGCCAAAAATGTGTCAAAAGTGTCCAATGTCTCCGCCATAATGTCGCAGTCACGAAAAAAATGCTGATCGCGACCATTAATAGTAAAAAAAAAAAATAATAATAATTCTGTCCCCTATTTTGTAAGCGCAATAACTTTTGTGCAAACCAGACGCTTATTGCGATTTTTACCAAAAATATGTAGAAGAATACGTATCGCCTAGACTGAGAATTTTACTTTTATTTTTTTTCAAAATTGGGCTATTTATTATAGCAACAAGTAAAAAATATTGTTTTTTTTTTCAAAATTGTCGCTCTATTTTTGTTTATAGCGCAAAAAATAAAAACCACAGAAGTGATCAAATACCACCAAAAGAATGCTCTATTTGTGGGGAAAAAAGAACGTCAATTTTGTTTGAGAGCTACGTCGCACGAAATTTCACCTGGTCAGGAAGGGGGTATACATGCCCAGTAAGGAAGTGGTTAATGTACAGTATTTAATATGTGTATTTAGGTGTTTGCCTGAAATTCAACTTTAAACAATGCTTTTTTGTGTAATTGCAGTAGATCAACATTACTAAAAACAGATTTGTTTTATACAGTTGATGACTTATTACTTTGTATTACCGTACATTGGTTGTGGATAGGCCAAACTGCATTTTAGGATGGTACTCTGTTTTAACCACTTGAGCTCCAAAAATGTTTCCCCCTTCATGGCCAGGCCATTGCCTGACTATATAATTGTTTTCTTGCTTTCTAGGTTTTAGATTTGTTGCTATATAATTGAGACTGAAAATTTTGAAAAAAAAAAACAATATATTCTAATTTCTGTTATAAAATATATTTAATAAAATCAAATGTCTTCATAAAATTAAGCCAAATGTATTCTGCCACATGTCTTTGGTAAAAAAAAAATCCCCTTAAGTGTATATTAACCACTTGCTTACTGGGCACATATTCCCCCCTCCTGCCCAGGTGAAATTTCAGCTTCCGGCACTGCATCGCTTTAACTGACAATTGCACGGTCGTGCGATGTGGCTCCCAAACAAAATCGACGTCCTTTTTCCCCACAAATAGAGCATTCTTTTGGTGGTATTTGATCGCCTGTGCGGTTTTTATTTTTTGCGCTATAAACAAAAAAGTGCGACAATTTTGAAAAAAATACAATATTTTTTACTTGTTGCTATAATAAATATCCCGATTTAAAAAAAAAAATAGTTTTCTCAGTTTAGGTCGATACGTATTCTTCTACATATTTTTGGTAAAAAAAAAATCGCAATAAGCGACTGGTTTGCGCAAAAGTTATAGCGCCTACAAAATAAGGGACATAATTATTCTTTTTTATTCTTTTTTTTTACTAGAAATGGCGGCGATTTTTATTGGGACTGCGACGTTATGGCGGACACATCGGACACTTTTGACACATTTTTGGCGCCATTCACATTTATACTGCGATCAGTGCTATAAATATGCACTAATTACTGTATAAATGTGACTGGCATTGAAGGGGTTAACACTAGGGGGTGAGGAAGGGGTTAAATGTATTCCCTACATAGTGTTCTAACTGTGGGGGGGGGGTGACCGATCTGTGTCCCTATGTACAAGGAACACAGATCGGTCTCCTCCTCTCCAGAGACAGGACGCTGTCTCTGTGTAAAACGGCAATGAGAGATGATCTATGAGATCATCTCTCATTCGCCGCACAGATCGCATCGCAAACGGCCACTCTGATTGGCCGTTCGCGGCGATCTGTGATTGGCTGTGTCCAATTGGCATGGGGAACGTGCTACTGACATGCCGTCAATTGACGGCTTGTTGGCAATTTAGATCCGCGCTGAAGCCGTCATTCGGCTATAGCGCGGATCTCAAGCGGTTAATTTGTTTGTGTGAAAGTTATAGTATTGACAAGCTATGGTAAATACAGTAAATTTTAAAATTGATCAATCCTGATGTACTAATGGTCTGATCAATATTCCTGTCGCACACGTTCCTGGTAAAATTGCAAAAAAAAAATGGTGGGTGCTGCAGCGATTACCATTTGGGTCCTTGAGACATCAAACAATCGAACATATTCACCAGCACACAATGGATCATCTAATCACGTCCAAAAAAGTTTTATTGTAGAAAAATCACATCTCAAAGGTGCAATGTTTCGGGGTCAAGCACGACCCCTTCGTCAGGCATGTCTGTGATGATGTACTAATGTCCTAGCTCATTTCATTGGTAACTAAAACACAAGGACAGTACAATTACCACCCAATTTTGAATAGTAGACAGTTATTTAGTAAGAGGCACGGAGAGTTTTTTGAAGTTGTAATTTTTTGTCACAAATTTGAGAGATTAAAGTAGAGCTGTAGGCAAAACCTTTTTATCTCATTTAGGATAGAGCTATGGAGGGTTTCTACTAGGGACAACCCAAAATCTGGGGTTTTGTTTTAACCTCTCTTTCAATGATAATGGTAAACAGGACAAACTGAGAGGGACACAGACAAGAATAAAACCTGGCAGGTGTTCTAATCCCTCTTCACTCTATCCAAAAGTAAAAACAAAGTTTTGCCTTTAGTTATTACTTAACCACTTGCTTACTGGGCACATATACCCCCTTCCTGCCCAGGCGAAATTTCAGCTTTCAGCACTGCATCGCTTTAAATTAAAAATAGACCTTTCTTTTGGTGGTATTTGATTGACTCTGCGTTTTTTTTTTTTTTGCGCTATAAACAAAAAAGAGCGACATTTTTGGAAAAAAACACAGAATATTTTTTACTTTTTGCTATAATAAAAATCAATTTTTTTAAAAAAAAATATTTTTTTTTCTCAGTTTAGGCCGATATGTATTCTACATATTTTTGGTAAAAAAACAATCGCAATAAGCGTATAGTAATTGGTTTGCGCAAAGGTTATAGTGGCTAGGAAATAAGGGATAACATTTTGACAATTTTTTTTTTTTTTTACTAGTAATACGGCGATCTGCGAATTTTGTCAGGACTGCGATATTGCGACGGACACATCGGACACTTTTGACACATTTTTGGGACCATTCACATTTATACAGCGATCAGTGCTATAAAAACACACTAATTACTGTATAAATGTGACTGGCAGTGAAGGGGTTAACACTAGGGGGTAAGGAAGGGGTTAAATGTGAGTCCTGGGTGTGTTCTAACTGTGTGGGGGGAGGGGGTGACTAGGGGAGGTGACCGATGCTGTCTCCCTATGTACAAGAGAAACAGCATCTGTCTCCTCTCACTGACAGGACGTGGAGCTCTGTGTTTACACACAGAGCTCCATGTCCCTGCTCTAAAACTGCCGATCAGCGGGTACCTGGCGGACATCGCGACCGCCAGGCACGCGCATCGGCATCTCGGTGGCCGGAGAAAACGATGACGTCAATTGACGGCAGCTTGGATATTCAGATCCCCTAAGCTGCCGTCAATTGACAATATGCGGGGCCGCAAGTGGTTAAATAAAGTTTGTGTTTTTTTCTCAATTGCTATATATATATATATAAAAGTATATCTGCAGGAACAGGGCTTTAAGTGGTTAAGGAATAGGGAATTTAAATGTTTTCACTTCACAAAAATGTTGGTGAAAATAGATACATTTCAGTCCAATTTGCCATTTGCTGAAATCCATTGAGGTCAATGCAAAATGGAAGGATAATGTGAAACTGAGGTTTTTTTCTATATTTATATTCTATTTTGTCCTTCAGCAAAGCAAAAGCACAGTTAACAATAAGACAATTTCAAATGTAAATTGGAAATTGCCATAAAACAATGGAGTACATGAGGAGATACGTGTACATAAACCACATTTTAGCTAGAACATCAAAATAAAACATAATGAAGCCTTTTGATTAAGAGGCTGAATTGTTTTTAACAAGGGAGAGGTTTCCCTGTCCCATATATTCCATACATAAGGGAAAAATCTAGGGGAACAATGATTAAACTGAAAACTGAAATGATTAAACTGAAAGGGCTTTTTTTTTAAACAAAAATTGTTTAGGGGGTCCAGAATGACCCTAAAACTGTGGAAAAGCAAATAAGGACAAGGAAAGTGAAGAGAAATCAGAGATAGAGAAGAATAATAAAAAATAAAAAAATAAAAAATATATAAGGAGGGAAGGGAAAGGAAAAAGATAGGGGAGAGCGAGACTGGAGTAGACAGAAGAGGACAAAGGAAAATAAAAAAGGGGAATACTAAGCAAATGGTAAAAATTATAATAAAAAAATTGTTGAAAAGATGCAGCGGTGAATGTATAGGATAAAATACATAACATGAATAATGATAGTGAAATTTTGCACTAGATACAATAAGGCTGCATTCACACCTGAGCGGCAAGTAACGCCGCATACGCGGCTTTACTTGCCGCGCTTCGATTTATTTATTTTTTTTTTTTTTTTTTTTTACAAATCTTCCCATTCATGTCTATGGGCGAACGCCAATGTCGCTTGAAAAAAAGGGTCCGGGACTTTTTTTCAGGCGACAGGCGTTCGGCGTCTCAGAGATGTGAACCATCTCTATAGACATGAATGGGAAATTTCCCCTCCAGCGGCACGAGCGTCGCGCGACAGGCGTTTTGCCGCTCAGGTGTGAATGCAGCCTAAAGTGATTCAAAAATATGTACCTAATGATAAGTACAAAAAACAGTGCAGTTAACATTAATCAAATGACCCAAAAAGTGAAAACTGCAAGTTTCTCAAAATGAATAAAACAAAATGTTTGCACAAAGAAGTCCAACACCAATATGAATGATTCAGGATGATTTCCAGGGACATCAATACAGGTGATCATCTGTAAACTTCCATCAGTGAATCAAGGATACAAACAACACAACACAAAGAACACTGTTCTTCAAACACCCACATTTGAGTATGCTTACCAAAGCCAGTGTGACTATCTGTGAATAGAAGTCAAGAAACACATGTGTGAAAATACCATCACTAGGTTAGCCAGGATTCTCAAGTTCCCAGCGCTTTATCCTGGCCTAGACTGACAAGGCCCAGGCCTAGGGCAGCACTTTGTTGTGGAGCAGCACAGAAAGAGTCCCTGCCAACTTGCGCTACACTGTTAGTGTAGTGCCAGTCTTATGGGGCGGACTGGGCTGAGAGGCAAATTAGTCTAATGTCCCCATAAAGCGGCCGCACTTCTTTCGGTATGCAGACGGCCGGTATTCCACAACTTTGGGGGTGTTTTCTGCTGCACCATTGGCATGGTTATATTTTCTTAGTTCTCTCCATAAAATTATCAGAAATTTGTGCTTAAAGTAGAACTATAGACAACACTTTTTATTTTTTTATTTTGGATAGAGTAAGGGAGGGTTATAGCCCCTCTCAGTTAATTTTTTACCATCCCTGTTTCATTGTACAGATTTCCCTTCACTTCCTGCCCCATGGCCAAACAGGAAGTGAGAGGAAATCTATGCAAATTAAGGGAATCCATTGCCCCCCCCCCCAGGCCCTCAGAACTAGTGTCCCTACTCGAAATTTCAGGGTGGGTCTTAAACAGCAATGGGTGTGACCTTGACAGGAAGGGTGGGTCATATTTAGACTAGGGGGTGCAAAAGTTTAGTCAGGCCTAGGGCAGCACAAAACCTAAATACACTTCTGGTTCCTCCTTTAAAATCCCTAAAATAGAAAGACAGTACAAGGCTTATATAGTGTAAAATTGCCAGATAGGCTTTATTTAAAAAGCCTGCAAGACATATAAAAAACACTCAGCATTATGCCAAAGAACTGACTATGACTCCCACAATGCAATGCGGGAATGTGCATGCGAGGTATCATCACGACCTCCGGTTACGCCCTATGTACATTTCGTCAGAATTAATGCGTCGTCAGGAGCATGTAAGAAGATGTGACTCGTCACCACTAAGTTTTTTATACAGTTAAACAATGAGAAGGATAAACCCAGTGGTGGTGAATCACGGCTTCTTCCAGGCTCCTGATGAAACCTAGGTTGGGCGTAACTTGAAGTCTTGACGTCATCACGCATACGCTTTCCCGCATTGCAATGTGGGATTCATAGTTGGCTCTTTGGCCTGATGTCGTGAAATATCCATGGCAGATCCTCAATTAAACTGAAGTGATCTCTGAAAAATACAAATGTGGATGGCATGCTCATATCTTTATGCATTTTGTGAGTTGCCACTTGTTATTTTTAATAAAGTGTTTTTCTGTGTCCTGCACTTAGTTGGCACCTTCTTCTGTTTCCTTTATGTATGTAATTGAAAGTTTCAAAAAAGAGCATATAAGTATAGGCAACCTGGTCTAGTTTCCACAGAGAGCGAGCTTGATGCTACCCCCCTAGTCTCTTACTGAAGTACCCTACCACACCAAGTCAATGTTGCATCAGCTGTGGAGGATATAAATAGGGCTGTACCTGCTTACACAATGGGGAATTGGAAAAGCAGTTAATGGATTGAAATGATATTGGATTTCTCTGGCTTTTTGTAAATGCATTGGCTACTAAGTGCATTGTGTTGATGCTATAGCTGAAGCTACCCTTTAGTTAAATAAATAATATTATAAAAATTTTAGTGTACTTTCTCAACTGCGGTGTGTCTGAAAGACATTTGGAAATGCAATTCTATACTTCCATGAAAAAACAAATTAAAACTTTTTTATGTAATTTCTGATCTATTAATTCACCTGTTCATATACTGCAGCAATTATATAAAATGAAAATATAGCACTCCACTGACATATTTACTCAATTTACAACAACATATACATACATTAGTGTATAAATAATCCATGAAAATGCAGAGATGTAAAAAATATAGAATCTATATGCAGCATGTGCTGCTGAATATTTAATATGCACCTACTGTATATATACCCCTATAAAGTATGTTAACCTCCCTGGCGGTATGATTCTTTCAGATTTTAGGTGCTAAAAGCGGTACCATTATTTGCAAGGGAATTTGGCGTTTTATACTGTAGGCTTGTAATTCTTAGGAATAACTCACTGAAATCTATCCAAACAAGAGTCTAATAGGCATCCCGGGTATGATTTTTTTTTTTTTTTTTTTATTAAAAATTATAATATAATAAATAATTATAAAAAATTATAACAAATAATAATATAATTATAGTAAAAATTATTCAATAATGTAATCAAATCAAAATCACTGAAATTTGCTCAGTTGCAGAATTTTTGCTGTCATTTTTTTTTTTTTATGACGAATTTTCCCACAAATCGCTATCGCTAAATTCTGCAAGTGATTCTGATTTATTATCGCTGTTTTTTAGCTGCTCTAAAACAATTTTTGCCATAAAGGGACACTTTTGGTTGCTATGGGCAATCTACAGTTTGCAGGGAGAACAGTTTTTATTATATAAAAGGACATGTAGTTTACAGGGCAGACCACTAGGGACATGGGGGGTGTGTATTTTTTACATACAGTACTGTAATCTATAAGATTACAGTGTACTGTATGTATAGTGTTTGTTTACTTTTTTGAATTTGGCGCCGTTCCCCCCCCTACGTCGCGACGCTCGCAGGGAAGGGAATCGGCGGTACACACAGCATCAGGCGGACATCCGGCCGCCGTGTACTGCGGAGATTCATCGCTGGATCGCAGAGAAAAGGTAAGTAAACTTTTTTTCTGCATCCAGCGAGGCAAGTCCGTGTGTGGCACGGGGTTACCGATCTTAGCTTAAAAATCTCACCCCGTGCCACCCACGGGAAGACTGCCAGGGAGGTTAAACAATTAACAAAATGCATATAAAAATATCTTTAAAATGTACTATGAAAACTGTCCCAAATGGCATAAATATCATGTGAATGATTTTGTGTTATATGTCACTCCTCTTGTCATTTGAAAACAAACCTACAGGATCAGTACTTTCCATCTATATCCCATGAGTTGAAAAACTCACCAGACTCTCAAATTTTAAGAAGGTCCACCACTTACTTCTCAAACTTCTAGGCCAGGGGTGTCAAACTCAATTTCATCGAGGGCCGCATCAGCATTATGATTGCCCTCAAAAGGGCCGGTTGCATCTGTAAGATTAGATGTCCAGCGCATCCCCTCCCCTTACATTTGATGTCAAGAGCCGCCCCACCATCAGAAGCTGAGTCCCCCTACTCTGCGTTATATCACAGTGCACCCCCTTTCCTTATACTGCTGCTGGGAAGAAGCTGGATGTATTGCTTGAAAGCAGAAAGTAAGGCTGGAGCTCTCCTGCAGCTGCAGGAGAGATGCGAGGGCCACATGAAATGGCCTGGAGGGGCGGATTCGGCCCGCGGGCCTTGTGTTTGCCACCTATGTTCTAGGCTGTTTAAAAACTCTAATCTTATTATTGTCTCCACAGATGCTTTACCTCCCTCGTACAAGATACAGTGTAACAAAAAGGAGCCCCAAAAGTGTGATACTGTTACTTATTTTAAAAGCAATGTGACTTTGCAGTTACATTGAAAAGCTGTTAATTAGCACAGATATACTGTATGAACCTTACATAAAGATTCCACTAAGCAGCTACGGATTCTATGAAAAGATTCTATGAAAAGATTGAATTATTGCTTCATTGGCTAACCAACATCCAACGATACGTCTAATACAACATCCATGCCTTTCTCCACCACCCAACATGCTTCATCCCTAGAACAACTTTCTGAAGCGATCCTATTGCTAACATGTTCTGCACAATAATTGTGTGTATTTTTTAGATATGTTGACATAAATGTTATGCATTACCTTACTTAATGAATGTATTTGTATGTTCATATTGAATACTCTGCAGCATATGCTGTTAATAGACTCTATATTACTTTATGCACAGTTATGCAATTATGTTGATTATTTATGCACTTTATGGGTTTACTTACAGTTATTATATATATATTTATTTATTTTTTTGCAAGCTAAAATTAATCACATTAAATAGTCCCTGAAACATTTTATCAGCTCCCCAATCGTTCCAGAAATCATTGCAAACACTTGCCTTATATCCTTCAGCTCATGTTGTGGCCGTATCTACCATATGTGTGGGCATGTAAAGCCCAGTTCCTTTTTCTTCCTGGTTTTCAGGGAGAGGTGCATGCTGGGTGATTTTTAGATACAGTAATGCCCAGAGACTCCTGGGAAATGAGTGTCATAATTTCCCAGGAGGTAATGCGGTCTTAGGACAGGAAGTTGAACCACCTAGAACCAGGAACTAGGCCGATTACGAATACTGCCTAGTAACAGCCAGATAGAAGTGAGTAAAAATATTTATTTTTATTTTTTTACATTAAAGACAAGTCGTTAATAGAAATGTCATTTTTAGGGTTGAACTCCGCTTTAATATAAGGGGGTTATGCCATTTTTGTAGGCCATATTTGTAGGCCGATTACGAATACTGCCTAGTAACAGCCAGATAGAAGTGAGTAAAAACATTTATTTTATTTTTTTTACATTAAAGACAAGTCGTTTTTAGGGTTGAACTCCGCTTTAATATAAGGGGGTTATGCCATTTTTGTAGGCCATATGACACATACTGTGCTGGTCATGCAACCAGACAATTTTTGGCCCATTTTAACCCATTTAACCGCTTAAGAACCAACACGCGACAATATACGTCGGCACAATGGCACGGCTGGGCAGATGGACGTTACCTGTACGTCCCTTTTAAGGTATGGCATTGTGGGCGCGCGTGCCTGCCGCAAGCTCCGTGAGTCTGACCGCGGGACCTGTGGACTCGATATCCATGGGGTTACCCACCATCATTTTACAGAGAGGAAGAACTGGGAAATTTCCCCATTCTTCCTAGTGACAGGACCAGTGGCAGTGCATCCATAGAGGGCGCCGAAGCGCCGCCCCCTCTTGCTCTTGTAACCACCACTGATTACAATACAAGCAGCTCTGAAGATAGGCTTTCCGAGTACAGCCCTCAGGCTGTATTCGGCTTCCAGATACTTATCTAAGGGACAGTGGCGACAATGGGCACAGTGGTGACAATTAAAGGGCACAGTGGCACAGTGGCGACAATTGGCACAGTGGCGACAATTGATAAGCACAGTGGCTGCATTTGATGGCATGGCACAGTGGCTGTGTTTGATGGCATGGCACAGTGGTGACACTTGATGGCACAGTGGCTGCGTTTGATGGCATGGCACAGTGGCGACAATTGATGGGCACAGTGGCTGTGTTTGATAGCATGGCACAGTGGCTGCGTTTGATGGCATGGCACAGTGGTGACAATTGATGGCACAGTGGCTGCGTTTGATGGCATGGCACAGTGACTGCGTTTGATGGCATGTCACAGTGGTGACAATTGATGGCACGGTGGCTGCATTGTATGTGCCCAGTGGCTGCATTTGATGGGCCCAGTGGCTGCATTTGATGGGCACAGTGAGGCTGCAATTGTTTTTTTTGTTTTTGTTTTTCATTTGCGCCCCTCAAAAATTGTGAGCACCAGCCGCCACTGGACAGGACACTGATCACCGCTCCCTGTAATCGGGAGCGGTGATCAGTGTCATGTCACACATAGCCCATTCCCCCTACAGTTAGAAGCACTACCTAGGACACACTTAACCCCTTCAGCACCGCCTAGTGGTTAACCCCCTTCACTGCCAGTGTAATTTTTACAGTAATCAGGGCATTTTTATAGCACATATCTCTGTATCAATGACAATGGTCCCAAAATGGCGTCAAAAGTGTCCGATGTGCCATTACCAGTAAAATAAAAATGCCATAAAACTATCCCCTATTTTGTAGACGCTATAACTTCTACGTAAACCAATTAATAATCGCTTATTGCAATTTTTTACCAAAAATATGTAGAAGAATACGTATCGGCCTAAACTGAGGATTTTTTTATATATATATATATATATATAGGGGATATTTATTATAGCAAAAAGTAAAAAATATTGCTTTTTTTCTCAAAAATGTACGCTCTGTTTTTGTTTATAGCGCAAAAAATAAAAACCGCAGAGGTGATCAAATACCACCAAAAGAAAGCTCTATTTGTGGGGAAAAATTTTGTTTGGGAGTCACGTCGCATGGGCGGGCAATTGTCAGTAAAAGCGATGCAGTGCGGAATTGCAAAAAGTGATCTGGCCAGCCAAATGGTCCAGGGCTTAAGTGGTTAATCTGTTTTCCACAGATTTTTTTTTGTTTATGCCTAATATTTTAGTATGTTTTTTTTTGTATTCCTGCCATGACCCCTGATTTTGAAGGGATTATGCTCTTATCTAGTGTCAAGCAATGGAGATTAACTCTATTTAAAATGAACATTGCTATAGAATTCATTAAATATTAGATTACATATTCTTGCTGTGTGTTTTTTATTTAATTTTTTTGGTGAGCAGCAGTATTATCTTTGCTGAAAGTTACAAATCAAGCCCAGATAGCTCAGATGTTTTCAGTCAAGAATAGTGTACAGCAGGGGGTCTCAAACTGGCAGCCCTCCAGCTGTTGCGAAGTCCCATCATGCCTGTGGAAGTCATGCTTGTAACTGTCAGCTTTGCAATGCCTCATGGGACTTGTAGTTTTGCAACAGCTGGAGGGCCACCAGTTTGAGACCCCAGGTGTAGAGGGGTGATGTTCTGATTATTAGATGAAATTTTATTGGTTGAAATGGTCAGGTCAAATGCACAAAAGCAGGATAAGATTGTACATAGGCTTTGTTAACTGCAGTCCCAATCTTTTACAGATATTTACCTTTAAATAATGCATCCAAAAAAAGAAACATAGACAGATGCATTGCTATTAGATAGAACTGAGTGAAAAGTGCATTAATTAATTAACTAATGTGCACATATGTGTTTTAGCAAAATATACATAACTACAGTATAATTTGATTTAACAATGATAGTTTAGGCCATGCCAATCTATTTTGGTTAGCATTACTTGACTCTCCTGTGATAAACATTAAAGGGGTTGTAAAAGTTTGTTTTTTATTTTCTAAATGGGTTCCTTTAAGCTAGTGCATTGTTGGTTCACTTACCTTTTCCTTCGATTTCCCTTTTAAATGTCTTTTTTCTTAGTCTGAATTTCTCACTTCCGGTTTCTCCTCAGTAAGCTTGCCCCCATCATGGGGGTTAGTCAGTCAGAACAGCTTACTGAGGAGGAACAGGAACCTATTTAGAAAATAAAAAAACAAACCTTTACAACCCCTTTAACTACATCTAGAACAGTGCTAATTTTTACTACATGCTCCTGTATATAAACACCATCCAATCTGAAAATGCATGTTCAGGTACAAAACATATTGGCTGAGAACAGTTCATTCATTATCAGTCCATAAATATGTTAATTTGCCCAGGCATACAGTGTATTGATGAAAAACTAACTGCTGTAACACCAATGGCATCAATAAGAGTCGGTTCACACTGGGGCGACTTGGGACTTGGGATCAGACTTGAAGTCGTCTCAAGCCGTCCCAAGTCGCGTTGTCCAGAACAGCAATGTAAGTGAATGGGAGCGGTGTTAATACACACTACTCATGTCGCTTCGACTTCAGAAGAGGTTCCTGTACGACTTCAATCAGACTTCTAGGCGATTTGTACCCATTGATTTCAATGGAAGTCGCTTCCAAGTCTGATCACTGTTTTAATTGAAGCGACCTTTCAGCAAGATAACATACATTTCTCAGGCAAACCCCTCCCTCCCCTTCCCTCTCCCAGAGCTGATTGTTGTTTTATTGGCCACTGGAATGTCTCCTGACCTGAAAAGGACTTCAAGTCGTGTTGTAAATCGCCCCAGATCGCCCTGTGGTTCATGCTCAAGTCGTGTTGAAGTTGCTTCTGAAAGTCGTGCTGGAAGTCGTGTCGCCCCAGTGTGAACCGACTCTTACTGTATACACTAGCAAGGAAAAGCAAAATAAATAAATTAACTACATCAGTTCTGGAGTGTTTTCCTTCCTTATTCTCTATAATTTTGACCTGAACTAAAAAAGTGAAGATTTGGTATCTTTCCTGCAACATCTAGGAAAGTTATTTGTGCCTAAGCGGTATCTTGAAAAACGCACCTTGTCTTGAAGTTCTCCTATAAAAATCAATGCAATCCCTGTGCCTAGGTACTCCTGTGCTTTGAACCTCTGCTCTACTCTGCTGCCTCTGGCTGACTGAGTCTCAGAAGATTTTGAGTGAGATTTGGTGATTTCACTACTTTGCTTCTCATTTTTCTCCAGCCTGAAAGGGAAGGTGTACCTAAACATCTTCAGTGTAAGGACCTCCCTGCTGTAGCTGTCATCCTTTTGTGCTTCTGTGCCGCTTACACCTTTCCTGATGCTTGTACAATAATTCCATCAATCATTCTCAGACCACTACACAGTCAATTTTTATAATGTGAATTATCTGTATGCAAATACCATTATTTATATTTAACCACTTGCCGACCAACTCACGCCGATATACGTCGGCAGAAGGGTGCCACTGGGCGAACCGCCATACCCAAGAGCTGTAGCAGGCATGCGCGTGCCCACTGCACAGCAGGGTACCGGCTGCATGTGTACACACACAAATCCGCATTCTGACAGGGGAGGAGAGACAGATCGTCTTCTCCTACTAAGTAGGAAAAACGATCTGGCTTCTCCTTTAGTCAGTCCTATCCCCTCGCAGTTAGAAACATACCTAGGGAACACAGTTAACCCTTTGATCGCCCCTAGTGTTAACCTCTTCCCTGCCAGTGGCATTTACACGGGCAGGGAAGGGGTTAAAAAAGTGTAAAAAGTGTTCAATCTGTCCACCGCAATGTCGCAGTCCTGAAACAAATCGCTGATTGCCGCCATTACTAGCAAAAAAATAATAATAATAAAATGGCATAAATGTATTCCCTATTTTGTAGGCGCTATAACTTTTGCACAAACCAATCAATATATGCTTATTGCGTTTACCAAAAATATATAGAAGAATACATATCGGCCTAAACTGAAATTTGTTTATAAAAATTAAAAAAATTATATTTATTATATTTTATATTATATATATTTTTTTTCAAAATTGTTGGCCTTTTTTGTTTATAGTGCAAAAAAATAGAAACCACAGAGGTGATCAAATACCACCAAAAGTAAGCTATATTTGTGGGGAAAAAAAGCATGTCAATTTTATTTGGGTACAACGTCGCACGACCACGCAATTGTCAGTTAAGGCGATGCAGTGCCGTATCGCAAAAAATGTCCGGGTCAGGAAGGGGTTACATTTTTCCAGGGCTGAAGTGGCTTAAATAACTGTATTGTTAATAAATGTATTATTTTTGTTTTTTTACTCCACGTAGGACCTCTCCTCAACAGTGCCTAGTTTATGTCGATAACCTTATGAAATGAATCTAATTTCAGCACTTACATTTTATTTATGCATTTTGGTAAAATAAAGTAATTTGGGAAGTTAAATGTAGTCTGTTTTGGTGCTTTTTAAAGGGTAGCTTTAAATGGCTCCAGGGGGCTACTGAAGATCAACTACCCTGGTGGTGTGCTACTGTGGATGTCCTCACATATGCAGCATATACAACATTGGATGTGTTCAGATTTATGTGTTGGATTTATATTGTGCTGAACTTTCAAGAAAACTGCTTTATTGACTGTTTTTATTTTCAGGGTTTATTATGTGGCGCAGTTTTGCTTTTATTTCTTGAACTACCCTGGATGCCAGAAAAATGGCCCCTCATTGGCTTGAATATGTTCTGTTCATGCATAGAAAGAAAAAAAGACAACACAAAATGTAAATTACTATTATATACATCAGTTCTAGCAAATAGAAGTTAAAAGTACAAGAAAATGGAAACAAAAACACAAACACAAAATTAAAAAAATAAACTACCCTCAATAAACCCCAAAATGCACTATAAATAAACAACAAATTTCACCTAAGCTCTACACTGAGTAAAACTAAGTTTCCTCTACAGGGAAAATTTGTAATTTTTCTGTGAAATATATATTGCAAATATGGCTCATGAATAGGTAATGTTTTTGTCATGTCCCGGGGTGTATTCGAACCTGGGTCTTCCTGGTCTTAAACCATAGCCTTACCTGATGTGCCACAGAAGAGATCTAGGCCTTGGGAATATCCTTATTGTGTTCAACACACACCTCGGACTCACTAGCTCCACCTGCTGCCAGCTGTGGACAATTCTCATTCTGGACAGCCTTTAAATAGGAAGTGAGGTCATCACTCAGCGCCCGTTTATTTGGATTACTTCCTGGGTGTTTTGTCTTCAGTGATCTGCATTGTATTGAACTCCTGCCTGATATCCCGACTATTCTACAGCCTGCTGATTTTGTACTTTACCGCCAGATCGTGTATGACCTTTGCCTGCCTGACCCTTCTCCGGAATCCGATTGTGAACTATTTGCCTGATCCGTTGCCAACCGTATCTGCCTGACGACTCTTTGCCTGGATCTCCAGCATACCTGTTCCACTTCAGGACACTACCTTTTACAGGTACCTAACATAATAAACGGGCCACAATGGCAGTGGACCCTGCTGAGATTGTTAAGGCGATTACACGTCAGGGACAACTGATCGGAGCGCATGAACAGCATCTTTCTTCCCTGGACGCCAAGTTAGATGAACTTTGCACTATGCTTAAATCTTGTTTGCCTGGTTCCTCTGCAACGGTCCAGATGCCGGATCCTACTTCTGCTACGGTCCAACCCGCCTCTTCTGTACCACCAAAACTTCCCTTGCCTGACAAGTTTGGTGGTGATACTGAGGACTGCAGAGGCTTTTTAAATGTTTGCCGTTTGCATTTCCGCAACAACCCTGTGACTTTTAGCACTTCATCTGCCAAAGTGACTTTTGTAATTTCCTTGTTAAAGGGGAAGGCCCTGGCCTGGGTCTCTCCTTATTTGGAACGAAACGATCCTATACTTCAAGATGCTGAGAAATTTCTGGCTTCTCTCCAGACTGTATTTGACAAGCCAGATAGAGCATCTGCAGCTGAGTACTCCCTCTTGGACATACAACAAGGCACCAGATCTGTGGCACAGTATGCTATTGAGTTCCGTACCCTTGCTGCTGAGACTCATTGGGACTCAAGGGCATTACGTGCAGCCTTCCGAAAAGGTCTCACAGATCGCATCAAGGATGAATTAGTCTATAAGGATCTCCCAGAAGACCTTGAGAAATTCATAGAGCTGTGTGTTCGTCTGGATGTTCGGTACCATGAAAGGTGCCAAGAGAGACTTAGAACCCGCAAGTTTCCTAAGCCAGTTTACCGTTTGGCCCCTAACTTCCAAGCACCACCTCAGCCAGAACCTGAAACCTCTGTTGAACCCCAGGCACCTGTGGAACCCATGGATGTGAGCCGTCTCCACCTAACTGAGTCAGAGAAACAAAGGAGGCGTTCATTGGGCCTATGCCTGTACTGTGGACTTAAAGGACATTTAGTATCTGTCTGCCCTTCCCGTCCAGTAAAAGGCAGGGTCTAACCAGTGTTGGAGGAGCTGGCTTAGACCTTACAGGTAGATCCTCCAAGACCAAGATTACTGTTCCGGCTACTATCCATTTACCTTCTAAGCTTGTTTTCTGCGAGGCTTTTATGGATTCTGGAGCTGCTGGCATATTCTTGGACTACAATTTTGCAAGAAAGAACAACATCCCGTTTGTTCCAAAGTCTAGACCCCTGAATATTACCACCCTGAATGGACAGCCCTTGGGAGATGGCATTGTGAAATTCGAGACTACGACAATCACCCTTCAGGTAGGCCTCCTCCACAAAGAGGAAGTTGTCTTGTCTCTCATTGATTCTCCGCTTCTGCCTATCATCCTTGGTTACCCATGGTTGCAACTTCACAACCCTTCTTTTGATTGGGAAAAGGGAGAACTAACCTCCTGGGGATCGTGCTGTCGCCCTAGTTGTTTGTCTCAACCCAAAAGACTTTCTGCTTGCATGTTGGCTGCTGTGACTATTCCACCTACCTTGCCTCGTGAATACCATGACTTTGCAGATGTATTTTGCAAGCAAAAGGCAGAGGTGTTACCTCCACATCGTCCTTTTGACTGTACAATTAAATTGATTCCCGGAGCACCTCTTCCCAAAGGAAAGACCTACCCCTTGTCTCTGCCTGAACAAAAGTCTATGGAGGAATACGTAAGAGACAACTTGGAAAGAGGTTTTATCCGACCCTCTTCTTCTCCAGTAGGAGCAGGTTTTTTCTTCGTTGAAAAGAAAGATGGGGGCCTTCGACCATGCATAGACTATCGGGGGTTAAATCAAATCACCGTAAAGGACTCCTACCCTTTGCCTCTCATTCTTGAACTGTTTGATGTACTTAAGGGGGCTGTCATCTTCTCCAAGCTAGACCTACGAGGGGCATATAACCTGATTCGAATTAAAGAGGGGGACGAGTGGAAGACAGCATTCAACACTCGTAATGGACACTTTGAATATTTGGTCATGCCATTTGGGTTGTGTAACACACCTGCTGTCTTTCAACGTTTCATGAATGAAATTTTCCATGATTTCAGCAACCGCTTTGTGATCATCTACTTGGACGACATTTTAATCTTTTCCAAGACTCATCTAGAGCACATCTCGCATGTGAAACAGGTATTACAACGACTTAGAGAAAACCATCTTTATGCAAAAATCGAAAAATGCAGTTTTCATCAAAGCTGTATTCCTTTCCTTGGATACATCATAAGTGCTGACGGTTTCCAAATGGACCCTCAAAAACTTTCCGCTGTCTTGCAATGGCCCCAACCGACCACTTTAAGAGGACTCCAAAGCTTTTTAGGGTTTGCAAATTACTACAGACGCTTCATTAAAAGTTTTGCCTCCATTGCGGCACCCCTTACTGCCATGACTAAGAAGGGTACAAATTGTAAGGTGTGGTCTTCAGAAGCAAGATCGGCTTTCCAGCGATTAAAGGACACGTTCAGTAAAGCTCCAATTCTTCAGCATCCAAATCCTGATCTCCAGTACATTGTTGAGGTTGATGCCTCTGAGGTTGGAGCAGGTGCCGTACTCTCCCAGAGACAGCCAAAGTCTGGTAGAATCCATCCAGTAGCTTTTTTCTCTAGAAAGTTTTCTCCTGCAGAGATGAATTATGATGTTGGGAATCGAGAACTACTGGCCATCAAATTGGCATTGTCTGAATGGCGACACCTTCTGGAAGGGGCTCCCAAGCCTTTTACTATCCTCACTGACCATAAAAACCTACTGTATCTTCAGACTGCTAGACGTCTGAACTCACGTCAGGCTCGATGGGCTCTGTTTTTCTCCCGTTTTAATTTTGACCTTTCTTATGTTCCAGGGCATAGAAACAAAAAAGCCGATGCTCTTTCCAGACAGTTCGCTACCTCTGAAGAAGATCAACCAGGCGAGCAGTATATAATCCCACCTCACAAAATTGTTGCGCAGATCTCCACGGCTCTTTCCCAACAGCTACAAGAATCCCAGAATCGTGTTCCCCAGGGCTTGAAGATACCACCAGGTCGCCTGTACGTAGCCCCTAGTCTCAGAAAACCTGTACTCCTCTGGGCACATAATGGCGTGTTATCCGGTCACCCTGGTGTCACCATCACTCTTAAGACCTTGCAACGTCATGTATGGTGGCCTCATATGAAAAAGGATGTTACTGACTATGTGGCTGCCTGCCCAACTTGTGCTGCTAATAAAGTACCCCGCACATTGCCAGCCGGACTGTTACATCCACTTCCGGCACCTCGCCAGCCTTGGACCCATTTGACCATGGACTTCATTGTAGACTTACCCAAGTCCGAGGGCATGACTGCTATATGGGTCACAGTGGATCGTTTTTCCAAAATGTCTCATTTTGTGCCGCTCCCGGGATTACCTACAGCGAAAGCACTGTCCACTCTTTTCCTTTCCCATATTGTAAAACATCATGGCATACCTACCAATGTCGTCTCAGACCGCGGATCCCAGTTCGTTTCCCGATTCTGGAGAGCGTTCTGCAAGAAACTGGGAGTAACGCTCTCGCTCTCTACTTCACATCACCCGCAAACTGATGGTCAAACCGAACGCATGAACCAGACCCTAGAAACCTATCTTCGACATTATGTCAATGCCTTACACTCCAACTGGTCTGAGTACTTGCCTTTAGCTGAGTTCGCCCTAAATTCCCGTTGGCACAGTGCTCTTCATACCACACCATTCTACGCAGCCCTAGGCTATCACCCTCAGACTTTTCCTCTACTTCAGCCTTCTTCTGGTGTACCAGCAGCAGATCAGCGGGTAAAGAATATTCTACTACATTGGAAGAAGATTCGTTCATTACTACAAAAGTCAGCAGGCAAGTACAGACTTTTTTCCAACAGACGAAGACGCCATATACCTCCATATGTGGTGGGGGACAGAGTTTGGCTATCAACCAAGTATGTGAGACTGAAACAACCTTCTACCAAATTGGGCCCTCGATTCATTGGTCCTTACAGGATCATTGCTCGAGTTGGGCCAGTTTCCTTTCGCTTAAAATTACCTTCCTCTCTCCGGATACATCCTGTGTTTCACGTTTCCCTCCTCAAAAAAGCTATTTTCAACCGCTACTCCAGATCACAACAGCTACCTCCTCCTGTTCTTGTTGATGGACAAAGTGAGTTTGAAGTCTCCAAGATTCTTGATTCCAGAAGACATGGCCGTGGCCTTCGGTATCTGGTTCATTGGAAGGGATATCCTGTCACAGACCGCTCCTGGGTTCCAGCCAAAGATCTACATGCCCCTTCTCTTATACGAGACTTCCATGCCTCGTTCCCCACTAAACCCCGCTAGGCCCCCGGAGGGGTCCATTGGGGAGGGGGCCCTGTCATGTCCCGGGGTGTATTCGAACCTGGGTCTTCCTGGTCTTAAACCATAGCCTTACCTGATGTGCCACAGAAGAGATCTAGGCCTTGGGAATATCCTTATTGTG
Source organism: Rana kukunoris (assembly GCA_029574335.1). Lineage (NCBI taxonomy): Eukaryota > Metazoa > Chordata > Amphibia > Anura > Ranidae > Rana > Rana kukunoris. The sequence goes on along the minus strand of CM056049.1, from coordinate 230,190,570 downwards.
TTCAACACACACCTCGGACTCACTAGCTCCACCTGCTGCCAGCTGTGGACAATTCTCATTCTGGACAGCCTTTAAATAGGAAGTGAGGTCATCACTCAGCGCCCGTTTATTTGGATTACTTCCTGGGTGTTTTGTCTTCAGTGATCTGCATTGTATTGAACTCCTGCCTGATATCCCGACTATTCTACAGCCTGCTGATTTTGTACTTTACCGCCAGATCGTGTATGACCTTTGCCTGCCTGACCCTTCTCCGGAATCCGATTGTGAACTATTTGCCTGATCCGTTGCCAACCGTATCTGCCTGACGACTCTTTGCCTGGATCTCCAGCATACCTGTTCCACTTCAGGACACTACCTTTTACAGGTACCTAACAGTTTTGTGCTTCCAGATGTCTGTTTTGACTGTGTGCATAGTTTTGGTAATACATAGCAAGCCTCTGGGACGTTTTTGGGTGTTTATTGCCTATTCCGAACGGCATGAAAAATATCCTATAATGTAAATTAAAATATCTTATATGAGGGTGAGTGATATTAGCAACAGGGATAATGAAATATAACTAGCTCTTCTGCCAGAGTGTTATAATACCAGTTCCTATTAGACACAAATGATAACTAACTGGTTTCAAAAAGTCTAATGTAAAAAAAACAATTGTTTTGAGGATTACAATTGCGATTAGAATTACACGTTTCTGCCTTAATTTCAGTTTTAACAGATACAATGTTTCTGATGCAAAGAGAACATTTGTGCTTAGTTTTTAGAGAATCAAATGTTGTAAAATCAGCAAGGATATTTATTATCATTCATATATTGAATTACAATTGGTTTTCTTTCTATAGATGAGCAGTGGTAGTGCAGCAAGTAGAATTTGTAATAAAGATGTAACTGCTATCTAACTTAGATCTGTTTAATTAAATAACTCTCATTTACTGCTTCCTTTGTTTGAGAAATCCACTTTGAAATAGTAATATCATTCCTCCTCCAGCTACTGAGTGCTTTTATTTCTTTAATATACTGCTAAAATATTTGAGAATGTGATAAAACATATCTTACTTCATTGTGGCTGGATATAACAGAGTAAGGAAAAGTACTAATTTTGCAGAACAAGTGAGTTTACGTAACAATCCTAAGGCCAACCATAGACGTTTCGAATCTCTGCTGGTTCAGCAGGAACGTGACAAGATTTGAACCATTAATCGACAGACTGAATGTACCAAGTTGATCGATCAATCAATTTGGGTACAACCAGCCTGACAAATTAGCTTGAGATTATCACAAACGACTGTTAGGCCCTGTACACACGATCAGACATGTCTGATGAGAGTTGTCTGATGGACCGTTTTCATCAGACAACTCTGAACTTGTCTGATGGTCTGATGTGCGTACACGCCATCGGACCAAAATCCGATCAGACCAGAACACGTTGACGTAGAACACAACGATGTGATGAAAAAACGATGTTTAATGCTTCCAAGCATGCGTCGACTTGATTCTGAGCAATGCGCGGGTTTTTGGTCCGATGCTTTTGTGTACTAACCATCGAACCTGTCAGACGGACATGTTCCATCAGACAGGTTTTAAAGCACGTTTTAAAACTTTGGTCCGATGGAAAACAGTCCGATAGGCCGTACACACCATCAAACTGGTCCGATGAAACCGGTCTGCAGACCAGCTTCATCGGACATGTCCGATCGTGTGTACGTGGCCTGACAGCCACTAGGGTAATCATGGCCAGGGTGGTTCCCCCCCCATGAGGTGGATTACTCTGTCAACAATAGTTGCAGGAAAGAAATTCGTACCGTCTATGACATGCCTTACTAAGGATGAGTGGAGTGATTTTGACAATACCAATTACCAAGTTTGCTGTGAGTGATCTCTTATGCCTCGTTTCCACTGAGTGTAACAGTTTGGGTCGGTACAGTTTGGAAGGGTTAGAATGGTCCGGCCTATTCAGGGGAGCGTTTCCACTGCAAGTTGGACCGTCAGGGGCCATACAGGGTTTAGAAAAAATGCCTATCGTGTCCGCCAATCAGTGGAATGTATTGTAGTTCGGTTGTATGGGCCGCTTTCATAATGGAAACACTCAAAATAGTGTACCGAACCAACCCAACCGATCCGCTCAGTGGAAATGAGGCCTAAGTTTCATTTATTGAATTTTTTTGGTGAAATTAGCTTAAATAGAAACACCTTTTGTTTTTTCTAGGGAGTGTAATTATGGTAGTTTATTTTATTTTATTTAGTGTTCCTTGTACCTTGTACAACTACATCATGTAGTAGGGGGCCATGCATCTGATACACGCAGAAGTGTTTTGGATGCTGAAAAGTCTTTAGACCCACCCTGGATCCCAAGGACCCACTCCACCGCCGTCCCATAACAGGCCTAAATGTTCTCTCAAAAGTAATGGAAAAAGTAGTGGTACAACAGCTGCAACAGCATCTAGATACCCACAACCTACTTGATCCATTTCAATCGGGATTCCAGGCCGGACACGGGACGGAAACCGTGTTGCTCAAAATATGGGACGCTCTCGAGGCCGCAGACGAAGGAGAATCTTGTCTTCTGGTTCTGTTGGACCTAAGCGCAGCCTTCGATACAGTAGACCACAAGCTTTTATTGACTCGGCTAGCTGAAATAGCCAAAGTCGCAGAAGGCGATTTATCTTGGTTCTCCTCTTTTTTGGAAAACCGATCGCAAATAGTGAAGTTAGGACCTTTCACTTCTGAAAAACGCACATTATCGTGCGGAGTCCCTCAAGGATCCCCTCTGTCGCTGGTGTTATTCAACATCTATATTCGTCCTCTTTTTGAAATCATCAGCAGCCAAAAAATGCTCTATCACTCATATGCAGACGACACGCAACTGTATTTCCGCATTTGCAATAAAAAGGATCACCACCTCAATCTAGAGACATGTCCTTCTTTGATAGAGGACTGGATGACAAAGAGTTATCTTAAACTCAATGGATCGAAAACAGAACTTCTCCTGTTTCACGCCAAGCGTAGGAATCAACCTGCAACAACCTGGACACCCCCGCCCATTCTGGGCCAAATCATCACCCCTAGCGCCAAAGTCAAAAGTCTTGGGGTCATCTTCGACTCCTACATGACAATGGACGCACAAATAGGGTCAGTAGTCAGTGGATCTCATCATCTGCTGCGCCTTTTATTCCCAAAGAAGATATAGCAGTCGTGGTGGGAGCAATTGTAAACTCAAGATTGGACTATGCAAATGCCCTTTACCTCGGACTCCCTAAGTACCAAAATGCTCGTCTACAAGTCGTTCAGAATACGGCCGCTAGACTTGTGACTGGGAAAAAAACCTGGGAATCAATCTCACCTTCACTGAGAACCCTTCATTGGTTACCAGTAAAGGACAGAATCACTTTTAAAGCACTCTGTCTAATGCATAGATGTATCCATGGGAATGATCCCCATTATTTATGCGAAAAAATAAAAGCTCACAATCCCAATCGCGTTCTGCGATCCACCAACCAAAATCTGCTCCGGATACCGAAAGCCAGATACATGTCCAAAGGAGAAAGAAGATTTGCGGTCCAAGGTCCCAGACTATGGAACGCTTTACCAACCAGCATTCGGTTGGAGGAGAACCACTCAGCATTCAGGAGAAAGATCAAGACTCATCTCTTTTGACACCAAAGCAGACAGGAACAACAAGCGCCCAGTTTTCATTCATTCATTCATTCATTCAGACAGCAGGATCTCATAAGTACCAGGAAATGTATTCTGCCAGTGTCATTTACACAGTAATCAGTGCATTTTTATAGCACAGATCGCTCTATAAATGAAAATGGTCCCAAAATAGTGTCAAAAGTGTTCGATGTGTCCCCCGCAATGTCGCAGTCACAATAAAAATTGCAGATTGCCACCATTACTAATAAAAAAATAATTAAAATAAAAATGCCATAAATCTATCCCCTATTTTCTAGACGCTTTAATTTTATTGCAATTTTTTGCCAAAAATATGTAGAAGAATACATATTGGCCTAAACTGAGGAAAAAAAAATTTTTTTTATATATTTTTTTCGGTATATTTATTTTAGCAAAAAGAAAAGAATATTGCTTTTTTTCAAAATGTTTGCTCTTTTTTTGTTTGTAGTGAAAAAAAAATGGCAGAAGTGATCACATTTCACCAAAAGAAAGCTCTAATTGTGGGAAAAAAGGACGTCAATTTTGATTGGGTGCTACTTCGCATGACCACGCAATTGTCAGTTAAAGCAATGTAGTGCCGTATCGCAAAAAGTGCTCTAGTCAGGAAGAGGGTAAATCCTTCTGGGACTGAAGTGGTTAAAGTGGTTGTAAAAGCTTCAATGTACAGCCCCCTCTCAGCCCCCTAATGCTTACTTAAGTCCTATCTCAATCCAGCGATGTGCACAAGACCCAAGGCTACCCAGGTCTACCTCCTGATTGGCTGAGATACAGTAGCAGGAGCCATTGGCTCCCTGCTGCTGTCAATCACAGCCAGCGGGGCTAAACTTATCTCTCTGTGCCTTATGGACGCAGAGAGCCAGCTTGAGAGCGAGCTAACACACAAATGCCCCCACAGCAAGCGGCTTTTATCGGGGCACTCAATAGGGGGGGCCAGAACACTGGCGGGAACCCGAGAAGAGGAGTATTGGGGCTGCTCTGTGCAAGACTGCTGCACAGAGAAGGTACGTTTTTTTTGTTTTAAATACATTTTTGTTCCTTTACAATCACTTTAAGACACAACTGGTTGATTAAAGTGAAGAACGTTTCTTCCTATATATTAAAGCTGGCCATACAATGTTCTTATTTAATTACTTTTAGATTTACCTTCAGCTATGTAGTGCAAGGGCCTGCCTGATTGCATAGAAAATTAAAAGTGTTTGGGTTTGACCTCATATTATATGGTTTTGGTAAATTTTATGGAAAATTGTAAAAGAACCTTGTCAAGCCTTATTCAAGGAAAATGCTTACTTATACTTCTATATCTACTGTATGGAGAAACAGAACTGTCATTCTCACTGCTCACTCTCACTTTGGGCTACAGAACACTCCCCCTTTCCTTATCTCTCCTATCTTATACAGGGTTAAAGATCTGTAGTCCACAGAAAAAAACTGAGCAGGACTAATAAAAATGTTTGTGAATTTAGTGCAGCAAAGGCAGGGTACACAGGAAGTTGCAAACTCACTGGATTTCTGGCACGATCAACAGGTGTTTTCTTGCACTTATCTATGACATCTAATATGCTACTTCCAAATGTTTTTTTAACAGACCAAAAGGGAGCAAATAAAATTGTTAGCATTTTTATAAACTATTCTCTTCATGGTAACTGTTCTTTTATTATATAATTCAAATACATTACATGATTGTTGAATGTACTGCTTGAAATAAGTCAACATGAATGTCAACACTAACCTTGCCAGCCATGAATTAGAACCATATATTTATCATAAATTAGAACCACGGAAAAAAAGTTAATAAGATTTCATAGCTGTGATGAGTGACGAAGATCGTTTTTTTTCATGGCAGCCACCAAACTTATTTTCGCAATTTAACATTTCTGTATAGCAGCAGTCTCTTAAGAGAATAATTATAACAGGGAAATACGCATTTTTATGAACAATAATTACATTTTAATGTTCCACATTGTTCTATAAATTCTATCATTTTTAGTCAACTCTACTATTACAGGTATCCATGAATAATTAAACCACCCCATATTCATAATCCATAATGAAGACTCTGATCCTCTTCTTAGTGGATGTTAATAAATATTACATTATCATTATTAGCTGGGATGAATCATCTAGAAATAATTAAACAGTTATACCTCTGATTAAGTAACTAGCATTGCATTGCATATAAAGTGTATCAAACAGCAATTTCTTTGGCCTTTGGGAGACAGACACATCTGAGGATTTTAAGCTGTGAAAAACCTTAAAAGACATGTTTCAAAAACTTTCTCAGAGTAGAGAAATGAAGAGTCTTCTATGCCATAGTAGATGTTGTGACACTGCCCCGAACACCTCTTCCTCTAGAAAATGTCCCCAAAGTATTGTCAGGCTTTGACAAAGGAGCAGCAGCTTTGTCATTACATCATATATGCCATCTGGCACCTCGTACTTCTCGAGCCGGTGTACAGTATAAAGCCTGGACCTGGGCTTTGGAGACACAACACACCGAGTTCAGGGAGCTGATGTTTGTCATGGTGATCACAGAATGCATAGATCTCTGCATACTAATGGTTCCCCAGGTACTGAGCATAGATTGGATGGGGACATGGCTTCTGAAAATGGCACTTTGTGATGGGTCAGTTGGTCTAAAGCAATGAAGAATTACATCATGAGACAGTGCATGCAATGTTTAAAAACACTTCGCCAAAGACTTAACAGTAGTAGTGATGAGCCAGTAACATTACTGAAAAACCCAATTGCTGGGAGAGATCTGGCAAGTTCGCAGGTTTGGAAACGATATGTAATGGTGATCCTCACTATGCACATGCAGTAAGTTAACATCATCAATTAGAGTAGATTAGATAAACCCAAAGATAAAAAAGAGGTACACGTATTACTAGGGTTGTCCCGATACCACTTTTTTAAGACCGAGTACAAGTACCGATACTTTTTTTCAAGTACTCGCCGATGCCAAATACTGATACTTTTTTTTAATCTCATGTGACAGCGGCACATGTGTCAGTATGTTTTTTTGTTTTATCTTTAACAATTTGTTTTAATTTTTTTTATTTTTTTTACAATTTGTTTTATTTATAGTGCTTTCTTTTTTTTTTAAAGGGGGGGGGGGGGGGTAACCCGTGTCAGTGTGTTTTTTCTTTAATTTTTTTATTTTCTACAATCATTTTTTTATTCTTTTGTTTTTTTGTTCTTTATTTTTTTATTAATTTTTTCAGCCCTGTTGGCGGGGCTTTGGTGAGATATCAGGGGTCTTAACAGATCTCTGAAATCTTCCCTTTGAGACAGAGAAACGGACTAGGGACACATGTTCCCCTGTCCCTTTCTCAGCAGCATCAGCTGCGCTGAAAATGAATAGAGTGAAGACAGCGGCCCAGATTCACAGAGAATTAGATTCTCGTAGAGTATCAGAAATACACTACGCTGCCGTATTTTACCTGGCTCTACGTGGAATCCAGGTAGATTTTGTCCAGTAAACGACGGCGGCGTAGTGTATTTCTCCCGTCGCAATCCATCTAGACGAGTAGGGGGCGTGAAGCATTTAAAATAGGCGCGTTCCCGCGGCGATCGAACTGCGCATGCTCCGTTCGCAAATTTCCCGCCGTGCATTGCGCGAAAACACGTCGTTACGTCATTCGTTGTTTGAGTAGCGTCGTTTACGCACAATCCTCGTCCCGAACGAGTTACGTAAAAAAATAAATAAAAATAAAAATCGACGCGTGAACGACGGCCATACTTAACATGGGCTACGTACCGTTAGACCAGCAAAAAGCTGGTCTAACAGTACGTAAAAAAAAATAGACGAAAGCGATTGCGAAGACCACTCGTATCTTCGTGGATCGCCGTAAAAACACATTTGCATATCCCGACGCATGAAAATGACGCAAACTCCTCCCAGCGGCCGCAAATATATCGCAGCGTAGATCCGAAGGCTTACGAAGACGTAAGCCTCTCGGATCGAAGCCCGAAGCCGCCATATCATGGTTTGAGGATTCAAACTAGTGATACGGCGCGCGAAATTTGAAATTACTCCTGTCTAACACTAGTTAGACAGGCGTAATTGCTTTCTGAATCTGGGCCAGCGTCTTCTCTTCATTCATAAACTGAAACATTTGTAATCACATATTACAATGTTTCAGTTATGTGAATGGACAGTCAGTGATCACTGACTGTCCATTCGGAGCAGTAAGGAGCCGGATTTACCAGCTCCTACCCCGCTCTCCATCCTGACAATTCCAGGGGGTGAAGGAGAGGCACGGAAGGGGAGAGAAACAGGGCATGGTACACGGAGGGATACACTACGGCATGCACGGGATACACGGCGGCATACACGGGATACACGGCGGCATTCACTGATCACCGCCGACAGTACAAGTATCGGGTGAAGCATCGGGAGCATTTGCCCGAGTACAAGTACTTGGGCAAATGCTTGGTATCAGTCCCGATACCGATACTAGTATCGGTATCGGGACAACCATACTTATTACTAGAGCTTTATTTCTCAGAAAATAGGCGCAAGAACTCAACCACGACCCCGTTCAGATTTCACAAACAGTAGAAGGGTCTTAAAGGGGCATTAAATACCAGGATTGCATTACATACAGAGTGCAGAGTTCAGGGGGGTTACACACAGAGTGCAGAGCTGTCTCTTGTAAACACAGAAACAGACGTCTGTGTTTACAAGTGATTGTGGTGAGCAGGCACCAAAGGGTCTGAGCTAGAGGTGGTGGAACTAAGTTCCCCCAAGTTCCCCCTGAAAAAAAGCCCTGCTTATTACAAAGTATGTAGGCAAAAGGCTTCCCTGCAAGATCCAAGTTACACAAGACATGAATAATAAATAGCAAAAAAAATGAATGGTTAAATCTGCAGGTTCTTTTCCCACTACAACTTTTCTTTTTGCTGAATCTATAAAATAACAAATTAAATAATTTGGAGGTTGGACAATGGTCTTGGTGCAGTATCACACTTTTGGTACAATAATATTTTTTTTAGAGGTCTATACTACATTAAACCAAACAGAGGAACTACTGAGGAAGAGGTATTAGGTAATAAAAAGGGACCATTCCAACAAATAAAAAATGGGATCTATGCTCATGTGTTTTTAGACTTGGGAGGATTTACTAAAACTGGAGCGTGCAAAATCTAGTTCAGCTGTGTATGGTAGCCAATCAGCTTCTAACTTCAGCGTGTGTGGTGGCAACCAAGTAAGGAGTACAAAGACAAGTGTCTCTTGCCTACAGTCAAGCATGGTGGTGGGAGTGTCATGGTCTGGGGCTGCATGAGTGCTGCCGGCAATGGGGAGCTACAGTTCATTTAGGGAACTATGAATGCCAACATGTACTGTGACATACTGAAGCAGAGCATAATCCCCTCACTTTAGACACTGGGCCGCAGGGCAGTATTTCAACATGATATTGACCCCAAACACACCTCCAAGATGACCACTGCCTTGCTAAAGAAGCTGAGGGTAAAGGTGATGGACTGGCCAAGCATGTCTCCAGACCTAAACCCTATTGAGTATCTGTGGGGCATCCTCAAATGGAAGGTGGAGGAGCGCAAGATCTCTAACATGCACCAGCTTCATGATGTCTTCATGGAGGAGTGGAAGAGGACTCCAGTGGCAACCTTTGAGGCTCTGGTGAACTCCATGCCCAAGAGGGTTAAGGCAGTGCTGGAAAATAATGGTGGCCACACAAAATATTGATACTTTGGGCCCAATTTGGACATTTTCACTTAGTTGTACTCACTTTTATTGCCAGCGGTTTCGTTGAGTTATTTTGAGGGGATAGCAAATTTACGCTCTTAAACCAAGCTGTACACTCACTAATTTAGATTGTAGCAAAGTAATATTTATTCAGTGTTGTCAAAAATATGAGGAGTGTACTCACTTTTGTGAGATACTGTATACCCAGTGAAGTGACTAGCCTCTGGTGATACACGGAGATTAAGCACATCTTCCTACATAAGTTGTACCTGTTTATCTGCAGCAATCTCTTCTCTTCAGCCATTCAAAGTGCAGAATTTATACAGCTTGTCTGAGCTTTCAGAAATCAGGGGCAGGGAGCTGAAGTTACACTCTCCAGAGCTTATTGAGAGCTGATTGGAAGGAAAGGGACACACACCCCTTCACACAGTATACAGAAGCAGAGCTGAGGCTGTCAGTCAAAGGCTGTGTCCTGAAGTTCCCTCCCCTGTCACCTTTTTACCTCTTGGTCTTAGGAAAACTTATCAGAAGTGACTCATTCAGATAGCAGAGGAATGAGGCAGCAGACCGAAATGACACTTCTCTAGACTGAGTTCAGACTCAGTTCTCTGAGCTGAGACACGTACAACTATAGAGGCATATGTGTTGTTCATATTTCAGGTCTGAGGTTTACAAGCACAGTATCAGTATACAGTACTTTAGCTAAAGAAATGTTGTTCAGTTGGAGTTTAGATCTACAGTAACATGTATTTTACCTGTAAAGAGCTGTACACACGGTCGGTCTAACCGATGAGAATGGTCTGATGGATTTTTCCATCGGTTAACTGATGAAGCTCACACACCATCGATTAAAAAAACGATTGTGTCAGAACGCAGTGACGTAAAACACAACGACGTGCTGAAAAAAATGAAGTTCAATGCTTCCAAGCATGCGTCGACTTGATTCTGAGCATGCGTGGATTTTTAACCGATGGTCGTGCCTACTAACGATCATTTTTTTTCTATCGGTTAGGAATCCATTGGTTAAATTTAAAACAAGTTGGCTTTTTTTTAACCGATGAATAAATAACCGATGGCGCCCACACACAATCGGTTTGGACCGATCGTGTGTACGTGGCCTTATTGTTATCTGAGTTGTAGCTCTCCAATTAAAAATAAATAAAAAATCAAGCATTTTTTTTTTCTTCTTATTTTTCTTCTTTTTTTTCTTATTCCTAATTCCACCCAATTCCACCCAAATCATTTATTCACAATTCCACCCATATTTCATTCCCAATTCCACCCAATTCTGCAACGATTGCTCATATCTGTGAAAAATGAATCAATTCCCTGCCATCTTCTGTAAAACCCATATCACCGCAATAAAACCTGGACAACAAGGTTTCCCTAAACTTTGTACTATATCTGGCTACAAGTTCACAGGCACCAAGCAACAATGTTCTTCTGTGTTCAGCATGTCTTTTTGTGGTTTTGGTCACTTTTCAAGATAACAGTGGTCACAATGAAAATGCCTAATGGAAATGTCTGTTGTTCTGATAGCCTTGATGCTTTATAGATTATTTTCAGATGCATTTTGCAGGTCAAATTTGGTGGTGTGGGCAGAGAATAGCCATTAGCCCAAGAAAGCCTGCTCAATCAATATTACATATACAATGCATATTTAATGCTAATAACAGTCAAAGCCTTTGTTATATTCTGTGCCACAGGGTGTCTATGATAATAATTAGTTTGCATCGGAAAGGATTTCTTGACAGTTAACTGCTTCTGAATCTTGTCCTAAGCACAGGCCTTATTCCATTGCAAAATGCGTGCACACCTGCACAATGTGATGGGATCTGATGTCAATTAGAAAGAAAATGTGGCATATACCACAGTTAGTGCTTACATGGCACAATACGGTATGGATATAATAAACTGTTTTTCTTCCAGCCTGTCACTATCATTTAAGAATATATTTTGTTCTTTTATTTAGAGTTGGATTGCATGCTTATTAGCAGAAAAAATGCAGTGCTCTCCATTTTAAGCACATAGAAAATAAAACCATCTCTTAGTTGGGTCTAGTTGCGTATAAAATCATATCATCACAGAGTGCCATAAACCAGAATTTATTTATTTATTTTAGACACATTGCTATTTTTTAATGGTATACATGTTTTTACTGTCATTATGAAAATAAAATCATATTTATTGTACCCCAAGATCCACAGAGTTCTAGACTGTAACTGTTCTTTCCGTTATTTCTAAAGGAATTTGTCAGGTAGAAAAAAAATATCAAATTGCCTTCACTGTTGTTTTTTAAGATGCAGACTTCAAGTGTGGCACCTTTTCCTTTGCTTCACCATTTGGTAGGGTTAGGTTTGGTAGGGTTGATTTACTAATAGAAAAAGAGACGGCACTGAAACTGTAAGCTGCCCTTGTTGCATTGTCATTAAAGTAGTTAAATGTTGGAGGGCACGGACGTAAACTCATGGGCCAGATTCACGTAGAGTTACGCCGGCGTATCAGTAGATACGCTGTCGTAACTCAGAATCTGAGCCGTCGTATCTTTAAGCGTATTCTCAATACGAGATACGCTTAAATCTTATTAAGATACATCCGGCGTACACCCTCGTATCTTAGTTGCATATTTACGCTGGCCGCTAGATGGAGCTTCCGTTGTTTTACACGTCGAATATGTAAATTAGCTAGATACGCCGATTCACGAACGTACGCCTGGCCGTCGCAGTACTGATACGCCGTTTATGTAAGGCGATTTCCATATATATTCCAACGAAAAGATGGCGCAGCTAATGTTAATTATGGACGTCAGGACTGCGTCGAATTTTAAATTTTTTACAACGTTTGTATAACTCGTCTGTGAATGGGGCTGGACGTAAATTACGGTCACGTCGAAACCAATGAGTCATAGAGGCGTCATTTGGAGCATGCGCACTGGGATACGTCCATGGACGGCGCATGCGCCATTAGTAAAAAACGTAAATTACGTGGGGTCACACTTAATTTAAATAAAACACGCCCACATCAAACACATTTGAATTAGGCGGGCTTACGCCAGCCCATTTACGCTACGCTGCCGTAACTTAGCCTGGTGAATACAGCACTTGCCTCTCTAATTTACGGCGGCGTAGCGTATCTGAGATACGCTACGCCCGCACAAAGATATGCTCTCCATCCTGAATCTAGCCCTTAAAGTGATCAGATAATAATGCTCAAAGTATATATTTTCTTCTGTCATTTCATACGCTTTTTCTTTTTTCTTTTCATAGTGTCTGGTTAGTTGTGCTTTTGGGTAGATTCATGCCCAAGTGATGGTCCTCTAAGTATAAATTCTTTGCTTGAATAGGTGGAAAGACATAATTCTACTGATCTACGAAATATTGGATATAGATTGTCTCTCTTAACCAATATTATTATCTTGATATAGGGCATTTTTAGGTGATCCAGATTATGTGCTTTTGTATGTTAGCTTGCAATTAAGTCAATAAAAATGTATATTATCATTTTATTTGTTTTTTGTAAAAACAACCCATTCAGTTTAAAGGAGAAATTAAATGCAAAACGTTCATGTACATTTTTTTATAAAAATTTGAAATACCTAATTTTTTTTTTCATTTTTTATAACTGATCATATGAACTCTGTTCTCAGCTGCACAATGGACTTAGAGAGCTGGGGTGGAGAAACAACAGGAACCCTTATTTTCCTAGTGAATGCGTGTGAGTAGAAGTCTTGGCCATTGGTGGACAAGCAGGCTGGGCTGGGCATCCAGCACAGCCAGAAAACTGACCATGCTCAGTTGGATGTGCTTTCATGCCTAGCCTGGACAGTTTTAAAAAAGAAAGCAGGGGGGCTGGCAGGATCACCAGGTATTTTACACAAAGGAAGCAATAAAAATAAAAACGGTTACCGTTTAACACAATTACATGATACAACATACGCATATCATTAATATGAATTGTTAAGGTAACATATTTTTTAAGAACAGGCCCCCAAGGTACATGTTTCCAATTTTTCTTCTTTGCATGACTGGATTACTAAACCTGACTTTGTCTTGAACCTTTGGTATGCTAAATGACTTCCCACTATTCATCTGAAATCTCTGCATGCTCTAACACTTATTTGTGTTAAAAAATATTTGAAATGAGTTCTTGTCAGGTTGCTGTGGTAATTCCATAAATCAACACAATGTCTATCAGTGGAAACCAAGTATAAGTCTACCCATAAGAAATGTAATAGGTGTCACCGGCACAAATACCAAATTGTAAATTTGGTAAAATTGTAAATACATCATGCACCGATACCATCTGTAGCAGTACAAGTGGGAGCAGGAGTAAGGTATTTTACCTCTTCAATGCTGGCGAGCTGCTATAACGCTCGATGCTGCCACGGATACTCAGTGCCGGTTCGGGCACTACACTTGTGAGTGCATTGGTTTTATTATTTGATTTTAAATACATTTTGTACATACTTCACTATGTTGAGCACCTTGTTGTTTTTGAGGCTATGAGGATACCCCTGTAAGCAATTAAGGAGAACTTTCATGTAGACCAATAAAGAAAAGCTTTTGGCTTTATATCATCTGAGATCTGGTGAGCATTGCATTCAGCTGTTGGTGACGGTGGCACGTATAGTTACGGGTGGAAGATACAACTGCACATTTGATAATTTGTTTGGACTTTTTATCATTTACAGTTAAGCTGTCAACTCAGCTTTGGAATTTGTACACCATATATGCATATATTTTTTCACAGGACTAGGTAATATGGTTCTAATCACACGGAGAGAATACTAGATATAATCCCTTCTATAGGGTCTTGCTTATTGATGTATTATTATTTCAAGTGTTTTTGATATATGTTTTTTATCGCACATCTCAGAAACTGAGGTATTTCACACTGCAGAGTATGGTTGTTTTATGATCAGTTTATGGTTTAAAGGACACTTACAACAGTCATTGCACAGTTTTTGGAAACTAAATCAGCACAGTAACATTTTCTCTGATAAGTCTACCCATACCCCCGATTCCGAACCTTAATTCTCCTTTTTCACAGCATTTGTTTGCCATAAATCAAACATTTGAATTGAGCAAAATTGATGGTTCCTGTCTTAGGAAATAAAGTTACAGACTGTACCTGCACTGCCACCTGGCAAAAACTAGCACAGCAGTTTGACCCCACAAAAGAACAAGTTTACTTTGAAAACCACCTGAATAGTCAAATGTTTTTAATTTGTATTTTTTATTTACAATTTTTCAAGTCATACAGGAATGATCTTTAGAGTCTATTCACACAGGGGCAACACGACTTCTAGCACGACTTTTGTAGGCAACTTGGACACGATTTGAGTATGAATCATCAGGCAACTTACAAGGCAACTTCAAGTTGCCTCCAGGACAGTACAAGGCAACTTCAAGTCGCCTCCAGCACAGAAGGCTTTCCAGTGGGCCATAAAACAACAATCATCTCTGTGGGAGGGAGGGGGAGGGAGGGATTTGCCTGAGAAATGTATGTTATCTTCCTGTATTGTTGCTTCAGTTAAGACAGTGATCCGACTTCTGAGGCAACTTTCATTGAAATCAATGGGTACAAGTTGCCTACAAGTCGGATTGAAGTAGTACAGGAACCTTTTCTGAAGTCGGAGCGACTTCAGTAGTGTACTTTAAGATGGCTTCCATTCACTTCCATTCATTTTCTCGACCGCGTGACTTGGGGCAACTTGGGACGATTTCATCGGATCCCAGGTCGCCCCAGTGTGAACCGGTTTTTAGGCTCCAAAACAACAAGTGGTATGTGCAATAAGCATGTGACACATACCAAAATTAAGTCATCAGTACTACCACCTCAGATAAACCAGCGTAGTGGATAGTTACAATAAGTAGAAAATGTTTGCATACAGACTATCAAAACAATAGCAGTGTAGCTCCCTTCACCCAGTGACCTCTGGCGAGCTTATATCCTGTATAACTTTTTCAGTATGGACAGAAAAAGGCTAAAAAAGAAAAAGAAAGGGGAAGAAAGAGAGCAAGGGCTAGGAGCAAGAAAGAAGAATGAAAAAAAAAATGAAAAAAAGGAGGGGTGGGGTTAGGAGAAAAAAAGGAATGTGCATTGCCCGAGTAGAGCCGGCCCAATAAATTCTATTGGGGTTGCAGGCATCACCACAAAACAAAGGGTCAAAGGTGTCATGGATGTGAGTCCGAAATATTTCGATATTCAGATGACTAAGTGAATTCAGTCCAATAAAACCATGTTTTACAGACCCGTTCCTCTGTACGATGTGACACAGCCATAAGATTTTCCATCACCTTCTTTGATCTTGGAAAATCAAGTCTTAATAGGAGAGGGTGTGGTTTGTTCCAGAATAGTAGGATACACGCTTTTACAGCATTTTTCATAAATCAAGTAGTAGGGAATCGTTGGAATTTCCTTTCAATTTGGAGAATTCTTTCAAAGCTGTTTTCTACTATAATAGAACAGTTTGCAAACAAGCTCTAAACAGCAGTAAAAAAAGGCTTTGCATACCAATACATGAAAACACTAATAATAATAATAATATTTGATCCTAAAATTAATTGTGAATGTCCTACGATCTACAGTTACTGTATACGTTATCAAAAGAAAAGCTAACCACTATGCATTCCCATAAAAGCTTTCATTATCTTATCTCTTTGTCAATTTCTTCAGTACAAAAAAGATTATCGGTCTTTGCAGAGCAATGTAATGCATAGTAAAGCTCTTCTATATGATTTATTCAATATAACAATTTATAACAGCAGCAAATGTATCAGGTTTTGACAAATGTTAATACAATTTTTATTATACATTAAATATTTCTATCCTGTGTATTAAAAACTGATTTAAATGTATCTATGTCAATTTGTTTGTACATATTTTATCTTTCTCAAAACTACAGTAATTAGAATTTTAAAATGCTAAATATTAGGCCTTCTGAATATCCTATGCACTGTACATCATTGTATTGTACAGTACAGTACAGGATTTTTGTTGTTTCTATTTTTGTATTCTGTACTTATGAAAATTAAAACAATGTTATTGAGTTGAAGCTTTGTGTTTAGACCTTTTTTTCAGAATACAGTACAGTACAGTAGTTAGAAATGCTTAAAATATTGATTACTTGTGGCTCTTTGTTTTGCAACCAATTCATTTACCAACCTGGTCGCTGGAATGGAACCTGGTCGTTAAGTGAGGAGAGCCTGTATTTGTTGTTGCATTTTTTTAATACTGGGTAAAGTAGTTATTCCTGCGCTACAGTGGAAACTATGTGTGCAGAGGGTAAAGGTGCAGCAACTACCGTTTGGGCCAACCACTACCCACAGTGAGACATGGAAAAAAATCACTCTACGTTTTCTCTACCCTGCCTGGTGACACACTTTGGAGCTGTGTTACCTTGCTGACCACCCAGCCTGGAAGGAAGCCTTAACCCCCTAGGCGCCACACTACTGGAAGGACCGATAGGAGTTATCCCTTCTACCCCTGAGTAATTCCATTGGATTATTGAATGCTGCTTACCTTGCAGCCGTAAGGTAATTTGCTAGCCCACCTTCGGGTGTCACCATACACCGAAGATTCATCAACAAGTCACCTTGCCACCTGCTGATGTCATTTAGCACCCAGCACTTCACTTGCACTTTGCAATTTCTTTTGATTACATTTCATTACCTCTTGGACTGAGTCGCAGTTGCATCATCTATCATTGGTGTATATTAGTTATGTTCAGTCATTCATGTTGATGGGTGCATAACACCATCCTGCGATTTCCTCTGTGACTGCATATATTATCTTTACGTTGCGATTCTACTTCTGCACCCAGCACTCTACTTGCACCTTGCAATTTCTTCATCTCTTGGACTGAGTCGCAGTTGCACCATTTACACTTTGTAACAATTGGACAATCTTGCAGGTCCATCCACCATTAATATGATGTGATTTACCTACATTATATAGTCACCTATTTGTATGTATTTGCACTCATCCATCATTGTTGTATATCAGTGCAGTCATTTATTTTGATTGGAGCATAACACCATCCTGCGATTTCCTCTGCGACTGCATATATTATTATCTTTACGTTGTGATTTTATTTATGCACCTGAGTCACCTTATCTGCACTGTTTGCACATTCATTCAGTACACCTTTGGATGCACCTTATCTTAGCATTTATAGCAATTTGTATCTTTCAGTCAGTCTATTTGCATATTTGCACTTTCATTTATCAGTTATACTATTTTGGTTATTTATACATTTTACCAATGGCTATGGCCGCCGCTGTATCACGGGAGCACGCTCGCAAAAGCTTTCCACCGTGTGAGCGCCCTCGCATGAAGATGAAAAGCTTTTGCGAGGAGGAGCCCAGACAGCCGCCGAGGGACCCCAGAAGACAGCTTTCCCGGCCACTCTGTGCAAAATGAAGTGCACAGTGGAGGTAAGTATAACATGTTTGTTATTTTTTTTTTTTTAAAAGCCCTGACTTTAGTGTCCCTTTAAGCCCCATACACACTATCAGTTTTCTCTTCAGGTTTACCAAAACCATCTAATATGAGGTCAAACCTCAAGAGTTTCAATTTGTATGCAATCAAGCAGGCCCTTGTACTACATGGTTTTGGTAAACCTGAAGAGAAAACTGTCAGGAAAACTGATAGGGCCAGATTCAGGTACAGTTAGGCTGGCGGATCCAGTGATCCGCCAGCCTAACTGTCACTTTAAGCCGGCGTTTCTGTTTTCTGTAACCAGAAAACAAGAAACGCCGGGTTGAAGTTCCGATGCGAGCAGCGTAAATGAATTTCGCCATCGCATCGTTACTTCAACTTAAAAATGGCGCCGGGGGGCGTTCCCGCCGATTTACGCTCAAAAAATATGTTAATGAGCGGAAATCGGCAATTCACGAGCGAATTCGGGCGCGACGCAGTGACGTTACGATGTTTCCGGAAGCGATACGCGGCGTATAGATAAAGCAGCCCCCTAGTGGAGTATCCTATGTTAGGTATAGGCGTCGTCATCGCGTCGAAAAAAAAAAAAATGGCGTCGCTTGCGTAAAAAGTTCATGAATGGGAATGTGACGTCATTGACGTTCATTCACAGAATTTGGAGCATGCGCACGGGGATGCTTTGACACTCGACGCATGCGCAGTACGTTCGCCGTGGGATCGCGCTTAGTTTAAATACTACACGCCCCGTACCCGCCCAATTTGAATTCCGCCGGCTCATTTGCGATGCGCTGCCGCAACTTTAGGAGCAAGTGCTTCTTGAATAACAGCACTTGCTCCTAAAATTTCGGCAGAGTAACGTAAATGAGAAGCGTTACTCTGGAGCAAAGATGCTCCCATCTACCTGAATCTGGCCCATAGTGTGTATGGGGCTTCACACACGTATCTAGAGTTGGTCAAACATATCATTGCTATTATATAATATAGGATTTAGAGCCAAACAACTAGGGCCTCTATTCATCCAACATATAGTAATCTAATTAAAACATCTGTTTGCTAGTCTGACATACGGTAATTTTTAGACATGTGCAGACTGGAATATTTTGTTTCGTTTTTTCGTTTTCGTTTGGAAAATACATTTATTTAGTTAATAATAACATAAGCTGAACATTAGACACCATGGGTGCACATTGAAGTGTCTCTGAAATAGTGCTATAGTCCAAAAACTCAAGAAATAGTGACTGGGTGCAAGTGAGGTCTGAAAGGTCCACCACCATAGATGAAGCTGAGGAGGCTTACCAGATGGATAGCGACCACAATAAGTATACACCTATTTGGTCAGCTAAAGCTTAAACTTATACCAGGAACTGCTCACAAGACGACTCCGGTAGGAGGAGGAGTGGTAGGGGTATCCGATCGGATGAAAGATCAAATCCAAAAATATTATTTTCCTTTCTCTTTACAATAAACTCAGCCGACAAGGTGACTCTTTTTCTTGCAATGTCTTTAGAGAGCTCCTCACACTCAGGTTCCCTCCTCAGTGTCCCAAAACCAGAGAGCAATGGGGCATCAGAAGAGCCTTTAATAGCTGCTGCAGCACAAGATCGGGAATATATGCCCCACCCACAACCTGACAGTACTCAGAACAGCCAGGACCCACAGTGTAAGTGGGCAAGTGTGCCATGTGATTTGGGGGCCCTGTGGGACAGAGCCAGAGGCAGTTGTGTGTGGTGCTGGGGAGGCTACCTAGAGATAGGTATATAGGGCTCAGGGCTGTGAAAAGTAAGTGGCAGGAGCCTTTATACAGGGGCTCAGGGCTGCAACTGCCAATCACAATAAGTCTGTAGAGGAGGGCTCAGGACTGTTGCTGGTGCCAGATCTGCCAGAGAAAGGGCCAGAACTTCAGAGCTGTGTGATTACATTATGCTGCTATTGCTACTGCAGAGAATCAAAGCTGTTGCTGGGAAAGAATATCTATTGCAGAGCTTGGAAAATGTGCTGTAAGAACCAGAGGAAAGGGAGTTATGTGCTGCTGTTAATAGCGCTACTGTTGCCAAGACTGAGAAGTCGTTCCAGTTTTCCTGCTGTTCCATTTTTGTACTCCCATTTGGTACAAGAGATTACTGCAACTACAGAGTTACTAAATTGAGTCTACAGTCTTCGTTCATCACCGGCCTGAGAGTGAGGCCCCTTGTACCTCACCCCTCGTGTATGAGGGACCACTTAAGACCATTGACGAACTACATAAGTGGTAAAAGGCCTCTTGGCCATTTGAACTAGTTTTCTCTAATTGAGGGCTCGACAAGAGAAAGGCTTTGCAGTTATTTAATGCAAAAGTGGAAAATGGAGGGGGTTTAGTTCACATAAACTCTAGTGTCCTTTGATGTACAGTACTGTTGGTTGTGACTGTGTAGTCATTCTAACTCGTTCCGAAAATGCATTGCATTGTCCAGCCTACCAATTTTTTTACCTGGCTGCCATTTTAAAAACCTGCCATTGACTTCAAAACTGATGACATCAAAACTGATTTATAACTGTATACATACAGACAGTATTAGCTTGCACAGTAAGGTATCCAGGATTTAGTAGAACACAGCACTGTGGGGGCTACTGCTCCTTAAGGAAATACTGACTAGTATTCACTTAAAAGGTACAGGTAAATTTAGAAATCAAAACCATGCTCAGTGTTCCTGTAATATGCTTCATAAACCCACAGAACAATTTTTCCAGGATCTCTTTTCAGTAGGCATTGTAAGAAGAATATACACCCTTTTCACCTAGCCATGCTTGACAGCAATATTGATCTTTGGATTCTGGGCTGTTAGTGGTCCTAAGGGTCTGGTGTAACTGGTTGGAGAATGACAGTGGAATATGCAGTAGGCCTGAAGACTGCACACATTTCACAAATAATTTTGCCTCAATTGTGGTGCTCTTTTTTATTATTTTGTATGAAACTGCTCCTTGGCAGAAATCCATATACTTTTCAAATTACTTTCTTCTATCTGGCTTCCATGGTAACCTCTATGCAGCAAGCACCTTTCAGCATACATCGAAATATATCATCCTAGCAGTCAGATCTTGCAGCTAAGCAATTTTCTATTAAATCTATTACATTCACCTTTCTTTTAATTCATCCATATCTTCTTTCATTTACAGTTTTCTAAATAAAATATGGATTGTTTACCAAAATAGAACTTTAGTTGGGACAAGATGTACAAGTAAACTTCATACAATATTAATTTGTGACACTAATGCCGCGTACACACGATCACTTTTTGTGATGAAAAAAAACGAAGTTTTAAAAAACGTCATTTAAAATGATCGCGTGTGGGCAAAACGTCGTTTTATGTCTTCAAAAAAACGACCAAAAAAAATTCTAACATGCTTGATTTTTTTGTGTCGTTTTTCAAAATGTCGTTTTTTTGTGTCATAAAAAGTGATGGTGTGTGGGCAAAACGTCGTTTTTAAACCCGCGCATGCTTAGAAGCAAGTTATGAGATGGGAGCTTCAATGGAACAGAGTGCCATCGAAAGTGTCTTACGTAACCGCGCTTTGCAAGAGCATTGTGGAAAAACGATGGTGTGTATGCAATGTCGTTTTTGAAAATGAAGTTTGAAAAACTTCGCTTTGTTTCGTCAGATAAAATGACATTTTTTTTCATCACAAAATGTGATCGTGTGTACGCGGCATTAGTATTTTTTTTTTAAAGCAGAACTCTAGATAGATATAAAATGACACAAATGAAAAAAAAATGTTTTAATGCAAGCAGCATAAGTACCTGGATTTGACCTGATATCAACCTCTTGCAGTCTCTATACAGCAGAGCTAGAGAGTGAGAGGAAGAAACAGAAGAAGCAGAAGAAGCAGCCAACCAGTTCATGTGCTTGCCAGTGGCATGCTGATAGGACAAGAAACCAGAACGAAAGAGAGATGAACTTATTAGGCCCCATGCTCACAGACATTATTTTCCACAAATATAAATGCAGATGAAGTCTTGTAGATAATTTTCCAAAAGAAAATGGTATGTGTGTGCCTAATGAACATGTGTTTGCATGCCTTTAAAAAGTTTCTTTACCAGGAGATCTCATATAAAATACTTACCCAGTGGTACATTACACCACAGAAGGCCAGGGATTGGTTCCACTCAACTTCAGACCTATGTTGGCGATGTTAAGGGGATACAGGAACCTTCCTGCATATTTGGTGGTAATGCCCCCCAATTCATGCTTTTTGGCAGGACGTTATTAAGTGGACCAGACATATCACAGAAATGACAATGAGGGCTCATTTCCACTGGCGTTTTTACAGCCACTTTTCTGAGCGTTTTTTGCAGCTTAAAAACGCCTGTCCATGTTAGTCTATGGCCTCATGCCCACCATGACGTTTTTGAGCTGTAGATGGCTAAGCTGCAAAAAAAACGCGGGACCAGTGCGTTCTGAAGCTCCAGCAATAGAGCTGTAAAAACGTCAGACATTAAAAAACGCTCACAAACGCGCATAAACGCGCAAGAACGTGCACAAACGCTCAAAAACGCGGCCGCAGCATTTTTTTTCTAAAATAAACATTGACAGGCGTTTTTAAGCTGTAAAAAACGTGGCTGTAAAAACGCCAGTGGAAATGAAGCCTGACTCTTGATGCTGCTGCTTGTCTGCTCCACATTAATCGTTTTTCATTAAGCAAATACAAGAAAACTCTTACTAGACATTTACTAACTGCTGCCAAGACCCTTATACCCTTACATTGGAATTCAAAACAAACTCCAAAGCTCAGAGATTGGATGGATAGGATTAAGTATATTTACAAAATGGCCGAAATATTAGCAATGAAAAGAGAAAACAGCAATAGCTTCAATGCCATATGGCAAAAATGGTTTCTGTTTTCTTACTCTGCTGAATACCAAACACTTTGTATGTGAAGCTGTTTTATACCTTAATCCCTCACTATATATATTGTGTTATAGAAAGTTGTTCAGTGCCACTTTTACCTACGGCTTTATTTGAATTTGTAACATGTATGAACCCTACAGATTGATTCCAGCTGCCAATCCTCCTCCCTACTCTTCCCCCCTTTCTCATCTCCTTCCCTCTTTTTCTTGCTTTCCCCCCCCCCATCCCTCTTACTTCCCACCTGTCTCATAGAGTATATTACCAGCTGTTATATTTCTCCTGTTTTAATTTCCTGTACCAACGTATATCAAATACTGCTACTTCTTTTTTTTATTATTGTTAACTGACATGTATTGTGCAAATTGTAGTATATACCGTAGTATGTACATTTACCGCGCTACTCATATAACATACAAAAAATGGCAGCCAACACAACTAAATTAGATCAATTTAGCAAGACAAAAACAAGAAAAAATGTGTAGCGCTAAATTAGGTATAAATGATGACAATATGATGAGTGATCAGCACAAAAAAACATGGAAAAACATAGACAAAAAATGACACCAATAGTGTTCAAATAGAGTGTCTATTATGTTGAAATAGTCTTTGTAGAATCCAACAGGATCAATGCAATCGTGACTTAGTGTATCCAGATAAGAGATCCACCACCAGTGAAAATGATGAAGGCTTACCAGATGATATGGACCAAAATAAGCATATACTTATTAGGTCAGGCATGCTTTAAAGGACATCATAGGTTCTTTACAGGATAAACTTCAATGTTGGGACCGTGTAGTGACACACCAGACCAGAATGAAGAGAGACCAGAAATAAAATTACATCCAGAAGGTCATCCAAAATGGTGGATAACTCAGAAGACCCTCAGTGGTGATCATTTTCAGTCTGCTGAAGCATCATCCGCAGCTTTCCTGTCTCGCCTATCCTCCTCTTTCCCCTCCCTCCTTATCTGTCAGCTCTTGTGTCAGTCCTACCTGGATTTTGCAGTTACATAGTGTGGAGTGGTAAAAATGAATACTGTAGGGGGACACAGATTGAAATACAGTATATCTAAGCACACATTTCAGACCGTTACTGAAAGGGTTTCCTAAAAGGCAATATATCTGGGCTTGCATATGTCATAAGCAAAGATAGAAGTTACCAAAAGTAAAGTCACCCTGCACAAGGCGAGAGAACAACAATGAACAGCCCTTATTACAGGAAACTCATGCAGAGAGGCAAAGTCAAGGAGTTGTTTCATGCTCCCACTTTTTTTTTCACTTGATGCATCCTAAGCAAACTGGTAAACCTTATTTAGGACAGAATTTGATTGAAATGTCCCACCGCATGCTTCAGGTTACACAGCACCCTTGAACCTCATGGAAGAGGAGTGCACATCCCGGGCACCACAAGTCAGAAAAAGACACATTCGAAACTGGCATCATGATTTAACTTAAAGCCCAACCCCGGGGCAACTAAAAAATGATCTCTTGCAATGGGGATGTACCCTAATTGCAAGGGTTAATTGCTCATGTTGGTCTAGGGAAGCAAAAAAAATAAGATTTACTTATCCAATACTCTGTTCCTCCCCATCAAAAGACCGATCCCTGTTGCTTATTCTCCCCCATCCTCCATTGGTTTAGGGTCCTGACATCATCAAGACCAAAGTATGGAGAGCAGAGTATCAAGTAAATAAAACTATTTCTTCTCTTTGCTAAAGAAAAAAAAAACATCTATTTGCCCTTGCAATGCAGGCGTGAACAAGAATTTGGTTTTAAAATTTTTACTCCAAATTTTTTTTGCTGCTGCTTGAACAACCAGAAGGCTTTGAACTAAGATGATGCTCCCATGGTCTCTACTAAAGTGCAGCATCAACCGATCTTCCCCTTCAAAAGAGAACATGATTGGGGGTTGCTCTACAAATTTCACACAAACATGAGGGAAAACATGTTAGAAGTAGATCAGCAATTTTAAAATTATCTGAAGGCTAAAACTATTCCAGTTAATTTCTATAATAAGCTGTAGCTTTGCAAGGCAGAGACAAAATACGTTTCTGTTAATAACATTTTTGTGTAAAAATGTTGTACTTAACAGAGTACCTTGAGAAAGTCCAAATGACAAAATGCATTGGGGGGCTTTAAATTTGGGATCTACATCGAACAGAGGGAGGAGCCACTGTCACATCAGAGCAATAAAGCAAATACTGAATACTGCTGATGAACGTATTTGATAGTGCTGTATGCATTTCTTCTCAGTGGATGTACTTTTTAGTCCTTTTGTGTTTTAATAAAAAATAATAGGCACCAAAAAGGCTCTGCTTTTTTCTTTTGAGCCATTTAAATGACTGGTTAAAGAAAGGATTTGGATAAAAGAGACCTGCTTGTTACCATGGAAGATTTTCTGAGAGATCTGTTCTTTCTGTAATGGGAACGAAAGGTGGAAGTCGAGTGGCTTTCTAGTTTGTTGTACATGGATGATCAAAGGAAACTGAGAATACATGCAGATCACTGAATTTGTGTTACTGTTAAAGTTTTGACACTGTGGTGGATAACATTTTGAATCATAATTTGTTATATTGGATTTCTGATATGCATATTGATATTTTCTGTTTTTTTTTTTAATATGCATTTATATATATTAATGACTTAGGAAGTATTGAAGTTATTGGATCAGCATTATAATATATATATATATATATATATATATATATATATATATATATATATATATATATATATATATATATATATATATATATATATATATAAATATATTATAATGCTGATCCAATAACTTCAATACTTCCTAAGTCATTAATCCAGAAAAATATGCAGACCAGAAAGTCGAAAAGTGTCAATAATCCTTACCCGAATACTTGTCATACTTATTCAGTGACTCACAGCACTAAAAGCTGAACTTTGGATTAAAAAAAAACTATAAGTTAAATGTATTTCTCAATAGCCACAAAGGATATAACATCTCTGTGTAACATCTCAAATGCCTTTAAAAAACTAGATATTACATTTTAAAAGTACTGCTGAGTACAGAGAGCAGAGTTGTGGTAGGGGACCAGCAGGCCCACCCACTAAAGGGGGGGTTAGCAACCTGTCAATAGCAATCTACCAGTAGATTGCGGACAGGTGACTGGTAGATCGCGGTCTGGGCTTGCTGACCTGTCATTCCAGCACATCAAACAGAGTGAACTACTTGTAAAGTTGGAGCTGTAGTAGGGAGCAAGAGCCGCAGAAGCCTATGCCTCTTCTGCAGTGCCTACTCCTGTCCCTTGCAGAGTGATACCAACTGCACCTCTTATCCCGGCTAGCGGTCTCCAGGGTAGTGGCAGCAGTAAAGAAGAGATCTTCAGGTCAGAATGAAGTAATACACTGGTCATAATAGTATAGAGCTGCTTTCACAATGAACCATCACTCAACCCAATGGTTTTACCACCCCCCCATCTATATGTGTGAACGAGTGCTAATAATGCCAATGCCGAATGCAATTAAGAGCTCATTCACAAGTGCAGAAAGCACTGCTGCTCCTCTAAAAAGCAATCAAAGTGTATTTGACAGGTGTGAGGAGGCGATATGTTGCCTCTCCACTACCTGATTTAAACCCATGATTGCCGTGCAACATATGCGATTGCAACACAGTAGGATGGCAGTTACTGTAGATGTTTAAATCAGGTGTGAGGAGGTGACACTGGACAACACTATGCTATAGGCTGCCTGCAGAAAACTACAGAAAGCAGATAAGACCAGTCACCCTGCACAAGGTGTGAGAGCAAGGAAACGACAGGAAACTCATGCAGAGAAGCAAAGTGAAGGAGTTTTTTCATGCTGGTGACATAAATCTAGAAGAATTACACAAAGGGTACCAATATGTAATGCAGTCAGTAAAGGCTCCCACTTTTTCTTTCACTTAATGCATCCTAAGCAAACTGTTAAACCTTATTTAGGACACAATCTACCGCCACAGGCTTCATGTCACAAAGCACCCTTGAACCTCAGGGAAGAGGAGTGAACATCCCAAGCACATCGTAATACCCTGTGCACTAGGAACAGTGCAGGCTCCAGCCATAGTCAATTACTTGCTTGTTAGATTGAGGACAGAGAGCAAGGCAAGTGGCTTGCAGCCAGATAATCTGATTCTAAGATCATAAAGAGACTCCTCTGGTGTGCAAGCTCCATGGGACCTTGTAAAGGGATGAAAGCAAAATAAAACAGCAGACAGGGCAGGGGGTGGAGAGAAGAAACTGAAAGCAACCCGAGCCTTAAAACTAAAAGTAGACATGAAAAAATGGTAAATGCGGGGAGGTCTGCAGCACTATATGATTTTTTTTCTTAGGTTAATAACACTTCAGCTTTAAATAACGGTTCAGCATAACAGTGAAGCAATTAACAGGCTCATGGGAAATCAGCAATCGCAACCTTAGGGCCCATTTATATTTCTCCGGGGTGTTAAGCCTCATACACATAGTACGATTGTTGGCCAACCGAGCATCTGATTTTTGTCAAAAAGGCGTGTCCGGGATATTGTCTTGCATACTAACGGTACACAATTGTCGTGCCACAAACGTGAATGTAGTAACGTACTATGAGGAATTTCAGCTCTTGAGCACCACCCTTTGGGCCCCTTCTGCTAATTTTGTGTTTGGTGAGCATTGGTTCCGAGCATGCATGTTTGTACTTTCGACTTTTGTGTGACAAATTTGTGTTCTGGCCATACGAAAATCAGACGTCAAACCGTTGTCCGCCAAACATTTACTAGTCTGTCATCCAACATTTGTTGGCTGAAAGTTGGACAACAATTGTCAAAAGGAGTGTACTAATGGTAAGGACAACAGTCTGTCAACAGGCAATCCCCTGCCATCAATCGTATTGTGTGTACAAGGCTTTAGATTGCATTATTAATGGGCTGGCAATTCAAGGCAATGGCCGAGAATTGGACATGGCCCACAGCATGTGCATTGTGGTGCACTACAGTGTGGCTTCATTGCATGCTACTGTAATAATACATTGGAGTGCCACCCAAAATGATTGCATCTATTGTATACAAATACAATAAAATGAATATTGTGTGTTTGTGTGCTACCATGCATTGCTTTTTACTGCGCATTAGTGCAACACAATAATGTAAGTGGGTATTTACTGCAGGTTTCACTTAAGATGTAGCTGAAACCAAAATTAATTGACCAGCAGTTAAAAATCTGATTCTGATTTATGACTAAAATATAAGTATACATTATTAAACACATATTCAAATACAAAAATGAGTACAGTTTATACGTTTTAAAATATTTTAACTGTAGGCTCTATACTCTTGTATGCAATAAATAAGCCATAAGAATCTTTGTATACCTCTTTGTATTTAAATTGAATTGATAACGTAGCGTTGCAACACAATTTTAAACGTCCCCTTAGGATGAATTCATTGACATATGGACAAGTAAAATGGTAATTTAATTCAGTTGCAAATTATTATTGTTCCATTAAATCAGATTATGAGTTTATGTTAAGAGTGTATTGACATAAACATAATGGTAACTTATGTAATGCAAATTGTGTTCTGGAATGAATAAAATATTATTTTTCCAATATGGACAGTGAAGACCTTATCCTTACAAAAACTTTCAAAACAAATAGCATTTTATAACTTATAAATTATACCAGATTTGTAATTGCACTCAAGTGCTTTCCACTTAAGAAGTTTAGCATATATTATGTTCACAATTTAAATTTGTTGACAAAGTGAGCAGGTTTCTAAAATCACAGCACCTATTTGCAACTGAAACGTTCAAAACACTGCTCAAAAGAAAGTTGTTAAATTATAAACTTATCTATAGCAAATATAATGTAGCTGGCAAATTCTTAGATGTGTGCATTAATTTTCCTTAATTTTTCCCTTAATTTCACCTGGTGATTCTGCCAGTAGCACATGTTCTGTCCCAGGGTGAAAATGCTCACTGTACTGTATCTATGGAGGAATAGCTGAAAACATTAAATTAATCACAATCATTAAATAAAGATCTATACAAAGCGCTTCTGTAATTACATACTTGCGTATATACAACAATAAAAAATAAATCTGCAAACACCATGCTCTCAAGCAAGTATTAAAAACTATGAATTAATAAATATAATCTCATGAAATCAGTCCACCTAGTGTCCAAACAAATAATCAAGTGAATATAATCCTTAAGACAAATGTGATAGCCACCCTGTAGTGTTCACAAAAGTCTTAGGCCTCGTACACACGACCGAGGAACTCGTCGTAAAAGACACATCATTTTCCTCGACGAGTTCCTTGTTAGGCTTGTTAAGAAACTTGACACGCTTTCTTTGCGTACACACAGTCAAGACCAAATCTCCTCGTTCTCGAACGCGGTGACACGGTAACACATACGACGGCAGGGGAAGTTCGTTCCACTGGCACCACCCTTGGGGCTGCTTTTGCTAATCTCATGTTACTGCGTGTTAAGTAAAAGTTTGGTGAGAGACGATTTGCACTTTTCAGTCTGTTAGGCCGCGTACACACGATCAAACTTGTCTGCTGAAACTGGTCCGCAGACCAGTTTCAGCGGACATATCTGACCGTGTGTACGGGCTAGCAGACAGGTTTTTCCAGCATGCTTTAAAACTTGTCTGCTGGAAACCCGTCCGTCCGACATGTCCGCTGGTTAGTACGCCTAACCAGCAGACCGAAATCTCCTGCATGCGTCGAATGGATTTGACGCATGCGTGGAAGTATTTTACTTCCTGGTTTGGTGACGTGGCGGCGTCAACATCACCGCCACGTCACCGCGCTGTCTGTCCGCTGGGATTTTGGTTTGATGGTGTGTACAACCATCAGACCAAAACAGCCCAGCAGACATATCCCATATCCGCCAGACCGTTTTCATCAGATAAGTTTGATCGTGTGTACGCGGCCTTACAGCATGACGAATGTGCTATCTCCATTACAAACGCTACTTTTACTGAAGGTGCGCTCCCATCTCATACTTTATTCTGAGCATGCGCAGGTTTCTAAGCATACACACGAACGTGTTTCTCGTCGAAAACCAGCCCAACAAGGAACACGACGAGGAAATTGAGACTCCCGACGAGGAAAAAGGGAACTTGTTCTCTTTTTTTCTCGTCGAGTTCCACGTCAGTTTTCTCGATAAAAAGCATACACACGACCATTTTCCTCGGCAAAAAAGCTCTGCCACTAAGTTTCTTGATGTATTCTGTCGAGGAAAACGGCCTAACACTCACCAACTTTTATTGCCAACTTTTATCTCAAGAAAGGCAAAATTGCTTCAGAAAAACCTGGCCACAGGTATATCGATTCAATACATTTTAAATCAGGTGGAGACTAGCTTGTCTGTGCTTAGGTTTCCCCTCCTCATGGTTTCTCAGAAAGCTTGTAAAAAGAAATCCCAGTGTAGTATTGTAAAAGCATTGTCATTTGTTAAAAATGGTAATGCACTTGTCCTCTTCCTCGCCTCCCACGGTGGCGGCATGGGACTCCTCTGTAAATGCACTATTGCCATTGTATAAACTGACTTATATTAATAGAGGTTGCCCCCAGAAATTTGACAGAGTCTGGCTTCCCTGGACACAAAAGTTTTAAACTTTTGTTTTTATTGTATGTGGGGTATTGTCTTCCTGAACTATTGCCTGTACGATAGGTGGGCGGGTGGAACTGGTACTGTGACTTGTACTTAATTTTGGGTGAACTCTGACTGTATTACTTGTCCTTGCTTGTTTTGTGTGCTGCTACTGACTGAGCTGTATACTGTTGTTCTTTGTTTTATAAGGTCTTCTCAATAAAGACCAATCTCTTTGTTAAAAATGGTAATGCACTTACATATTAATCACTTGCCACCAAATCACGTAGATAGTACGTTATTTGAATTCAAGTGGTTGTACCTGGGTGATGTCTGCAGCTGTAGGCATCACCGTAGTAGTGTTGTTTTGGAACCGACAGTCAGCTTTCTTGTAATAGCAATCGGAGCATCTAACTAGCAGCTGGATTGCTATTACAAGCAATGGGAGTGGATGCCCAACCCCTTCTGCCACCCTCCGCAGCTCTCTCAGGTTCTCTCATCCCACCAGGATACTATTAGCTGGCACATTCATTGGCTAGTCTGAGAGCCATACAAAGCCAGAATTGACTTTTATCAGGTCTCCATTATGGTAACCCAGAAGCAATGACATGACATCACTTTCTGTTTATCCGGATGTCAACAGCCCCATTTTTTTTAAATGGAAAATGCTGATCTTGGTGTTTTGAATGTGTTCAAGGGAAGAGGAGGGATTTGGGGTCTTATTGACCCCAGATCCCTCCATAAAGAGTGTCTGTCACGTGCCTATTGATGTCACAAGGGATGCTTACGTTCCTTGTGACAGAAATAAAAGTAATAAAAATGGCTCACTGTTGACTCCAGATCACACATTAAAGAGGTCCTGTCATGCTTTTTTTCTATTACAAGGGATGTTTACATTCCTTGTAATAGGAATAAAAGTAAAACCATTTTTTTTTTTAAAAGGACAGTGTAAAAAATAAAAAGTAAAATAAATAGTCCGTAGGGTTCAATATTGGGTTGGCCCATCCTTTTCAGCTATAACAGCTTCAATTCTTCTTGGAAGGCTGTCTATAATGTTTAGGAGTGTGTCTATGGGAATGTTTGACCATTCTTCCAGAAGTGTATTTGTTGGGTCAGGCACTGATGTTAGACAAGAAGGCCTGGCTCACAGTCTCCGCTCTAATTCATCCCAAAGGTGTTCTATCAGGTTGAGGTCAGGACTCTGTGCAGGCCAGTCAAGTTTCTCCACCCCAAACATGCTCATCCATGTCTTTATTAACCTTTCTTTGTACACTGGTGTGCAGTCATTTTGGAACAGGAAGGGGCCATCTTCAAACTGTTCCCACAAAGTTGGGAGCATGAAATTGTCCAAAATGCCTTGGTATGCTGATGCCTTAAGAGTTCCCTTCACTGGAACTAAGGGGCAAAGCCCAACCCCCTTGAACCAGTGTATATATAAATATAATATATATCTATATCTTCTTCTTTTTTTATTCTTTCTTTTACATTTTCAATCATACACCAACAATTGGACAACTCTAGCATGGGAGCATGTCCATACATATGGATTACAAAAATATATATATATAACCTCTA
Source organism: Rana kukunoris (assembly GCA_029574335.1). Taxonomy (NCBI): domain Eukaryota; kingdom Metazoa; phylum Chordata; class Amphibia; order Anura; family Ranidae; genus Rana; species Rana kukunoris. The sequence continues at coordinate 230,158,711 of CM056049.1, read as the reverse complement.
CAGTTCCATACAACAAATTGAGGAGCCCAAGCAGCAAATGGGTTGTATCATTAGAACTCTACATGTTAAAGGTACAGGACATTTCAGTTTCCCAATCCAACAACAAAACTCCTCAAGTGAGGAATTATCACAATCTTATTTACTAAAGGCAAATCCACTTTGCACTACAAGTGCACTTGGAAATGCAGTTGTTATAGATCCGAAGGGGACATGCAAAGAATATAAAAAACAGCATTTTAGCTTGCACATGATTGGATGATAAAATCAGCAGAGCTTCCCCTCATTTCAGATCTTCCCCTCAGATCTACAGCGACTGCAATTTCAAGAGCACTTTCAAGTGCAGAGTGGATTTTCTTTTAGTAAATCAACCCCAGTATGTTATATAACTAAATAGTTATCCATATATAACACAATCTACAGTATATTTTATCCTATAACCATGGCAACTTTGGTTATTAAATCCTTAGTATAAGAATGCAACAGCAGGCATTCCATGTAGCAATTTATACCGTTTATTATCAGTAGGTTTAATCTAAGATGTATTAACAAACACCACCATCATTTTTGTGGCCCATTTGTTTAGGCACCTTCCATAACCATTATATATTTTTACTGTGATATTTAAAGATTTCATTAGTGAAAAATTCATTGCAAAGTTTTCCTGTTGGAGTTACTTCATTAGTTTAAAGGAAAAAAATGTTTTGCTGAAATGACTGTTTACAGGGTATAGAGACATAAAAGTTAACTGATTCCTTTTCAAAATGATTAAAAATAGATAAAAATCAATCATTTAATGTGCCTGCAGGTTAGTTTCACTTTTGAACTGGCTTTATGTTTCTGTGAAGTAGAAATAGACACACAGAACAAAAACAAACAAATCCAGGGAAGTGTTTTGTTTTTAAAATGAATCTGATTGGTTCTGGGAAGTTTTAGACACACAGTAATGACAGCTCAGACCACCGTGAGAAAGCTCCCAGCACTGTGGTTATAAGGAAACAGACAAGCAGGAAGTGTGGAGAACAGAGCAGGATTACAGCAACTTCAAAGCAAAAACGAACAATAAGGACATGAAACCAGTACTGCAGTAAGGTAAAGGAAGCTATTTAGCTAAAAATTTCCTTTAGTGATCCTTTAATGTTTTCGATTCAACTAACAGTATTACACTGTTGTTTAACTCTAGATGGAAAGCAAGGAAACATTGAAGCTTTGTTTACTTGAACTTTAACAATTAGAAGATTTTGCATTTCAAGTGCCATGTCGTTTTTGGGGGTCTCTCTAGTGTACAATCCTTTGTAATTATCTCAGTTAGTTCATTTATTTTCCTTAATTGAAACTCCAATTTTCTAAATGAAGGTAACCATGGTGGTTGCTAGGCTGTGTTCTTGATACTTATTAGAGCTGAGGAAACTAGCAAAATGTCATCAATGTTACAGAACAAGTCCAGCTACAAATTACTAACTACTAACAATAACATGACCTAGATTAACAAAAACCCTCTATATACAGGACAAAGTCCCTCTCCCTTTGTAAACCCTACCTTGGCAATATTGCTCTTTCTTCCCAGCAGACAAATTGAATCCGTTATTTAGCGTTTCTTGGTTGTTTCTCTGGCTGTATTTCCTATTACAACAATGGTCCTTCTGGTATGTCACCGGTAATTGGGATGATGAGACTACAGTCTAGTGTTCCTGATCTGCGCTTTAAATCGTTTCTCACTTCCAACCAATTTCAAGAACCTTGTTACAGGTAATGGGTGGAAGTCAATATGGGAAAAACAAGCTATGATTCCAACCCCCTTACCATTTTGGTAAGCCCTCCAAATTCACTATTTTCTGAGCAGGTGGGAGACTGGCCTGGGTCTTAATCTGAGAAAGGAGCAGAGGGATCACATATTGTCATTTGCCCATAAGTTGACTATCTAGAGCAGTCTCAAAGGGGCCAGGTATAAATACTACTAACAAGGTGGTTCAAATTATTGTGGTGTAATGTGACTTTAAATTTTGTCGGTGGTCAGGCCATGTGAGGCTTCTTCCCCTGAAGGTGTGTGATATCTTGTGTTCTGGGCTATATACTGTATATCTGCAGAGGGCGGGGGGATAAGGAAAGTTTCCAACATAGCAGTCATTGAGGATAAAGTGCATTAATGTAATTCTCATGCAATGCTATTGCTTCCCCTTTAATGGGCCAGTTTTCCTCGAGTACCAAGTTTCATTGACTTTTGTGCTAAAGACATTTTCCATCTCAGGTATGGGCCGCATTATGGGGTTGATTTACTAAAGGCAGATAGACTGTGTACATTGCAATGTGCAGTTGCACTCTGCAAGAACAGTTGCTTCAGAGCTTAGTAATTGAGCAGAAGCTCTACTGACTTCCATCATCAAATCATGTGCAAGCAAAAGTGCTGTTTTTTTACATTTTACTTAAGTGATTGGATATTCTTTGCAAAGTGAAGCTTTACCCCATTTACTAAGCTCTGGAGCACCTGCACTAGAAGACTATTTGGCTTTAGTGAATCAACTCCAAAGTATAGAGTAATATTAAAGAAATTGTACAGATAGTGATAAAAAAAATAAAAATAAACATGTTATATTTACCTACTCTGGTTTTGCACCGAGCAGCCCCAATCCTTATCTTTTTGGGTATGCCACCTGCCATCTTGGCCCCTCCCCCTGCCAAGTTCCCTCAATAGCAAGCCTCTTGCTATGGGGGCACTTGGGCAGGCTCGCTCCCAATGTCACGCTCCTGTGAATGTATATTGTCCATTTTACACATGGAGCACAGCTTGGCTCCTCCCCTGCTCTCTTCTCATTGGCTCACTGGCTGTGATTGCCAACAGCAGGAGCCAATTGCTGCCACTGCTGTGTAAGCCAATGAGGTGAGAAAGACCTGGGAGAGCTGCTGCTTTCATGCACATTGCTGGATCGAGATAGGGCTCAGGTAAGTATAAGGATTTATGTTAGCCGTGAATGAGTTATTCAGGGCAGAATAATACTCTTGGTACTGGTGGGGCCCTGCTTGCAGGAAGGTGTTCTGGATGGTGTACCCTGAGTGGGCACGTACTCTCTCAATTGGTGTTTTCCTTTCTGATGAAGCCTTATGGTGAAACATGTTGAAGTCACTGCTTACCTACCAGAGAATGAAGACACTCAGGAATAAAACCTGTTAATGTATCTTGAGTATGCTGACATACATGGATATTTCCACTTTTTTGACACATATTTATCTTATAGATCATGAATTGCTGTACCAATACAAATATTAATTGTATGAATATATTTTTTGTGTTATGATGAAAAGTCCCACCACTATAATATCCTACCTGTACTGTATATGTTTACTTTATAACGGGATGTGGTTGCCCAGTTGACTTTCCCACAATTCACCCATGTTTTTACATACTAGTGTGAGCCTTAGGGCGTATGTTACAATTCACAAAAACGGCACAGATCACGATTACTAAAACTAGCAAATAGTTCTTATTACTGGCTTAGAAACAGAATCCTTATTTTTTTAAATCTGCACTGTAGATATAGCAGTTGAGAGCTGGTTTAGCATCAAAGAATGTTCTTGTTCTCAGCTTCCCTCAGATCTACAGTATATGCCTGTGCCCCAGTGCGGCTATTTTGTCTCCAAAAACCATCACTCCCCACTAGGTTGAATGTGCAGACTCACCAACAACTATATCCACTCCACTACTAATTTCCCCCGGCTGCTTTTCTGTATCTTCATAGAAATTATAGTTATGCAGTGCCCATATTTCTAATCTCAGAACAATGTGTCACTGTTATAAGCACATGTTCTAATAATGACCGATCCCTGCACACATTTGTCAAGGGAAATCTTCTTGAATGTAATATGTTTTTCAATATATTTTTAATAATGTAATATGTTCATAAAAAATAAAAACAAAAATAAATATTTGAAAAATGTATTTTTATTTTCTTGTAAATAATTTGCTTATTCGCTTGTAAATAATTATTTGTAGCCAGTAGGTGATGAGCGCAATTTTTTAACCATTTTTATGGTGGAACATGTAACATGTTCCTGCTCCTGTCTCTTCTCAAGCCCCCCGACCCACCTACCTGTGACAGTGGGCAAAGGTGTGAGGTGTCGCCATTCAGGACGTTTTCTCCATTCACATCACGATTGATGATATGCATTTTTTCACATTTGTATGTGAGTATTTTATTTATAAATGTTTTTAGCAGAGAGCACTATGGTTTGTCTTTGTTCTATATGGCCACACATGACAGAATGAGATCCCGGGAGGAGGTCTGAGCTGTCTACGTGCACTGTGATGAGGATTTGCGTTCCCAAAAAATCCTGAGAGATATTACACTAAGCATGTATGACTCTACAGTGGAGTCTACATAGTGAGAACTCGGGAGGAGGTCTGTCTTGTCCAGGAACCTCCTTGTGGAGGAGTTGATTTCCCAACGCATCCCGAGAGATATAATCACAGGCCTGTGTGACTCTGTAGTGGGGTAAAATTTTGGAAGTGAGCAGGCATTCCAGCTAGAGGTGGTCACTGAAGTCACTGTAAAGTTTCACAATGGTGGAAATTTGTTATATTTGAACTTGTTTTATTTGTATTTGTTTATGGTTACACTACACTAGATTTTGTTTTGTTTCAACAAGACAAGAGATGGCTGGATTTATGGGGCACAACCCTGCACAGTAATACCATAAAAAATGACAAATATTTTATTATATAGTTCCATCTAGGGTTGTCCCGATACCACTTTTTTAAGACCGAGTACAAGTACCGATACTTTTTTTCAAGTACTCGCCGATACCGAATACCAATACTTTTTTTAATCTCATATGACAGCGGCACATGTGTCAGTATGTTTTTTTTTTTATCTTTAACAATTTGTTTTTAATTTATATATTTTTTATTTATAATGCTTTCTTTTTTTTAAGGAGGGGGGGGGTGCACTGTGTCAGTGTGTTTTTTCTTACATTTTTTTATTTTCTACAATATTTTTTTTTATTCTTTTGTTTTTTTATTCTTTATTTTTTCAGCCCTGTTGGGGGGCTTTGGTGAGATATCAGGGGCCTTAACAGACCTCTGACATCTTCCCTTTGAGACAGAAAAAGGGACTAGGGACACATGTTCCCCTGTCCCTTTCTCAGCAGCATCAGCTGCACTGAAAATAAATGGCGTGTAGACAGCGTCTTCATAAACTGAAACATTTGTAATCACAGATTACGATGTTTCAGTTATGTGAATGGACAGTCAGTGATCACTGACTCTGTCCATTCGGAGCAGTAAGGAGCCGGATTTACCTGCCTTTACCCCGCTCTCCATCCTGACAATTCCAGGGGGTGGAGGAGAGGCACGGAAGGGGAGAGAAACACGGTGGGATACATGGCGGGATGCACGGGATACACGGCGGCATGCACGGGATACACGGCGGCATGCACAAGATACACGACGGCATGCACGGGAAACACGGTGGCATGCATGGGATACACGACGGCATGCACGGGATACACGGCGGCATGCACGGGATACACGGCGGCATACACGGGATACATGGTGGCATACACGGGATCCACGGCGGCATACACGGCAGCATGCAAGGGATAAATGGCGGCATACATGGGATACGCGGCGGCATACACTGGATACACGACGGCATACACGGAATACACAGCAGCTTTCAGCTGCTTTAAAATTAGTGGTGATCGGTGCTTAGAACTTCCCCATGCACTGATCACTGCCGACAGTACAAGTATCGGGTGAAACATCGGGAGCATTTGCCCGAGTACAAGTACTCGGGCAAATGCTTGGTATCGGGACAACCCTAGTTCCATCAATTAAAATCAATTTACAAAACATTCTAAAATCAGAACATGCATAAATAGGGACCCCAATTACCATGTTCTATCACAAAAAGGTAAGCAGAGGATATATCTTAAAGTGGAACTTTACCCATACCTAACAACTTAATAAAACAATGTTCTTTAGCAAGAAACATACATTCCACAATAAATATGTTACCAAATGAAGTGTGTGCTGTAAATTGCCTCCAGCATTGTTCCTGTTTCTTCTTGCTGGAGGCTGCCATTTTGCTGAAGCCCAGAGCCCATGAGCAGCAGTAAATCTTTAGGCAGCCTGCAGATCGGTCTCTACAAATTCGACATAGTGTCTACAAATAGAGAGCAACTGAGCATATGCAGAGCAGGGTGAGACCATGTATTACTGAATTTTAAAGTAGGAGTTACAGTAGTATAGTATAGACCAGGGATATGCAATTAGTGGACCTCCAGCTGTTGCAAAACTACAAGTCCCATCATGCTTCTGCCTTTGGGTGTCATGCTTGGGCTGTCAGAGTCTTGCTATGCCTCATGGGACTTTTAGTTCTGCAACAGCTGGAGGTCCGCTAATTGCATATATCCCTGGTATAGACACTTATTTTTAATGTTTTACACAGCTATACCTAGGACCAGCATGACGTGATCTAGAAGGACTTACATTTTAAGATAGCAAAGGATACCAGCACCCAGGAGTCATGTATCACTTAAATTGGCAATTGACCAGCAGATGTTATATTCATAATATTTAGGTTGTGTTTGGTGACTAAGGCCGCGTACACACGATCAAACTTATCCGATGAAAACCGTCCAACGAACCGTTTTCATCGTATATGTCTGCTGGGCTGTTTTGGTCCGATGGTTGTACACACCATCAAACCAAAATCCCCGCGGACAGACAGCGCGGTGACGTGGCGGTGATGTTGACGCCGCCATGTCACCAAACTAGGAAGTAAAATACTTCCACGCATGCGTCCAATCCATTCGACGCATGCAGGGGATTTTTGTCAGCTGGTTAGGCGTACTAACCAGCGGACATGTCGGACTGACGGGTTTCCAGCAGACAAGTTTTAAAGCATGCTTTGAAACTTGTCTGCTGGAAAAACCTGTCTGCTAGCCCGTACACACGGTCAGATATGTCCGCTGAAACTGGTCTGCGGACCAGTTTCAGCAGATATGTTTGATCGTGTGTACGCGGCCTAATAGTTTTGTAATAGTGCAGGTTGGAAGGCAAATTAGCTTTCGATGGCCATCTGACTAGTTGTCTCTTTTTATTCCCCTTACTACTATAATTTTCATTTGCAGTTTATCTATGTCAATGCACTAAACAATTAGTAAACAAATATACCTACCTCTGGTGTCATCCAGGGGGCTGTCCCTATTTTTTGGAGGTTTATACACTCGGTCCCCCATTGTGTGTTTGCTCTGTGACCATTCAGAGTGGATAAATGTCCTCCATCTGAAGGATTTCAGGTATCTTAAGTTAGCGCCCAAGGACCCTAAATATATGTCTTATTGTTTTCATCATTGTAATTAATGATCTGTATATGTTTTTAATATTTGTAGAACAGCTCCTTATTCTTCTACCTTCATCAGCTCCTGAAAAAGTGGAATACTATCCAAGAAACGCATAGAGCTACATAAAGTCTAAATAAACCATCTGTTAGCAAGCTTTAGGGAAGGTATAGGCAGTTTTACCTGCTAAATGATCATCGTGTTCATTATGTGACAGATGATAGAACATGATAATTGGGGGTCTATATTTATGTATGTTCTGATTTTAGAATGTTTGTAATGTGATTTTAATCGATGGAACTATAAAATAAAATATTTGTAATTTATTATGATATTACTGTGTAAGTTGTGCATCAAAAATCCTGCCATCTCTTTGTATTGTTGTTTGCGTATTAAATTAATATTCACTTTCTAAAGTGAATATTCACTTTGCTAAGTGAACAATTCCTACTGCTTTGGTAAATCTGTCTGCATATGTTTACAGAGGATAGCATAGCTGAAGATAAGGAATTGTGAGTTGTCTTTTCCTTTACATTTTTTGCTCATGGTGGGGTTTGTAAGGAGACAAAATAGCAGTTATACACCATGAGTGTTTAGACATTTCTGTAAAATGAATTCTCCCAGTCTGCATTATTGGTATCTTTCTTTAACTCTTTACAATTGTAAATCCAAGCATGCAGCTGTCGTATGTCTGTAATAATACAAGTCTCAGCAGGGCTAACCAGCATCTATTTTGCTTCTGTAGAACAACAAGGTCTTTCACTTGCATGGCTTCTGTCTCTGCAGAACTACAAATGTCAGCAGGCCTCACTGTCATTTCACATGAGTCTGTAGAATTACTTTATACCCCTAGATCCTCTGTCTTACAAAATCAAGTTGCAGTATGCACATGTGTGGTCTGTACTTGTCTGTAGGACCAAATGGCAGCATTGTTGCCACATAGAGTTACAAGTCTCACTGGGTCTCATTACTATTTTTTTGCCTTCTGTAGAATAACAAGTCCCACCATGCCCCGCTGACTTCAGCAATTATCTCTGTAAAACAACAAAGCCCACTATGTCCGACCAACCTCCCCTTTGACTCTTTGAACCATAGTTCTGTGTGGTTCACAAATCTCAAAATTGCATGTGCTTACATTTTTTCCTGCATCCTGTATAGTCTTCTGGCCATGAACTTCAACACAAAATTCTTTTTTTTTTTTTAAGCAGAATACTACTAACTTTCTTCCAAACAAATAACCATTGTGTAGCTTTTATTTTTTATTTTTTTGTTGTTTTATTATTTCTTTCTCTTTCGGATAAAGTGGGGAACGGTTAGAACCATGGTCTCATTTTTATTGTTCCTACAATAGCAAAAAGTGACAAGATTTCTAAAATTTTACATGTCACCACAACACACACAAAAAAAAAGAAAAAAGAAAAATGTTCCAATACGGGCAACTCTACTGGTCGACACACATTACAGAGTTTTCCTTTCACTTCTTGTTGTGTCTTCAGGACAAAAAATTAAGATAAATCTCCCCAGTAGGATATGAACAGAATACAAAAATACCTGACAGGGACTTAAAGAGTAACGCCACTTTTGTTAAAAAAAAAAACTTTCCTCTCAGGTCATCTACCGTATGTACATTACAAGGATATTAACAAAACTTTGTTGCAGAATCCTACTTCTTGTTATTCTGAAGAAATCCATGTGTGTGTTTGTCTGTGCCTCTGTCCTAAGTGAGTCTAATGGGAGTGATTTTATAATTATCAGTCAGCTGTGCTACTGTAGGGCACTAATGAGGAAATCTGCTGGGCCTGCAACCTTTTAGACGCGTTCCTATTGGGAGTATTTCACCCAAAAAAATAGGGGATCCCAGATCCTCCGGACCAAGTACCTGGAGACTGAATGAGAGTCTGTTACAGGACGAGGAAGTTTTGGAAGAAATCCGGAAGGAGTTAAAATGGTACTTTCAGATAAATGATACCCCAGAGTGTAACCTTGGGGTGATATGGGAGGCCCATAAAGCGGTGATTAGGGGGGTCTTGATGAAATATGGGGCAAGAATCAAAAGGAATAGAGAACGGAGAATAACAACTCTCATGTCGGAAATTAGGAATTTAGAAAGTCGGCACAAACAGAACCCTAATCTTAATGTAGGGAGAGAACTCATGACGTCACGTAGACAAATTACTGAATTGCTCTTTCACAGAGCAAAAAGAGCGATACAGAATGGTAGAAGGCAGAACTACGAATTCGGCAATAAATGTGGGAAACATTTGGCAAATTCACTGAGAGAGCAACAAGCGAAAACCTACATCCCAATGATTAAGGGGTCAAGAGGTGAGGAACATGTACTACCCAAAGAGATTGCACGGACATTTAGTGATTACTATAGTACTCTATATAATATACAAACAAGCCTACAACAGCATGAGACACTGGGAAAGTATATAGAAACCTCAGGTATCTCAACATTAACATCAGAGATGAGCCAAGATATGGAAAGACCCATTACCTTAGAAGAATTGCAGGAGGTAGTGAAAAAAGGGAAAAGAGGGAAAGCACCAGGAGTAGATGGGTTCACCATACTTTACTATAGACTTTTTCTTCCAGAATTAGGCCCTTTTATGATTAGAATGTTCAATGAACTAGGTGACTCATGCTCTTTTCATTCTGAAACCCTAAAAGCAGTAATAGCGGTAATACCAAAAGAAGGCAAAGACCCCTCTCAATGTGGAAGCTACAGACCTATATCATTATTGAATGAGGATCTGAAGCTCTTTGCCAAAATTCTGGCAATACGCATACAGCAACACATACCTGGGCTTATCCACAGAGACCAGGTGGGATTCGTGCAAATGCGTGAAGCCAGGGACAATACGATTAAGATTCTGAACCTGGTCCATTTGGCCGGCTCCGGCGGAACCCCATGTGTTTTCCTCAGTACAGATGCCGAGAAAGCTTTTGATCGGATAAACTGGCAATTCATGTTCATGGTCTTGAAACACATGGGGTTCGGCAATAAGATGTTACAATGGATCAGAAGTAACTATACTCACCCAACAGCACAAGTTAGAGTGAACGGAATTTTGTCACCTTCTTTTAAACTTTCAAATGGGACAAGGCAGGGATGTCCCCTATCCCCTCTCTTGTTTGCCCTCTCAGTGGAACCATTACTAAGTAGGATTCGATTGAATCCAGATATTAAAGGATTGTCCTTTGGAGGTTCCGAATATAAGATCTCTGCCTACGCGGACGATATGATGTACTCTTTAGTGAACCCGGTAGAATCCCTCCCCAATTTGTTACAGGAACTGAAGGTATATGGAGACATATCAAATTTTAAGATAAATTACGATAAGTCTGAAGCAATGGGGGTGGGGATCCCAAGGGGAGAGATGCGCTTCCTGAAAGCAACGCACAGATTTAAATGGTCCGATAAGTTACTTTCATATCTGGGTACCTTCATCACGGCGGACCTGACACAGGTTTTCAGACTTAATTTTATGCCAATGTTGATGAAAACGCAGGTCCTCTTGGATGGTTGGAGGAAGGGGTTCCATTCGTGGTTCGGACGAATTAACATTATTAAAATGAATATATTACCGAAATTTCTGTATCTCTTCCAAACGCTCCCAATTGATATACCAAAATCTTTTTTTAGACAGACGCAAACTCTCTTTAAATTTTTTATCTGGGGCAACAAAAGTCCAAGAATTAAGAACCATACATTATGTTTATCAAAACGAGAGGGAGGTGTATCGGCCCCAGATATCCTCAGATACTACCAGGCGGCCATTTTAATCCGCCTGGTGGACTGGGGGAGACATGGTGGGGAGAAAATATGGCCGGGCTTGGAGCAAGCCCAATGTAGTAGTATACTCCATCTGGCTGCATGGTGCTATAGAGACCTGCCGATACTCATTAAGAAACATCCATTGATAGGCCCAACATTGAAAGTGGCCTATGGGCTATTTAGGAAAGGGGTATTATCTACTTTGGACTCACCACTCTATCCAATCTTGGGGAACCCACAATTTACACCAGGTTTGAAGAAGGGCCCCTTCGATAGACTAATAGACCAGGGTCTAATACAAGCATCTAATTTTCTGAGGGAAGGCTTATGGCACAGTACGCGGGAAATGGTAGAGGGTGGGCTCCCTTATAGATTGGATACTTGGAGAGCACTACAATTGCGGCACTTCTTGGACAACCTAAAACCCCCCAGAAGTTACGAGCGCAAACTTACAAGATTTGAGGGGTACTGTATTGGCAGTGGAGTGCTTCGGCACACCCTTTCAAGAATCAGTGAACTACTGAACATACCGACGGAGGACTCTCAAGTCCCCTTCTTTAACAGAGATGGGAGATGGGAGATGGAACTGGGAAGACCCTTTTCAGAAGAACAAAAGAGTAAAATACTCCGGAATATATTTGAATCGTCAGTCTGTGTGAAAACACAAGAGATGAATTTCAAGATTCTATCTCAATGGTATCGTACCCCGGTAGTATTAAAAAGGTACTACCCAGACACCTTGGATAGGTGCTGGAGGTGTGGTAAGGAAGAAGGAACTTTGTTACATATTTTTTGGCTATGCCCTGGAATTCTGAACTTTTGGACGGAGGTTCAGGGTATAGTGCAGAAATTTAGTAAAGATAAACTACCAGACGAATGGCCCTTTTATCTATTACAGGACTCGGAGCTGACGGTAAAGAGATACAGGAGTTCTATGGTTAATCACCTTTTAAATGCTGTCCGTGCCTGTATCCCAGGGACGTGGAAACATAAGCAACCGCCAACGGTAAAGATGTGGCTCAATAGAGTAGAAGAAATGAATAGAACGGAGGACCTTGTATGGACCTCCAAACGTAAAGTATATTTTGAAACGTGGGCTGAGTGGAACAAGTTCAGATACTCAGAACAAGGGAGGGCTCTGCTGAATGCATAATAAAGAGGGACCGGGTTCAGCGATGGGATGGAGAGGGGGGGGATGAGTGAGAGAGGCGGGGTTGGGGTTACTTTTTTTTTTTTTTTGGTGGGGGAGGTAGGGGGGAAGGGAGGGAGCTGGTGTAGTAAGCTAGGGCATAGAGGACATTTTAGGGGCCGGTTTGCCTCCCCCTCCCTGGGGGGGGCATGGTGACCCCCCAGGGGGAGGAGGGGACCTGCCGGCGTGAGGAGGCGAAGGGTAGGGTACCCACGGAGGCGTGGGTCATCAGAGGTCTAGATGGGGACCGGCGAGGGAGGGAAGGGGATGTGTTGGGACGCGCCTCCTTTCTTCTATTTCCGTTTTCCTTTTATTCTTTATTATTGTTTAAAAGATGTGATCATGACTCGTGTGGGTGCCCTCTTTTTGGTTCTTCCTTTACTTCATTGTTAAACGATATATATATATATATATAATGTCACTTGGTATGCTTAAAATAATAAAGAAAAATGTACAAAAAAATAATTTTGTTGCAGGGGATGCCTGAAATCTAACATGTATCTTCGTGCAGACTTCTGGGAAAATCAGTGAGCCAATCACACAAGCAGGAAATGATGTTTCTGTGGAGCGTTCTGTACACATTATATGTACAGAACACCTCCAGGTAGCCATATTGTGTTGCATTTTCAGAAAATGACAGAGCTGCAAATTGAAAAGCAAAGGACATTTTTGATAACATCCAATTACAATATGACTTGTGTCGCAATTGTATACGCGCTATATTATTTTTTCTTTATTTGCTACCCCTCCCCACAAAAGTGGAGTTACCCTTTAAGCCATTCCCTGTTATCCAAAACTATAATATATATGTGTGTATATATATATATATATATATATATATATATATATATATATATATATATATATATATATATATATACACATATATCATATATATAAATATGTATACAAGTTTTGGTTTTAGATATGCTTCATATTCAGTTCACCACTGTGCTGTGTTGCTGTCAAAAAATGTGTTTGTAAAATTACATAAGTAAAGCTTTAACTTCAGTATTTATCTCCCAGGACAATAAAACAAGAAAAATGAATAACCGAACAATCACATGTTCTTATAAGACCATGGTTATAGTTGTGATAGCGAGGATAATTGTGCAACATAGTAAATGTTATTTTGCAAAAACAGTGAAACAAAAGATAATTTTTACAAGTACAACGTAGTAAATTGAATTGAGAATGGGAGTACCTTACAATAAGAATAACACATGTATGTGCATATTATTAAAAACCTATATTGAGAAGTACAGGGACTACCACTGCTGGCCTCCTTCTATGATCACTAGGTAGTTGCCTGACTCTTTGGCTTAAGTATTTTCTAAGGCACTGACCTGAAACACAAATGAAGATTAGAAAGTCATAATGAAGTCAGAACTCCTGATCTGCATACTTGTTCCAGACTAGTGACTCAGAAAGTAATAAAGTTATTGGATCAGCACAACAGCTAGGCAATTAGAATTCCAGGTCTCAATATGGTGTAGGAACAAATTTCCCTTTTCTGCTCTGAAAAGTTTAGAAGCATAACATCTATCCAGATACGTTCATAGCCATTTAAAGTCATAAAACGTAATTTGCTATAGTGTAGACATGCTGATACTCCCTTTCTTCTGTACAATATTTGTGAAGGCATGACATTGATTGATAAATATTTTTGTCATCAGTATTAGTAGCTGTTTAAATAAGGGTATAGTCTGCTTGGTTAAAAGTGAATCTTAAAGTATGTGTAAACCTCACCTTTTACCATGAAAAGTATAGCAACAGCCTAATAAAACTAAATAGTAGATATTTCACTAAACTTGTTATTTAAATCGGAGCTTCACCAAAAAGGGGTGGCCCATTGCCCATTGGCAAAGCACGGCGTGATTCAGGCATGCACAATAGGAAACCAGCTGTGAAGCAGCAAGGCTTCTCTGCCGGTTTCCCTTTAGAGCACCGGAGAGGCCATTTAAGAATAAGCTCAGGTGAGGATGCTCCTGGATGCCTAAACAGGTAAGTGTCCTAATAGTAAAAGTCAGCAGCTACAGTATTTGTAGCTGCTGACTCTTAGGCCCTGTACACACGATCAGACATGTCTGATGAGACTTGTCCGACTGACCGTTTTCATCAGACAACTCTGAACTTGTCTGATGGTCTGATGTGCGTACACACCATAGGACCAAAATCCGATCAGATCAGAATGCGGTGACGTAGAACAAAACAACGTGATGAAAAAACGAAGTTCAATGCTTCCAAGCATGCGTCCACTTGATTCTGAGCATGCATAGGTTTTTGGTCCGATGCTTTTGTGTACTAACCATCGAACCTGTCCGACAGACAGGTTTCCATTGGTCCAACGGACAACGGTCTGATGGGCCGTACACACCATTGAACTGGTCCGATGAAACTGGTCTGCAGACCAGTTTCATTGGACATGTCCGATCGTGTGTACGCGGCCTTATATATTTTTTCTGTGTTGGGGGGGCGGAACTCCTCTTTAAAAAATCTAAATATTTTATATTCTAAGGCAGCGCTTCTGCATCAAAGGCCTGGAAATATGGGTGAGTGGGGAGAAGACACATCATACTAAGTCACTACATACTAAGGGACTACAAAGTCCCATGCTCCTTTAGCAATATAACACCTATAGAAGGCTGGCAGAGACCTTATAGGCATCCCATCGGCTAACTGAAGGTGTGCCCACAGCAGACTGTCAAGACTGCTACTAATTGTGAGACATTGACTTGAAAAAACAAAATCATAATTTTTTATATAATAAAAAACTATAAATAATTATAACAAATTATAATAAAAAATATTCAGCAGGTAGTGACTGGCTGAAAGTAATTATAATTTATTAAGATCTGCAGGTATCATTTACTTAGCCACTTAACTAAACTCCAGAAGCTTTTACCCTGTTCATGACAAGGGTATTTTTTGCTATTCGGCACTTTACTGCTTTAACTGGCATTGTTATGCAACACTGTACCCAAATTAAATCTATATAATTTTTTCAAAAAAAAAATGATATTTGATCACTACTGCTTTTTTTATTATTATTAGTATTATATAAACCAAAAAAAATTACATTCTGCTATAAAACATATCCAATAAAAAATTGAAAAAAATCGAATTTCTTCACAGCTTTAGACTTAATTGTATTCTGCTACATGTCTTTGGTAAAAAAAAAACATTTCAATAAGTGTGTATTGATTGGTTTGCATGACATGTATACTAGTAATGATGATGATGCTTAGTGACTTATAGGGGGACTGTGATAGTGTGGTGAGAAAAAACAAATAAAAACAATCCTCCCAATGGGGTACTTACATGTACCAGGTGCGGCAGTACACCACTCTGTGTATGACATAAAATATTACAGCGGCTGGTGTTGGAATGGTGTATGCTTCCTTCTAGGCAGATGGACTGCCTGTCGTGCCGTGCTGGCCCCTCCCCACGTGTGCTCGATACAGGGTAATCATATCTTCATCAGGGGGAATTCTAATTGGACGGCCGATCTGTCTGTCATATATAACGCCTGCGGCCATTTTGTTGTGGTCCGCGGACACTTTATGCTTTAGAATGGTGTATTGTATGGGGAATGCTGCGCAGGATATACCTATTGGCAGACAGCATCCCTCTTACTCCAGCTGTACGGTGTGTCAGAAGGACCACTTGTGCTACAGAAAAATGTCTGTTTAACCCCTAGCTACCAAGGACGAATGTGGAGGATTTAATATACCATACCCAGCTACCGGCAATAACAAATAACATGCAAGTGGCAATAAATACAAACGAAACCTACAATCAGCAAAAATAACCATAAAAATCGGCATAATAGTGTATGGATTATAAATATATGCACTGATCCCCTATGTGTGGCTATTTCAACTCTATTGCTGAGGGCTCCCCGGTCCCCTCTGAGGCGCTGTTGGCCCATATCACAGTGTTGCCAAAAGAGGGCAAAGATCCCATGGTGCCTCAAAGCTATAGACCTATATCCCTTTTAAACGTAGACGTAAAAAAGTCCTTGCAAACAGACTGAAACATATTGTGCCCCAACTGGTACACCCCGACCAGACTGGATTTATTACTGGGAGGGAGGCGAGGGACAATTCTATTAGAGCCATACAACTTATCCACTGGGCCCGTTCCCGGCCTGAACAAAAGCCGTACATAATTCTGTCGACTAATGCCGAGAAGGCCTTTGACCGGGTAGATTGGTCGTACTTGCGTGCGGTGCTGGAGGCCCAGGGGTTAAGGATGCGCATGTTAACATCAATCATGGCCTTATACTCCACTCCGTGCGCGCAGGTCAGGGTCAACGGGGTGCTCTCCTCCCGGTTCCCAATCAGGAATGGCACGAGGCAGGGGTGCCCCCTTTCCCCCCTCCTCTTCGCCCTGGTACTGGAGCCCCTGCTGCGTACCATCAGAGCGAACACGGATATAAACGGCTTGAAGGTTGGTAACACTGAACACAAGCTTTCAGCCTACGCTGATGATGTGCTCTTCCACATTTCAGAGCCGATAGTCTCGTTGCCAGTCCTGATGGGAGAACTTCAGCGGTTTGGATCACTCTCCAATTTTAAAATAAATTTTTCAAAATCAGTGATTCTCCCCGTAAAATTGTCTCCATCTCAAACCGCCTCCTTGCAGGATGCTTTTCCTTTCACGTGGGCTAAGTTTTCCTTTAAATATCTAGGCATTCAACTCACTGACCGCTTTGACACCCTGTATACAGCTAACTATCCACCCCTTCTAGCTGCGATTAAGAGTGACCTGTCCCAGTGGACTAAGACTGCCTTTACCTGGCTAGGCCGCATAAATATTGTCAAAATGAATATTCTACCGCGGGTACTCTTTTTTCTCCAAATGTTGCCAATCCCTCTGCCGAGAGCATTCTTCACCCGAATTTCTAGTTTGCTATCTGGGTTTGTGTGGAATGCGCGTAAACCCCGCATAGCAATGCGGATATTGAAGCGCTCTAAGTGGACTGGAGGTCTGGGAGTCCCTGACATAGCGAGGTATTATAGAGCAGTCGCTCTGCAGAGGGTCCTCAACTGGCGGTTTCACACACAATCCAAGCTTTGGGTCTCCCTTGAAAAATGTTTAGCTGGCAGAAAACTAGCATACGCACCATGGCTTTCCAGGGAGTTTAGGGGGCTGTCGGACACCACCTCTCCATTGACGAGGCACACCCTCTCGGTCTGGGATAGGGTAAACGCTGCCCTAAACCTAGCTCCCCCAGTGTCTCCATTGGCCCCACTGGGCGGATTTCTATGGTTTCCCCCGGGCGAAAAAATGGCTTTCTTTGGCCCTTGGATAGAGGATGGAAACGCTAGTTGTGGGAAACTCATGAGCAACGGCAGACTGCTTAGCTATGAATCTTTACAGGCCAGACATGCTGGATCGGGGATGCTTTTTTGGAGGTATAGGCAACTTCACAACTTTTTTGAGACTCATGGCCACTCTATTAGAGATATCACTTCCCTCACGCCATTTGAACGCCTTTTTGTAGACGACGACCCGCTCCCCCACCTGATCTCCGAAATGTACCGCCTATTAGGCTCGGCCACCATAGACCTCAAACCCGCACATATACGGGTTTGGGAGAAAGATCTACACCTTCAATTTTCTGATACTCAGCTGACATGTACCGGCTCGCTCACTCCAGCTCGATGGAGTCTAAAACTCAAGAAACAAATTACAAACTTCTGACGCGCTGGTATAGGGTACCGGCTGACTTAGCCCGTATTTACCCCTCCGTGTCGGATCAGTGCTGGCGAGCATGCGGACATAAAGGCACGCTATTACACATATGGTGGGACTGCCCCCGAATCAGGCCCTTTTGGGAAGACATCAAACTCCAAATAAAAGAGATTCTAGACCTGGATATCCCCCTTTCGCCAGAACATTTCCTTTTCCACCTCCCTCAAATCCCACTTAGTAGATATAAGAAACGTGCACTACCGCACCTTCTTAACGCAGCTAAACGCATAGTCCCTATATACTGGAATCGCTCGCAGGTCCCGACAAGAGAGGAGTGGGTGGCCAAGGTAAATGAAATCAGAGAGGCTGAGCACTGGATAGCGACCTGCAGGGGTACCCTGGATAGCTTTAATACGGTGTGGGCATCCTGGGTAGCATATATCACTGACTCTGGGGAGATGTCCTCAAGCCTAGATTTGGCACTACTGGAACTAGCTGAACCGGCCCTTAGAACCAGGGTGGGGGTGGTGTCCTGAGCGAGGGTGGCCTGATCCTGGACGTGGCCCGCTCGACGCAGACTCAAAGACTTCTACTTGAATAGCAGGTATGCTCCTACCTATCTCCCCTCTCCCCTTCATCCTACTACTGTTTTCTCTCTACTCTCTCCCCTATCTTCTTCAAGTTTTTAAACTCCCCCCGTCTATGTTTAGCCTTATGGTGAACTGACCTAGGAAACTGTTTTCCCCCTTTTCTGTATTTTTCTGTTTGATCTCCAAAGACCTATGGTTCCGCCATTTAGCTAGTGTGATGAGGACCCACGATGTAATGTGGCTGCCCTTACTCCCTCTCGGCAGGAACGTGTATCTTGCGGTGGTAGGCGCCGGGAGGAGCGCCGGTGGAGGTCAGACGGAGGCATACCTGGCCCCTCTCCACTGGTGTCAATGCCGGCGTGCTATACCTAGGGAGGGACGAATGCACTATTGGACTGTTGTTTTAGGTCTGAGGTCATGATACTAAGCTCACCATGCATTACTGCGAGGCTGCAGACTATACTGTAATACTATCACTGTATTCTTTGTTTTGTATTTGTCTTCAAACAAATAAAGACAGATTTTGCAAAAAATATATATATATATATACAGTGCAGAAAATAAGTATTTGAACACCCTGCTATTTTGCAAGTTCTCCCACTTGGAAATCATGGAGGGGTCTGAAATTGTCATCGTAGGTGCATGTCCACTGTGAGAGACATAATCAAAAAAAAAAAATTCCAGAAATCACAATTTATGAATTTTTAACTATTTATTTGTATGATACAGCTGCAAAGAAGTATTTGAACACCTGTCTATCAGCTAGAATTCTGACCCTCAAAGACCTGTTAGTCTGCCTTTAAAATGTCCACCTCCACTCCATTTATTATCCTAAATTAGATGCACCTGTTTGAGATCATTAGCTGCATAAAGACACCTGTCCACCCCATACAATCAGTAAGAATCCAACTACTAACATGACCAAGACCAAAGAGCTGTCCAAAGACACTAGAGACAAAATTGTACACCTCCACAAGGCTGGAAAGGGCTACGGGGAAATTACCAAGCAGCTTGGTGAAAAAAGGTCCACTGTTGGAGCAATCATTAGAAAATGGAAGAAGCTAAACATGACTGTCAATCTCCCTCGGACTGGGGCTCCATGCAAAATCTCACCTAGTGGGGTCTCAATGATCCTAAGAAAGGTGAGAAATCAGCCCAGGACTACACAGGAGGAGCTGGTCAATGACCTGAAAAGAGCTGGGACCACCGTTTCCAAGGTTACTGTTGGTAATACACTAAGACGTCATGGTTTGAAATCATGCATGGCACGGAAGGTTCCCCTGCTTAAACCAGCACATGTCAAGGCCCGTCTTAAGTTTGCCAATGACCATTTGGATGATCCAGAGGAGTCATGGGAGAAAGTCATGTGGTCAGATGAGACCAAAATAGAACTTTTTGGTCATAATTCCACTAACCGTGTTTGGAGGAAGAAAAATGATGAGTACCATCCCAAGAACACCATCCCTACTGTGAAGCATGGGGGTGGTAGCATCATGCTTTGGGGGTGTTTTTCTGCACATGGGACAGGGCGACTGCACTGTATTTAGGAGAGGATGACCGGGGCCATGTATTGCGAGATTTTGGGCAACAACCTCCTTCCCTCAGTTAGAGCTTTGAAGATGGGTCGAGGCTGGGTCTTCCAACATGACAATGACCCGAAGCACACAGCCAGGATAACCAAGGAGTGGCTTTGTAAGAAGCATATCAAGGTTCTGGCGTGGCCTAGCCAGTCTCCAGACCTAAACTCAATAGAGAATCTTTGGAGGGAGCTCAAACTCCGTGTTTCTCAGCGACAGCCCAGAAACCTGACTGATCTAGAGAAGATCTGTGTGGAGGAGTGGGCCAAAATCCCTCCTCCAGTGTGTGCAAACCTGGTGAAAAACTACAAGAAACGTTTGACCTCTGTAATTGCAAACAAAGGCTACTGTACCAAATATTAACATTGATTTTCTCAGGTGTTCAAATACTTTTTCCGCACTGTATATATGCACTGCACAGGCAATAGTGGATACTATGCCAATATGGAGAATAGATATACTAAGAAAAATTAATATTTTCATTATCTGGGAGACTACCAGAAGAAGCAAGTCTTCCGTTGGCAGGCAACGGTGGGCACAAATAACACTGGGAATCCCCAAGAACAACCCACACATAAAGTAATCACACAGCAGATCGTAATATGGGATTTAAAACCCTGCAACCTCAAAGGCAGCAAAATCAACCTCAACAAACCACTGCACAATCCAATAGGGGTTACCCTATGAATTATTATCAGGAAAAAAAATGAGGTGTCGCACAATGGCAACTGCCTAAAAAACCCTATAATGGCCAACAAGACGCCAAAGGGCGTAACCCTAATGGAGAAAGACCACCATATTATGGCCACCCACAAAACCGCTGCAGTTGGAATAAGGGCCATCAGGGTGGCAATCAGCAATGAAGAGGAAAACAATTCAGGCAATGCACCATACCTTAGGGGATGGCAGCAAAATGGTCAGCACCCACAAGGGTACCAGCAAAATCAAGGTCACCAATAAAACCAAGGTTACCAATAAAGAACCCCACATAAATGGGGTCCACAGCAGCAATATAGGGGCCCTCCACAGTATGATTATCACCATCAGGGAGGACCTCAGAGGGGCTCTACCCAAGGGGAAGGGTACTACAACTCCCCCAACCCACAACGTGTAAGGTACAATAGACCACAATCAGATGTTCAAAATCCAGTAGAAAAAAACGCAATGAGGAATAATTTTTCACAATTAAGAAACAACTTGGTGTTTAATCCTCACATAGTAAACAACAAATATGTAGATCTATTTAAAAGACTGGTGACAACTGACTTAGAATAACTCCATCTAGATCAAAAAAGTGTATGAGCAAAGAGATCTAAAAAAAGGACCTAAAGTCATTGGAAAGCAGAAAGGATATTGTGATTTACCAAGTGGACAAAGGAGGAGGCATCGTTGTATTATCTATGGAACAATATAAAAATGAGAGTAGAATCCTTGAGGACAGAAGTACTTATCAAATATTAAAGTCTGACCCCGCCAAACAATTCAAGAATGAATTAAAGATTATTATAGGTTATGGTACTGAGAAGGAGTTACTTAGTAAACATAAAGCAAAATATCTGATTCCCACAGTCAGTAGAATCCTGGTTATATAATATATACCCAAAATACATAAAGATAGGGTCAACCCTCCTGGCAGGCCGATAATGAGTGGAATTGAGTCACTAACATCCAGATTGGGAGAGTACATTGATCTTCATCTACAGCCTTTAGTAAGGAACACACAGGCTTTCTTGAAGGATACTAAACATACCTTGCAATTACTACAAGAGTGTACAACTAATGATGATATCATTATGGCCACAGGTGACGTAGCATCACTCTACACTAATATTGATCACGACTGAGCCCATGGAGGCAGTGAAATGGGCTCTGAAGGACAACGATAATGGAATGAGGAAGAGACAACGTAAATTTATTTTAAAATGCTTGCAACATAATTTCTTTTGGTACAAGAATCATTTTTATCTGCAGATCAAAGGCGTTGCTATGGGTGCAAAATTTTCCCCAAGTGTGGCAAATCTATACATGGCCAAGTGGGAATCTGAGCGTGTCCTATATAACAGAGATACAGGAATCATGTTATACAGACGATTCATAGGTGACCTGTTAATTTTTTGGAATGGCAGCATGGAGAACTTGGAAAGTCTACTTGAGTCTATGAATAATAATGATCAAAATAATGTTTTAACTTGGAATATTAGTAGAGAAATTATACACTTCTTGGACTTGGAGATCCGTAAAACTCCACGAGGCATTGGAACTAAGACTTTTTTTCAAAAACAACAGACTGTAATTCCTACATTGCTACTATGATTTGCCATTTTAAACCATGGCTCGGACAGGTTCGATGGTTAGTACGCAAAAGCATCGGACCAAAAACCTGCGCATGCTCAGAATCAAGTCGACGCATGCTTGGAAGCATTGAACTTTGTTTTTTCAGCACGTCGTTGTGTTCTACGTCACCGCGTTCTGGTCTGATCGGATTTTTGTACACACATCAGACCATCAGACCACTTCAGCCTGGTCCGATGAAAACGGTCCGTCGGACCAGTTTCATCGGACCGGTCTGATCGTGTGTATGCTAGGCATGTGCATTTCGTTTCGTTCCGAATCAAAATTCGGACACATTTTTAATTATTCGGACATTCGGATGCATACGAATTCCCGAATTGCAATATAAATGAATTTACCGATTCCAAACAAACGTTTTCGATTCCGAATCGAAACCCCACGGACGAAATTCGATCGGAATTCGAAAAAAAAATTATATTCGAATTGAATTCGAAAACAAATTGCATTTGGAGGCACACGAGCACTTTATTATTAATGTTTTAATTGACATGTTTTTATTTTTTATTTGGTCATATCACGTCAATGTCACATATGTCACTTGCATCATATTAATACTACATGTGTTTGTTTTATTCTTTAGCATGCATTTATTGTGTATTATTCCAAAGCGCAGCGTATAATCTACTATTTCTGTCTATGTGCACAAGCTTATGAGACGTGTGTAACGCTTGCAGCTGGTTAGTGATATTTATTAGGCTTTGGGGTGATTGAGGCTCACAGGAATTCTATTACTTTCTTTTTTGTAGTTGTATACTTAATTTTTTTATTTTTTTATTGCTGTGCAGCAACTTGTTTTAGGAGCGATTCTTTTGTGTCTGTATAAAATAGTTTATTATTGTTTTTCTGGCACCCCAGAGAGATGCAATCCCAATATACTGTATAGAAAAATGGACTTATCCACTTGCATGCACCCTCACTGCTAAGCTAACTAAACGGCTACCTGCAATGCAGTACTTCTGTGCTGTTTACAAAGAATACCTCTGCCATTGAACATTGGGTGAACAATAATAAACGTGTTTGCAGACGCTTCACAAATTACAAGGTAATTAGAAAATGCTTAAATTCCTTTAGAAGCCAATCTACCGTTCACAACATCTAAATTGCTGTACTTATTAGTAAAACTAAATTGATTGCATAATGGTAGGAAACTTATCAAGACCTGAACTTATACATGAGCTTAAAATTAGGGCAATTTAAAATTGTGAGGTGTCCTTGTTCTTACATAAGTTAGACAAAAGCAAAAGGGAATTGAATTTGTCTAATACCTTTTCCCATTAAGAAAGAATGCCTTTCCAAGTATTTGTCGTTCAATGGACAGACAATATAAAGTAATTTGTTTGAATATGTATTCCAATATTGAAGGACACTTTCATCCAAAACTGTTTATTTATTTATTTATTTTAGGACAAGCATGAATTGACCTAAAGCCTAATTTTGGGCTACTTTTTAAGTAAAAGCATCTGTGGCTGAAATACTTACCTGCTCCTTGGCGCTGTTCCTGCAGTCATTTTTCTGGCACTAGATGTAATGGGACTTCTAGTTTACTACGACTTTAAACAATGCCTTGTGTCATTTAAAGTGGTAGTAAACACTGTTACACCACTTAACACATATCTACAGGTAATCCTATAATAGGGCTTACCTGTAGGTACTGTGAATATCTCCTAAACCTGCACTGTTTAGGACAGGGATCCTCAAACTACAGCCCTCCAGCTGTTGTGGAACTACACATCCCATGAGGCATTGCAAAACTCTGACATTCACAGACATGACTAAGCATGATGGGAATTGTAGTTCCTGAACAGCTGGAGGGCCGTAGTTTGAAGACCCCTGGTTTAGGAGATATTCAGAGTGCAGGCAGCTGGTGACATCACCGGTGCATGCACTCTGAAGGTCTGGCATACAGTCCTGGATCTTCAGAGCCCACGCCGTGAACGGCGGCTTCCGTGTGCATGGGCATGTGACATCATCATGCCCCCGGCCACTCATGTAGCCAAAGGCCACAAACCCAGAAGGAAGACCAGATTGATTGATTGATTTTTAAACTTAGTTAGGCGCCAAATACCCACTGGGGAGTGAGCGTCTAAGCGCCGCTGGTGAGATGTTACCTTGAATCAATCCACTGTATAGAAGGAAAAATAGTGAGAAGAGAGGGTCGAAGAGGGAAAAGGGGTATCCGGCCTTAAGAAAATATAAGAAAAGAAAAAGAGACTAAGAATTCTAGAGAAAGGGTACATGACATCATTGGTGTCTGAATAGTCAGAGCCGTTCCGGGGTCATAATCACTATAGTGGCAAGACTGGTCCCTTCAATGAAGGGACGGAGTGTATGGAGAAAAATGAAACAACATTTATCTGTAAGCCTGGACGAACAGCTCCGTCTTCAGTTTTTTTCTGAAGAGGAGCAGGTTGGGTGTCAATTTAAGTTCCATGGAGAGGGCATTCCACAGCATGGCACCCCTACTCTGAAGTCGTTTGCCTCCCATGGAAGAAAGTTTAGACGGAACAACTATGGCTAAGTGTTGGGTCTTAGATCTTAATGGGCGCGTAGGTACATAGTGCACCTCCAGACTGTGTAAATACTTGGGTCCCTGTCCCCAGTATGAACGGAAGAAAGCTTGTGGACCCATTTTTGCGGGGCACCCAGTAGGAATATGTTTGCCCCGTCTAATCTGGAATGGATACAAGCTTGGGCAAGTAAGGATCTATTATTTTGCGTGAATAGGTGTTTCACTTTTCTGAGGAGCCTTTGATGATAATTGGCATTCCGCAGGATGTTTCTAAAGTGGGGCACAAACGAGAGGGTGTCATCAATGATGATCCCTAGGTTTACCTGCTTAGCTGGAATGGGTGTGGGCCTGAAAGATGGAGGCCATGCAGCCAGCAGTGTTGCGCTATTAGGACCGATTAATAGAACTTCAGTTTTGGCTGCGTTCAATTGAAGCTTGTTACCAGCCATCCAGTCCTGTATTTCTACCAGGCATTTCGCCAGCTGAGCTGGCTGCTGAGGTCCTCTTGCTGAGTCGACCAGAATGTGTGTCATCGGTATAGAGCTGGCACTCCAAATTGTTATTCTGGACGATATCAGCAAGAGGACGGACATAGCAATTAAAGAGGAGTGGCAATAGAGCACTCCCCTGTGGGACTCCACAGGTAAGAGGTCTTGGGGTAATGTCATAATGTTCTAGTATACAATGCATACTAACACATTATGACATAGCCTTAAAGAGATTTTTTTTTCTCACCAACTGCAATTTACTACCGCTTTCACCCAGAAGACTGAGGAAATTCAGTGGGTGCAGGTTTTCATTATAGCACCCTGCACACACAGAAGCGCTGTGTTCTCTGAATCATGGAGAATCACCCCACACCAGCAAAGAGAAGTCTGCTTGCAATGCGACTGCCAGCAAAGTCTGCTTGTCATGTGACTGCCAGCAAAGAGAAGTCTGCTTGTCATGCGACTGCCAGTAAAGTCTGCTTGTCATGTGACTGCCAGCAAAGAGCAGACTGCTTGTCATGTGACTGCCACCAAAGAGAAGTCTGCTTGTCATGCGAGTGCACAAAAATCCATGTGACCAGAATGAAAACATTTGGAAAATTTAATTTATAAAACAATATAATGCCTCAATATGTGTGGGGGTCTTCAGGTGGAGGGAAAAACTAGAGAGGAACTTAAAGAGTCATTGAAATAGCAATAGTCCTGTGAGCCACCACTCCTATAGGCTTAAATGCCAAATTAAATGATTACAATTATAAAGAAAACTATTTAGCTCTGGAAAAAAACAATAATAAAATATAAAATATGCTAGCCAGCTCTAAGGATAAATTTAAATAAAAATCCCCAAAAATGCATAAATAGTGAAACAGTGTGGCGCAAACAAAACAATATGAATATGAAATATTAATGAAATATAAATTAGAAATAAAGGTAAAATCTGCACCGTTTTAATGGAATTCATCTGGATTTCTCTTTTACACAATCACTGATGGGCTTTTATATTTTTTCCTTTATTTCCTATGATCACTTATGGACTTGTGTTATTTCACAATTCATTTATATTTCATTTATATTTTAAATTAAATGAATAAACAAAATGAAGCGCTGGGAAACTTAGTAGTGCACATAAGCCATGAATAAGCACTGATCCAGTGCGAAACGCGTTGGCTGTTCCTTGTTTCCACTGCTGTGACCCTATTTTTGTACATGCTGTCTATTGAATAAAAGACCACCCATCAGGTTTTGGAGTGCGGCTATCCATTTTTCTTTGTCTTCATAGTGCACACACCACTAAAAAAAAACTGGTGAGTGTCCAGTAAGTGATACAAAATGATAAAAATACCAGAAAATTAAATGTACAGAGAAAATCGCATAATCGTGCAACACAGTGTAAAAACATGCATAAATATCAAATAATGGTGATAAACAATAGATCCTAAAAAAAAAAACGGAAAAAAAAACCCTCAAAAGTGGTGGGATTTTTAAGGCAACAAATATTCAACTCAAAAATTCATAAAAAATTATAATAAATGTATTACATATTATAGATAGAAAATACCAACAATGAACAATAAGACATGAGAATGTATAAAAAGATTGTATGACAAAATGATACTGTCCGTCAAGCAATGCCCATCACCAAAGGGCTGATGGCACTTAAGATGGATAATCCGATGCGTTTCAAATGTCTAGCATTCTTCTTCAGGGTAATTTACAATATCAAAATCTATAATAAAGAATACAAATAAATACATATTGAAACATTCCAGAAAAATAACCATCACCATCCCACATCCCCAGATGTAGACATAATAATGACTCACTTTTCCTCAAAAAGTATGTTCCCAGTGTCTCCGGGTGTGCCCCTCACAGTACTCCAAGATGGAGATATTCACTTTATGCACCATGCATTTAAAGGCTTCCCATCCTTACAACCCATAGGGGGCAGAATAGAAAAAATTCCACGAGATTGGCGTCTAAGACTCCCTCATCATATAACTATAGTGGAAGAGAAGGGGATAAATGATTCCAAAAAAGGGGTTATTGTAAAAATGCCAAAGGAGAGAGACCAAAAACTCTCATCTAGACATCCAATAGTAAGGAACTTACCATATATTGATGGAAAAGATCCAAAACAAAGGAGCAGGGTCCAAAGGAAAAAAGGCAAATTATATTATGGAGAGGAACCACCTATTGGGTGACCTCTGAAACACTTCCTAATCCTCCCACAGATGGAGGGGGAATGACGCCGAAATACCCCCCTTGGCGTCCTTAAATACTCACCTTGTCCTCATTCCAGGTGATGATAATTCCTCCCCTACCTCCCAGGCCGTGGCACACAATGTAATGCGTAACACAGCAGGGCCGATAACACGCTGCGTCATTCAGACTCTACGTGCATGGAAAACCATCGTTGGACAGTTTCCGCAAACGTTGTTTCCGGAACTGGAAACTCAGTCACGGCCATTTTGCTCCTGGGCAGTCGCCGCATCCGAGACCTGGCAGCCACTCAAAATAGAGGAACCGTCAGGTCACGGTGCAGATGGAGAGGCTGGATTCGGCGTCATTCCCCCTCCATCTGTGGGAGGATTAGGAGATGTTTCAGAGGTGGAAGATGGGTCGACAAGGGCACAGGACAGAGCACAGAGGTCAGCAAAACCGAGGGCAGGGGTCATTGATGGCAGGGCAGAGGACAGGGGTTATTGCTGCAGTGCACTCAGCAGAGCTCCTTTTCCCATCCCTGCACTGCACACAACCTGAGCACAGGTAGCAGACCTCCTCTCCACACAGGACGTGGCTGAGATCAGATTCTTCTACTCACAGACACAGCACATGGGGGTTTATTTACTAAAGCTTTCAGGTTTTATTGCCAATGCTTAATGGAACAAGCTGAGGTTAGAAGCTGATTGGCTACCATTCACTTTAGTGAATCCACCCTATTGTGTAGCTGTCTACTGCAGTTGCGCTGCCATTCTGACCAAGGAACTTCTCAGGTCAGAACTGCAACATAGCAGACAGCTACACACTTAGGTCCCTTTCACACTTGTACGACTTCAAAGTTGCGCGATTTTACCACGATTTTGCCGCGATTTCAATGAATGCCTGTGTAAGTGGCATCAAAATCGGACCAAAGTAGTGCAGGGACTACTTTGAAGTCGGCACTACTTAAAGTCGTGCCAGTATGAATGGTGTTCATTGAAATTCATGGAGAATGACTTGTCATACGATTTTGCAGTACAAAATCGTGAGGCCCTTAGGGCTTTAGATATTTCAGGACACAAGGAGTCTTGTAGACCAGTGTTTCTCACCTCCAGTCCTCAAGGCGCCCCAACAGGTCATGTTTTCAGGCTTTCCATTATTTTGCACAGGTGATTTAATCAGTTTCACTGCCTTAGTAATTACCAAAGCTGTTTTATGAGGGAAATCCTAAAACATGACCTGCTGGGGCGCCTTGAGGACTAGAGTTTATATATCTGTTTACTGCCTCTTAAAATGTATGAACCAAGAGGAATGACAGGAAGAAAAGAACGGCTGCACACAACAGTAACGTTCCAATGATTTTATTCCAAAAATAGCAAATGACAGCCAACAAAGACAGTGTCCAAACCCAAGAGTGTGACAGTCTTGAGTTTCATGTAAATTGTACGGGCGATCCTCCCAGGCCTCAAAAACTAGATGGATCCAGATAGCAGAAACCCCTACAGCAAAGAATCAGGGGACCTTTTTGAATCAAATTCCATGGGGAAATAACTTTTCTTAGTTGCCAGCAGAAAGCAAGTTATTTAGGTACAATGGAATTAATAATATTCATTAACAGAGCATACTCAAATTATTACCTATGCAATAAAAAAAAATATTACTGGGTTTTGTGCTTTTTTTTGGACTTGTCTTTTACCAAGTTATATATAAGGATTTGGGAACTGATCACACAAAAGATATGAAGACTTAGAAGGTTTGAGGGCAGAAATTATAAGCTTCTTTTCACAAGAACAAGCTGGTTGGAAAGTAATACCTTTGACTGTGGTATAACCTAAACAATTGGACCATATCTAGAAGGAATAAAAAGGCTTTAATTTAAGCATAGTGCCTTTGATATGTCAGTGAATTGTGAAGGCAAAAAGCACAAAGCATGGCATGGGATAACACCAACTGGATAATGAATTTAAAGGACCAAACTTTATACATGAATGTGTATCTATTTCTCTCTGTGGTTGTATACAAGCAAGCACAGGATGATAATATGCAATGTTCTAAATGCTACAATAATTAATGTATAAAGTTAATCTTAAGAATACATTACTATCCTTCAGCACTTACCTAGCTTAAGGAATATATGTTTAAAATAAACAAATATAATAAATGAATCTATAATGTATGCTACTGCTGTATACATGTATAAATAATAGAATTATAATAAGATCTTCATCAACAACATAATTAATCAGTGCAACTCTACTTTAACAGCCTGATGCATTTATTTAAGGGAGCTGTTTTCACATACCTCTCTCGACATTCGGCCCATGTGTATTAGGCATCAGTGGGAGACAATACTTGAAAAGGAGACATCAGAGCAGTACACCAGAATGCATGCAAAGTGAGGATGAATCCAGTAACACACTGCAGGAGCCAATAGTTTGAGCTGTGTTTAAATCAGCCATGTAAAGCAGAAATAAAATTAGCCAGGGCAAAGCTGAGGAGTCAAGACAGTGTTGGCTGGATTGGAGTAGGCCAATATGGCTGGAAGCAGAAGTGATATCTGAAAACATTTTGGATATTGAACAACAGCATTCATACTTATACCTCCGGCAACCAACCCACAGTCTGTCCTTGTTTATGTGTTCCAATATCAGGTGCTTCTTTTTGACTGGGAGGACCTTTAGAAGCATAGCTTTGTTAGAAGCTGTAAACTTAAAGTGATTTTAAAGGTTGTGATTTTTGTTTAAAATAACCAACATGTTTTTTTACCTGCTCTGTGCTATGGTATTGCACAGAGCAGCAATGATCCTCTTCTTTTTAGGTCCTGGCTACACCCCCACCCCCTCGCCCGCCAGGTGCCTCCAATAGCAAGCCTCTTGCTTAGGGGGTACTAGAGAATGCTCACTCCCAACTCGTTGCGCTGCTGTGAGTGGACATTGTTTACACACAGAGCATGGCTCGACCCCACCCTCAACTCTCTCCTTATTGGCTCACTGGGACCGCATGGGACAGAAGCTGGCACTACAGAGAAGGCATCGGCTTATGTGGCTCTTGCTCCCTACTACAGCTACAACTTTACAAGTGCATTGCACTCTGATTGATGCTCTGGAATGGTGGGTCAGCAAACCCAGACTAAGATCTGCCAGCCACCTGTCTGTGATCTACCGGTAGATCGCGATCTACAGGTTGCTGACCGCCGCACTAGAAAAATAAAACCCAGAGACTCACACTAAATTCTAGAAATACATATAGTTTACAAGACTATACAAAATGCGTACAAAATCAAAAATATTGTTATTATATATTCACAAGCTAAATACCTTTTTAACTATGTACATGAGTACATTTTGTGGTCTTCTTCCTGGTGTTAAGCCTCGTACACAGGATCAGATTTTCGGACAACCGTCCATACATTTTTTGTAACATACTAGTTTAATGAATAGGTTACTCACCATACGAAAATACAACTTTAGAAGTGACATCACGTGTTGAATAGTTTTGTATATATTCTTATGTTTCTGAGCATCTGAGTTCACGTACGACAAAAATGTTATAGTCTGCACATCCAACTTTTGTCGGCGAAAAATCTGAATCAGCTGTCGAAAGCACCATACTCGGCAGATCATTAGTGAGACAAAATGTTACTTCTGATTTTCGTATTGTGTGTATGGGCCTTTATGTGCAAAGGGTAGTGGGGTGTATTGTCTTTTATTACTGAGTCTTATCTACTATATTACCTAGCTTGATATACAAGGTCTCATAAGTATAAAATCCAATAAAGTGAGGTGTATCTTGTGACAAATAACATGTAAAACTTACCCTGATTTCTATGCTATTCTAAAATCTATCTTATTTTTTGCACATTCTAATATGAAGAAATATGAAGAAATGTTTCCATAAGCATAATGGTCTTTGAGTTATGCTAGATATGGAACCCTGATTCTTGGATGACACAGCCAAGGCTTAGAGGTCACTTAATTAGTGTTGTAGCAGCATTCTTGCATTCATTAAACCTTTTACTGGTGATAAGGTTAACAAAACGGGTGGAACAGCACCACACCCAGCAGGCCAATGTCAAATTAAATTAGCATCATCTAGCCACAGTTATGACTAAAATATAACAGTTGCTTCAGTATCTGTTAGCTTCTGCTAACCCTGGCAGTTACAATGCTTGCTTTAGATGTGATAGCCTGTCATATCTACTAAGTAACGAACTGAATCTTCATTATTTGTTTATAGTGCTAACACATCTCCTTCTATATGAACCCTGAAGCACTTAGTAACAAGTACTTCCAAGGTCACTGACAGTGTCCAAGTCCCGATCCCGTCCTCTTTTACACCAGAGGTCTGATCATGTCTGATCAGACCCTCCATTCCCCTCTATGAGGTGTCAGATGTAAACAGACTTGAGTTCATTTACACCCGGCTACCTCCAGGTCCGATCTGATCTGGCAAAAAAAAACGGAAGGGGATCTGCTTCAGCTAGCCAGATCGGATCAGAGAGCGGTCAGCTGTAAATGGAAAGCTGGTCCATTTACATTTGGCTGCTCGTATAATAAGGCTTACCTATATGTAGTGAAATATCTCCTAAACATGCACCTTTTAGGAGATATTTACTGTACATGCAGTCAGTAAAATCTCTGGCGCACACGCTCTGAAAGAACAGCCCTGTGCCATGACCAGCGGCTCCTGCGTGCATGTGCTGGAGTGACGTCACACAGCTCCGGCCAGTCACAGAGCCGGAGTCTGTGAACTTGAAAGGAAGACCGGGTGAAGATGGACACCATCTCCAGTGATGACTCTGCATCGCTGGAAGGCTTTGTTTTGAGGTAAGTTTAGGTGTGTGTACTACAAAGGTTATCATTGGAGTTTGTTATCTCCTCCCAGTGTTAATGAGGAGTTGAAAAGTATAAAAACGACAAGTTACCAAGTAACTATAGACCTGCTAGTTTTACTTCTATAATTGGAAAGATACTGTGAGAGTTTTTTTTTTTTAAATCACTTCTTTTTTATTCAATGTTTACATTTATCATACACTTGTGCGGATATTCAAATACAAAATACAGTGCATATTAAATAGTTCATAAAATATATAAAGCTCTAGTTTCCAAACTCGCTCCCTTTTCTTAACTATATCCCTTTTTCGTGCATTATTTTGTGCGTATTTCTATTTACCACCCTCCCTCCCTTCCCTACCCACACCGCCTTATCGTGGCCATTTCGTTTTACCTCTCATTTATTTTCTTGTTTTCGTACACTACTCCTCCCTATTCCTTTTATTTACCTCTGTAGTCTATCCCTTATCGACTGTGGCGGAGAGAGTCTGTCGTCGCTCAGCCATGTTTGCCAAATCTGATCGAATTTCCCAGTTTCCCCCATACGACTATATGTTAGTCTTTCTCTAAGAAGTAGGGAATTTACTAGTAGAATCCACTGCCTTCCCGTGGGGACCTCTGGTGCCATCCAGTATCGTGCTATAAGTTTTCTTGCTAGATATAATACTCTAGTTAACATTGTATAAATTCCTTTTGGAAAGGTATCCGCCTCTATGGACCCCAATATATATACCAGAGGGTCCAATGGGATGGGTGTCTGTGCAAGTCTACTTATGCACTGGGAGATCTCCTCCCAATACCGGTGTAGTTTTGGACATCTCCAGATCAAATGTATAAAATCGCCCTGATGTATTTTGCACTTCGGGCATAGCGGGGAGTCTCTTACTCCCCACCTGTGCATCTGCTCTGGTGTTCTATATGCCCGGTGCAAAATAAATAGCTGTGACAATCTATGCGATGCTGATAGCGATACTACGGGAATACATTCTACGGCCCTTTTCCAACGGCTTTCATCTATATTCCCTACATCTTCAGTCCATTTTCTGCGACATTTTAAGGATGTATAATCCTGAGCCCTGGATAGTAGTTCCCTATATATTTTTGAAATTAGTCCTTTCCGATCCTCCATTCCAAGTACTACCTTAATTAAGGGGGCTGTCGATACTGTTAGGGGTTGTTTTTTTTGTTGTGCCTGTAACGCATGTCGAAGTTGGAGGTATTGATAAAATCCCTTTGGATTTAACTGGAATTCCCGACACAACTGTTCGTATGTTTTCAATACCTCCCCTTCATACAATTGCTTGACAAAATGTATCCCTTTCTCCTTCCACACAGTGAATCCCCTTAATTCCTGTATTTCCGGATATCTAGGATTATGCCATATCGGGGTGAAGGGCAACGGTCCCTTTACTCCCAAGGCTTTCCTAATCTCCCCCCAAACCCTTTTAAGCAAAATACCTGTCGGAGCAGATCCTGGTATGCTAGGGAGGTCCATTTCCAAATGAGATGCTGCCACTAATATAGGGCACAGCTCGTTACCATTTTACAAATGGGGTCCTCGTTATTTTCCCGTCCCCATCCTGCTAGGTGTTGAATCTGAGCAGCCAGGAAATACGTTTTAGGATGTGGGACAGCAAGGCCTCCCCTATCCTTTCTATACTGAAGGGTAGCTAGGCTAATCCTGGCTGTCTTCTTCTTCCATATCAGCCTTCTCATTAGTGCTTCAATTTGTTTAAACCATTTATTCGTAATCCACATAGGGGAATTATGGAAGACGTATAGTAGCTGTGGTGCCCATATCATTTTAATTAGGTTTGCCCGTCCTACCACCGATAATGGAAGTTTACACCAGCTGTTGCATTTCTCCTTCTGTCTAGCCAATAGTGGGCCCAGATTTAGCTGGAGATACTCCGCCGGATCTGGAGATACCACCACTCCTAGGTATTTAAAACTGCTGCTTATAACAATCTGCTCTGCTCCATGTGGCAGTGGTTCCTCCATTTTGTCTATAGGCATCAGGATTGATTTTGACCAGTTAATGGCAAAGCCCGAAAAACAACCGAACTTCCCAATAATCTGTATCACTGCCTGCAGCGATGCAGAAGAGTCGCCCAAATAAATTAGCGCATCGTCTGCATACAATGATATCTTATCTTCCCTCTGGCCCCTACGGAATCCCACCACCTCGGTCGAATTGCGAATAGAGATGGCCAGGGGCTCAATCGCCAATGCAAACAGCAATGGGGACAATGGGCACCCCTGCCGGGTACCTCTATAGAGCTTAAACGCTGATGAAAGATTGTTATTGATACGAAGTCTGGCTCTGGGTTCAGAGTATAGCACCTTTACCCATTCCATAAACCTGTCTCCCATTCCGAATCTTGCCAAGATCTCCAGGAGGTAGGGCCACTCCACACTATCAAACGCTTTAGCAGCGTCCAGTGACAGAATGGCCCTACCTCCCGGGTTGTCCACCGGTATCTGCAAATTCAGATAAAGTCGCCGAATATTATCCGCCGTGAAACGAGATGGTATAAAGCCGCATTGATCTCTATGTATCAGTTTTCCTATCACCCGTGATAGCCTTGAGGCCAGTATTTTGGCCAATAGCTTAACATCTACATTTAGCAAGGATATTGGGCGATAGGAATCCAGCGACAGTTTATCCTTTCCTGGCTTTAGTATGACAATAATTATGGCTTCCTGCATGCTCTCTGGTAGGATACCTGTTTCAGTTACCTCCTGTAAAGTCTGTAGCAAAGGCGGCAAAAGCATCTCTTCATACTGAGAGTATACCTCTACCGGTATGCCATCTGGTCCTGGGGACTTATGTAGCGAAGCCTCGTGCAGGGCGTTCTTCAGCTCTAGCATAGTGATGGGCGAGTTTAACATTTCCCTA
The DNA here is from genome assembly GCA_029574335.1 of Rana kukunoris. NCBI lineage: Eukaryota > Metazoa > Chordata > Amphibia > Anura > Ranidae > Rana > Rana kukunoris. The sequence goes on along the minus strand of CM056049.1, from coordinate 230,123,260 downwards.
TCAGCTTCAGACAGCTGTGGAAAGGTACATGATTGCAAAAAATCAGTCATATCTGATGGACTGTATCTAGCTTTAGAAGAGTATAATTCCTCATAAAATTTTTGAAAATCCTTCAGGATATCGGGCCCTGTGGTATGCAAGTCCCCTGTATTCGTCTCTATTGCTGTAATATTTGAGGTTTCCCGCTGTCCCCTTACTATAAGAGCAAGGAGGCGTCCCGTGTTTTCCCCTTCCTCAAAATAGCTTTGTTGTTGGAAGTATCTGCTCTTCTCTGCTGCCGTTAATAGAACGGAGTTATAGAGGGATTGTGCCTCCCTCCAAGAGTCATGTCTTTCTTGAGAGGGGCCTGCAATCAGGGCTTGTTCCCTAGCTTTCAGTTCATCTCGTACCCTTTTTTCCCATTCCTTAGAGCGAGTTTTGATACCCGAGATCTCCTTAATCAGGCAGCCTCTCATAAATGCTTTGAGTGCATCCCATACAGTTGCTGCGCTAGCAGAACCCCTATTGAAGTAATAGAACTCCCGTATAGCCTCCCCTGTACCATCCGTATGTGGTAGCAGGGTCAGCCAATATGGGTTCACTTTCCAGGGCATGCGGTCCGATGTCATAGTGACATTGAGCTTTACCCAGAATGGCGAATGGTCGGATAGTAGACGGGGCTCATAGGCCGAGTCCACTACCCGGTGCATTAGCAACTCATTCCCCAGCCCTAAATCAATGCGGGAGAGTCCATCATGTGTGGCAGAGTAGCACGAATAGCATCTCTCGTCTACATGTCTCTCTCGCCAGACATCATGGAGTCCTATTTCCGAGATCAATGAAGCAAAGGCTGTTTTGTTAGCCATCTGCCCCATCCCTCTAGGTGATAGAGATATTCTGTCTAGACTTCTATCTAATGTGTTGTTAAAATCGCCTAGTGTTAATACCGGCACATCTGGGGAGAGCGCCATGAATTGCGCCAGATTCCTAAGTGGTGCTGCCGTAAACGGTGGAGGGACATATATTGAAGCAAGAATACACACCAGACCATTAATTTTTTACACAATAGAAAGACATATCTGCCCTCTCTATCTATCTGCTGTTGGAGACACTCAAAAGATACATTAGCTGAAATCAACACCCCTACTCCTCTGGAATAGGAGGAGTGTGTTGAGTGGTACTGTACTGGGTATTTTCGTGAATTCAATAGATGCACCGAATCAGCCGCATATGTGTTTCCTGCAGACAGATTACCTGAGGTTTAATTTCATCAAGATATTTAAACATCGCCTTTCTTTTAATCTTGTCCCCTAGACCCCTGACATTCCATGTCATCAGCATTATACCCTTGTTATTCCTATTCACCATTACCCCTGCCGGAAAACAGTTCTATTTAAGCCACCTATAAAGAGAAAAAATAACAATAAAAAAAAAAAAATATATATATATATATATACATATATATACACATATATACATATATACACATACGCACATATACACATACATGTACACATACACATGCATATACATAGACATAAAAAATAAACTTTAAGTACATTTCCCGTGAAGACTACAACCTTTCCTGCCATTTCAGTGTAATAACACCTTGTGTTACCCCCTTCTTTCTGTGCTTCTTTGTGACCCAGTTCCATTCATCTGATAAACCCATGTAGTCTGCATAGCAATCGTTATATTAAACATTATATCAATATGTATTGGTGGTGTGATCCCCTCTTCCCTCCCCATCCCCTCCTCCCCCCCTCCCATTCTCCCTCCCAGCCCCCTTCTCCCCCCTACTCCCACCCCCCCCTGCCCAACTGGGCCTACCCTTGGGACTATGACCACTTCACTCCATCCACCCTTTCTCACTTTCACACTGACATTCATCCTAGAAGCCCTAATCTGGGGCTCCTCCTCCCCTCCCCCTTTATTGATAGTACTAACCTAGTGCTCCCGCACCCCTATCTTCTAAAGTTCCTCCTACTATTATTACTATTGAATTTTCCTCTTGTTATCCTCTCTCCCCTTTACCCAGTGCTGTGATTTACTGCCTTTCCTCCACCCCCCCACCCATTGTGATTGGTGTAAAAAAAATAAAAAAAATAAAAAAAACGCAGGGTGGTCATCTTAATTTCTTATTTTCTGGTTCTTAAGTTCTATGTCTCTCTCTTGTTTTCCTCTAACCATTTTTCTACATTTGTTGGAGAGTCAAACAATCGTATACCGTCCGCTGTAGTTACTCGTAAACGAGCGGGGTATAACAGGGCATAAGTCATCTTGTGTTGTTGAAGAATTCGCTTAATCGGTCTAAAGGCCGCTCTTTGGGCCAGATTCAGGTAGATGAGAGTATCTTTCCTCTGGAGTAACGCTTCTCATTTACGTTACTCTGAAGACCCTTTCAGCGCAATTCCTGTAATTCACATAGCAGTTGCGCGTAAACTTGCGCCAGAGTAACGATAATGCGCTGGCGTAACCCGACGCAAGTGGAAGTGGGTGTGATCATATGTAAATGATGGGCGGAGCCCGGCGCAGAGGCTTACGTTCAGCGCATCATCCACGGAGCATGCGCAGTGAGTGCGGCTCCACTCGCCCCCTTGTGCGCATGCTCACAACTTCCGTCGGCACCACTTCCTGGGAAACGTCAGCGCAATGCGTTCCGCTGGGCGCTTAAAAGCGCTGGCGGAAACGCCATTCCGGCGCAAAAGTAGTTCCGTTTCCCCCCACCCCAGGGAAGATACTTTTGCTCTGTAATGGCTGCTCCCGCTACCCCCAGAGAGAGGAGGAACCTCAATTTTAATACCCAGGAGGTCTCTGTCATTATCTCGGCTATGGAGACGGAGAATGAATTTCTCCATGGCAAAAAAAAGCCGCAAGACCAGCCGGGAGAGGAAGCAGGGCATCCTGGAGTCGATTGCTGCCAGGGTCAATGTCCTGGGCTACTCCACCCGGACTGCTGGGGACATACAAAAGAAAATCAATGACCTGCGGCGCAAGGTGAGGGACAAGGTGGCCTCCATCAGGAGGTATGAGAGGGGCACAGGTGGTGGTCCCCCATGTCCTGTCACCCTGACCGCAGAGGAGGAGGTGGTTGCTCGCTGCCTGGAGAGGGAGCAGGTGGAGGGGGTCGCAGGCTATGACTCCGTGGAGGAAGGCACAAGGACAGGTAAGTGTTTTTTAATCCCCTATTTGATGTTTTGCATTTGGGGGGGGGGGGTTACATGTGCCAAGTGTGTGGGACCACCAACATGTGTCTGCTTTGTGTCATCCACAGATGACGGAGCTGGGCCATCATCTGTCAGCCTGCATTCCACCCCATCCCCCCCACGCCATCGTGTGCCTGAGCCACTGGGTGGTGAAGAGGTTGTGGAGGAGGAGAGTGGCCACACCACACCTGCCGAGGTGGTTGTGGAAGATCCTGCTGTGGCAGAGCAGGACTTTTCTTTGGTGTTGTCTGTCTCCTCCCCTTCTCCTGGCCCGTCTGTCGTCCCCTCCCCCATCCTTGGAAGCCCCTCAAGGGCGACTCCTTCCACCCGAGGACCTCCATCTTCTGGCCCCAGGAAGGCGACCCAGAAGACCAGGGGGGTGTCTGATGGTGTCCAGGACCAGTTGGCAAGGGATCACGCCAGACAGACAGAACAAATGGGGGCCATAGCGGACCACTTGCAGAAAGTGTCGGACAGCCTGGGCTCCGTTGCCAACCTCAGCAACGCAGTGCAGGATGTGAGCTCTAATTGCGCTGCAGTGGTCACCACTTTGGGGGAGGTGCAGGGGGATATCCAGCACCTCACTGCAGCCGTCCAGGCCAACACTGCTGCCATCCATGGTAACAGTGCTGCCATCCGGGAGCAGGGGAGGCTGAGTCGGCGGGCCCAGCATTACCAGATGACCCGTCAGCTCCGGATGCAGGCCCAGACCAACAGTTATCTTGGACGGATAGCCAGGGCCTTGGAGGGCACGCAGGCCACACCTGCCAGGAGTGGCCCACCTGGGGATCAGCCACCTCCAGATGCCCCCCCACCCCCACCCACTCCATCCAGGCAGCTGCGGAGCCAGAGAGGGGCCCCCAGAAGAAGCCCCCGGCATCCCCGATGAGGCCTTTTTTTTTGTGTGCTGGTTTTATATTATTATTTTTCACATACTCAGGTCATGAGTTTATTTATTTTTTTTCTCAGGTTATGAGATTATTTTTCTTTTATTGATCAGGATATGATCTTTCTAATTTATTTTTGTACTGCACACGGTCAGGAGTGCAGGGGACAGTGTGAATGGTGTGTGAATGTGAGAGGGTGGCACTCCTGAAAGTAAGGGGTGTCACCCTCGGCCGTGGTGGTGAAGTGAACCCCACGGCTGAATGAATCACGTGTGAAAGGTGTGTGAATGGACAGTGACATCATTGGGGCCTTGACGCTGGCGTTACTGCTCCCAACTCCTACATGCTGGACTTGGGCTAATCCAATGCGATGTGCATGTGGTGTGTGTGATCTAGGGACATCAGTGGTGTACACGCGTGCACTGTCTGTGTAATTAATGTTTTGGGTTAGTGTCCAAAGATGCCTACGGCGAGGACCCTCCTGACTGCTCTTCCATCAGCAGACTGGGTGTCCTCTGGCAGGTGGGGACTGTGTGGGTCGGGGGTCAGGTCATCACGTATGTCAATATGCAGGCCTTTTTTCATAGCAAAGTTATGTAGTATGCAACATGCACCGATGATCTGACACACAAAGGTAGGGGAATACAATAGGGCCCCCCCAGACTTATCCAGGCAGCGGAAACGGGACTTCAGGAGCCCAAATGTTTGCTCCACCACTGCACGGGTTTTGATGTGTGCTTCATTGTATTTTCTCTCTCCTCTGGTTTGGGGGTTCCGGAAAGGAGTCATTAGATGGGGTCCCAGTGCATATGCAGAGTCACCTGTAAGGGAAAAGACAGGAGAATGTTAGTCATGCATGTGCGATTTCTGTTGTGCATGACGGGAGGGGATAGTCATGCCTGACTCCCTTGTCACTCACCAACCAGCCAGCTGTCCCCATACATGTTCTGGTTAAATTCTGCTGGGATGGGACTCTGACGGTATATGAAACTGTCATGGCTGGACCCGGGGTGTTTGGCACGGACGTGCCATATGAGGCGTTGGGCATCGGCTATCACCTGTACGTTGATGGAATGCCAATGCTTCCGATTGCGGTATATGTGCTCTGTGGCACTGGGGGGCTGTAGGGCCACATGTGTGCAATCAATGGCCCCCACAGTGCGTGGGAATCTGGCAATGTTGTAGAAATCTGTCATTGCCTTCTGCCGCAGCTCCTCAGTGGTGGGTCTGATGAACTGGTTGGACATGCGTCTGAGGATTGCAGGGACAACCTGGTGCACACATCTGCTCATGGAGGACTGTGACATCCCAGCCACCACTCCACTTGTACGCTGGAATGATCCACTGGCAAGGAAATGAAGTGTTGCCAGTACCTTGACCAGTGGCTGCACTGCTTGTGATCGGTGTGTTGGGCTGGTGATGTCATCCTGCAGGGTTGTGGTTAGTTCAAGTATTGCATCAGGGCTGAATCTGAATAGGCGATACACCTCCTCATCCCCCATGCCAAAGAGGCTCATACGTGTGCGGTATATCCTCTCACGTGCCCGCCTTCTTGGTTCCAGGGGACCCATCAGTAGTTCTAGGACCACGAGTGCCCCTGGCATGTTGGCACACAGAGGTGTTGTCCTTGCAAGTGGGGGTGCTCAGCTAGCTCCTATCGTCGGTAACGCTGCTGTAGCTGCTCTCCTGCTGACCTGTGACCGTCTGGAGTAAAGATAAAGCAGCCTTTTGTAGAAATAACTTTGCGCCGGACGGATCAGATACGCGCGGCGCATGTAGCCAGCGTATGGTGCTAATCCGTTCGTGAATTGTGAAATATCCCTCATTTGCATATTTGCAGGGGAAATCAATGGGCGCGACTGATGCGCCCAGCGAAAATAAGCGCTGACGATACTCTGGCGTCGGAACGTTCCGCCGGTCGCAAATGACCCGTTATTGGGCGCATCTAGTTTGGTGGGTACGGGCACATAGAAACGACGGCGCATCATCACAGTTACGCGGCGCATATCCAAATACTCCAGCGCAAGTGTTCGTGAATCTGGCCCTTTGTCTTTGAAGGTCCGGTGAAAAATCCTGATATAATGAGATCTTTGCCCCTTTGTAAACGATCTCCCCCTTTTCTCTAGCTTTTCGAAGTAGTGTTGCTTTGTCGCCATAATTAAGCATTTTCATTAGCATCGGTCTCGAATACCCGCTTTCCTGCCGAGTTCTAATGGGGACTCGGTGAGCTCGTTCTATACAGAAAAAAGGTGAAAATGATGCAGCGCCAAACTCCTCCCTGAGCCATCCTTCCAAAAAAGTGACGGGATCAGCTCCCTCACTCCGCTCTGGCATGCCTATTATTCTAACATTACATCTTCGATTTCTGTTCTCTAATTCATCAATTTTTGCGGCCTGGGTATCTATTTGTTTCTTCAGTCCCAAGACTTCTTGTCTAAGCGGCAATAAGATGTCCTCAGCAGCGCTTACTCTCTCCTCCAAGCTGGCCGTTCTTTTCTCTGTCTCTTTCAATCTTCCTCCCATTGAAACTAGCTCTTCTTTAATACTTTTCAGCTGTTGGTCCATGCCAGTCACCATTTCCTTACATGCGTTTATAGCGAGCAAAAGATCTTTCATTGTGGGTTCACCTTCGTCTCCGGCTTCCATGTTCTCCTCGTCTAAGTTAGGGGGGCTTATTGAACTTATTCTGTTTGTTACAGTGCTAGATTTTTCTGCCCCTTTAATATTCCCCTTTTTGATGTTTGTAGCCACTATTGGTTCTGCCTGTGCTAGTGCTTGGGCGCTACCTTGGCTTTTCCTTGTCCCTGATGTCCCTGATGACCCCACTTGGACCACTTGCTGAGATTTTGCGGGGGACAGGGTAGTTCGGGCAAAGCGTTCGAGCTTCGCTGCCGCTGCTTTTGCTTGGTTGGCTTGATTTTTTGCCGCCCGTGTTACTGAGGCACCCTCCTGCGATATCTGATGCTGCACTGTCTGTGCTGACTGTTGCTCTGCACCTTGTCTCTTAGACATAATAAATAAGCGGAGACTTCTTGTTAGTTGTTACCCTTCCTGCATATGAAGGGGGGGTACGCAGAGCAGACCCCAGAGTTACAAAGGAGATTATATGCTTTTCATTTAATCTTATGTTTTATGTCCGAGTAGCAGTGTGTTCTTATTCTTGTTATAGTGGTACTACTCCCCGCCAAGCAGCAGACCCAGTGTCCGCACCCAGACTTAGCTGTTAATATCGATTAGTAACAGTCACTGGCATCACTTTAATCTCTGATTAAGTTTTTCCTTTCCCGGATAGTGGCAATTAGTAGCAGTTAGCATCGGTCAGTGGCAAACATTGACAACACTTTAGAATCAGCTATCAAGCACGTGTATCTTTATATCTGTTATACTGATTTTGCACACTGTCCAGAAAATACACAAAGAGTCTACACACTTATATCTCTGGGTCAGTTTCTTTCTTTTCCTTTTTTTTCTTCCCTCCTATAGTGCCTTATATTGTGTCATTAGCTATATATAGTACTTAATAGCAGATTAATAGCAGTGTCCTTATATAGCAGTTAGTAGCAACCAGTAGCAGTCAATAGCAGCACTTTAAGGTCACCAAAGAAGAAAAAAAAAAGAGAGCAGTCCAGTGACCAAACACTTAAGAACTCTTAGATAAATCATAAGATTAATATAGTTCACCATTCCGACAGCAGAGACATTCCAGTAGCATCTCCATTAGCATTTCTAAGACACCAGTCTGTAGCAAGTCATTACTCACGTGTCCCGTTTATCAGACAGAAGATAGGATGGGGAGCAGACAGGCATAGAAACGCAGGGATCCACTGTCCATTCAGAAGCACTATCCACTTTGTATATTGTGCTCAGCAGTAGACCGTGAAGCCTTAGCTTAGGGTTTCTTTCCGAGGACCTCTAAGCCTCCATTCCCCTCCCAGGTTTTGCCATCCCTCTTACTCCGCGCTGTCCTCCCTCCTGGTAGCTCCACGTTCAGCATACAGGTCAGTGTGGCATCCCCCATCTACCCCCGCAGTCCTCTCATGAACCAACAGTGAAAAAGCAGGGGGGAGAGTGAAGAAAAACAGAGCGGAGCTCAGAGCGGGGATCAGGTTTCCAGGCACATTCCAAGCACCTGTTGCTGTCTGATAACAGCGTGTGGCGTGCAGGCAGCTACTATCTGAGGGGCAGTCATATACAGAGGACAGCTGCAGGTATAGTTAGTAGCTAGATAGATCTTCCCCTAGCTTTCCTCCTTCAGAGGTATCCGATCCGGTCAACTTGCAGTCAGCACACGGCCAGTGTTTATCACATGGAGAGCCAGCATGGAGGGAGAGGAGAGGAGACACGCACAGCCACACACACACTCACACCTCCATCCGGCCACCTCTGGTTTAATAAAAGACCATATAAACGAGTTCTTGCTAGAAAAAAAATATTTTAAGAAACAGACAGCATGGATTCATGAAAGACAGAAGTTGTTAAACAAACCTGATTTCTTTTTATGAGGAGGTAAGTAAAACCTTGGACAGAGGGGTGGTGGTCGATGTGGTATACTTGGCTAATGTGTAAGGTAAAGTCTATAGACTTGGAAAGATCAATTTGTATATGGATAGAAACTGGCTAAAAGAAAAACTAATTTAGAGAGTAAGGGTTAATGATTCTTACACTGAGTGTTCTAAGGTTATCAGTGGTATACCCCAAGGTTCAGTGTTAGGACACTTACTTTTTAAAATCTTTATAAATTATATTGGGTCTAGGATTAAAAGTACCATTTCTGACTTTACAGATAACACCAAGTTATGCAGTAGAATAACGTCCTTACAGGATGTCTCCAATTTACAAGCCAACCTCAATACTCTGTTTAATTGGGCAACTAAGTGGCAAATGAGGTTTAATGTTGATAAATGTAAAGTTATGCACTTGGGAGCTAAGAATATGCATGCATCATACATGCTAGGGGGGGTACAACTGGGGGAATCCATAGTGGAGAAGGATCTGGGGTTTTTAGTAGATCATATGCTCAATATTACCATGCAATGCCAAGCTGTATTAATAAAGGTATGAACTCCAGAGAGAGAAATATCATTTTGCCCCTGTTCAAATCATTAGAAAGACCTCATCCGGAATATGCAGTTCAGCTTTGGGCACCAACTCTCAAAAAAGATATCGGAGAACTGGAGAAAGTGCAGAGAAGCGCAACCAAACTGATAAGAGGCATGGAGGAGGTCAGCTATGAGGAATGATTAGAGGAACTGAATTTATTCTCTCTTTAGAAGTGGAAATTAAGGGGGATATGATCAACATGTACAAATATATAAGGTTCATACAGTAATGTCACGTACATGCAGATTAGCGTACCTGTATGTTTCCTTTAAGACACAGCATTGTGGGCGCGCGCACGCCCGCACCCCGCAAGCTACGTGAGTGTGATCGAGGGTCCCTCGATGTCCACGGGGATACCCGCGTTCGTCTCACGGAGAGGAAGACTGGGGAAATGCTGATTTAAACAAGCCTTTCCTCATTCTTCCTAGTGACAGGACACTGATCACAACTCCCTGTAATCGGGAGCGGTGATCAGTGTCATGTCACACATAGCCCAATCCCCCTACAGGTAGAACACATCCCTAGGACACACTTAACCCCTTCAGCGCCCCCTCCTGGTTAACTGATTTTAACTCCTTCACTGCCAGTCACATTGACACAGTAATAAGTGCTAATTTATAGTGTGTACTGTGTAAATGTAAATGGTCCCAAAATAGCGTCAAAAGTGTCTGATGTGTCCACCATAATGTCGCAGTCACGATACAAAAAAGCTAATCACTGCCATCACTAGTAAAAAAAAAAAGAAAAAAAATTCCATAAAACTATCTCCTATTTAATAGATTTTGCGTAAACCAATCAATAAACGCTTATATTTTTTTATATATCTTTTGGGGATATTTTTGGGGGATTTATTTATTATAGCAAAAAGTAAAAAATATTGCTTTTTTTTCAAAATTTTCGCTCTTTTTTTGTTTATAGCGCATAAATTCAAACCGCAGAGGTGATCAAATACCACCTAAAAGAAATCTCTATTTGTGAGTAGTGTTGCTCACGAATATTCGCATTGCGAATATTCGCTACGAATATTGCATATTCGAGTATTCGCGAATAACTCGAATATTGCGGCGAATATTCGCTATGGCGAATATTCGTATTTTTTCAAATTTATTTTTAAAACAGATCACATCCTAGTGATCTCCATCGACGTCTAAAAGCATTGCTGGTATGATTAGAGAGAGACCCTGGGCCGAGTAGCTGATGCGACTCTTTTATGTTGCTGAAAATTCGCATTGCGAATTGTCGGCAACATAAAAGAATCGCATCAGCTACTCGGCCCTTCTTTTGCATCAGAGCCAATCAGAATAACTCGAATATTCGGCAAAAGGAATATTGCGCGATATTCCTTTTGCCGAATATTCGAGTTATTCTGATTGGCTCTGATGCAAAAGAAGGGCGGAGAAGATAATCGCGCAATAGGAATATTGCGCGATTATCTTCTCCGCCCTTCTTTTGCCCCCTTATTCTCCTTTCTTTTAAGTAGAGTTAGTGTAGAGTTAGTGTTTAGTGCATATTAGTTTAGTAATACAGGAAATGATCTCCGTTTATGAGAATTTCGCAATCATTTTCGCAAAATTTTTTTTGGATAAAATATCACGAATATTCGCGAATATTCTTCTATATATTCGCGCAATATCGCGAAATCGAATATGGCGTATTCCGCTCAACACTATTTGTGAGGAAAAAAGGACGTCACTTTTGTTTGGAAGCCACATTGCACGACCGCTCTATTGTCAGTTAAAGTGACGCAGTGACGAATCGCAAAAGGTGCTCTGGTCTATGGTCAGCGAAATGGTCGGGGCTGAACTGGTTAAAATTCATAAAGTGTATTTTTTCCCAAAAATTTGCATTCGAAAAATGACTGCGCAAATACTGTGTGACAAATTGCAACAAACACCATTTTATTCTTTAGTGTCTCTGCTACATATATAATGTTTGGGGGTTCTAAATAATTTTCTAACAAACAAATACAGATTTTTACATGAAGGAGGAAAATGTCAGAATTGGCCTGGGTGGGAACTGGTTAAACTAAAAAATGCTGAGGGTTTATTACTACTTTAAATTTGTTGAACAAGGTAGTTACAAATTGTGCATGCACTGCTGAACACGGATTAATACAGATTAACTAAATGTGTTAATTTGCATACATATGATTTTAGTTAAAGATTAATTCCAATTAGAATTAAAATGTTAAGTCTTGCTCTCATGATGATCCAATGGCATCAGTACTTTCTGTGCCACTAACCCAGGACAAGCGTGCATATCAGATCTGACTTTCTACTGATTTCAAATTAGTCTATAAAAAAGTACTAAAGCCAGAGACAGCCAAACAAAAAAAAAATAATTTCAATAAAATTTCTTAGTACTGTTTCCATTTAGGTGACAAGGGTGTTTGGCAGTCTACTTATCTACATAGCTGTTTTTTTTCTTTATGCATGGATTAAATTACTCCTCCAGTGAGTTCAGCTCTTACATGCAGGAAATCATTTTGGGCCAGATTCACAGAGCCATTACGCCTGTCTAACTAGTGTTAGACTGGAGTAATTTCAAATTACACGCGTTTTTTAGCTAGTCGAAAACCTCAAACCATGAATAGACGGCTGCGAGCTTCAATTCGACTGGATTACGTGTTCGTACGCCTTCGGATCTACGCTGCAATAAAATTGCGGCCACTGGGTGGACTTCCCGTCGTATCCCGGGGTATGCAAATGAGCTTTTGGCGGCGATCCCCGAAATTACGATCTTCAGTCGCAATCTCTTACGGCACCTTTAGTCATCTTTTATTTTGCGTAACACTATACCAGCTTTTTGCTGCTCTAATATTAGACAGCCCATGTTAAGTATGGCCGTCGTTCCCGCGTCGAATTTCTACGTTTTCCGACGTCTTTTATTATTTTTTACGTAAGTCGTCCGGGAATAGGAATGTTCGTAAACGACGCTACTCAAACAACGAATGACGTAACGACGTGATATCGCGCAATGCACGGCAGGAAATTTCTGAACGGAGCATGCGTAGTTCGATCGCTGCGGGGACGCGCTTAATTTAAATGCTTCACGCCCCCTAATCGCGTATTTCAATTACACGGCGAGAAATAGACTACGCCGCCGTAGCGTACGGGCAAAAATCTACCAGGATTCGGTGTAGAGCCTGGTAAAATACGGCAGCGTAGAGTATTTCGATTACGCAGCGCAATATTAAGTGTATGTGAATCTGGCCCTTTGTGTCTAATCACAGGACCCATAGCCAGGCTATAGATAGACAACTAATTACATATGTATATTAAGTACTCCAGTACTGTTAAAATAAACTCTCCCTTACTGCAATGGCTACAAGCACTGTGGTGTAATTCTGTGAGAGACTTTACAGCCAAGGGTTGATTAGAGTTGTTTTCTCATGCAGCCAAGCTATCCCCATTAATGCTCACCCTTCTATCTTTGACACGGCAGTCTTTTTATCTAAGCTTTTTTTTAATCTTCTGTACAATAAATAACTATCAGGGAGCAGTTGTGGTTTCCATGGTCTGGGCAAAGGTTTGCTTTAAGCCTTTCCCAACATCAAAGCAGCAACTATTTAAACGTATTATTCACATAATTTTTCTGTTCATAGCTGAAGTTGCTCTGCATGGGAAATTCGATAAATGTAATAATGAGTTAACTAAAGCTAGCTGCATGTAGTGATTACTTTAGGCCACCCTTGGAGTAAGTTAGTGTCAATGACACTAGATAATATTGAGCTTTGCTTCTGTTTCAGCCGCCTTCCCCTACTGGGTGAACAACCATGGGTCTATGAATGCATGGCACGTTACTGTATTGCTCTGCCTGGAGCCTGCTGGGAAATCCATCTTATAATCAGCGTGGGTGATGCCCATTGTTACATGAGTGTATCATTTCTCTTTTAGTTTTCACAAGTGGTTTGTAGAAGACTAAGATCTTTTACATCACAGTCTTTCTAAAGGCTTGTAGGATATTGACAATCTTGCATCCAAAGCAGTTTTTATAATACTTACATTTCTGTCAGCTCAGGCTGCCTGGCTTTAGGCATATCCTCATATATAAAAAGGTATTGCTGTTTCAGGGTTTATTGGTCGGTAACAATATTTTCTCTTTTGTAGGAGCTTCCAGTGATTGATGTATGAGTTCCTTTTCATTGTTTGGACTTGTGGGAATGAGGAACAGCTCTTCTGTGGTTCAAGAGAAAATTCAAAGAAAATGAAAGATTTCACGTTATAAACATGCAAGGTAATATACACAGAACAAAATCATTGTTTTATATGCCAACAAGACAGACTTAAAACAAAAATAGTTTGACAGAGCCATTTACAGCAATAAATTCTTAATATACAAAATCGTTCAATGCAACATAATAGATACATTCTTGGGAGAATGCGGAAACATTGCAAAATGTAAACTTGTTGGTTTGAATTGTAAATACTGGAGCTAAGGGACGTATTGTTATTACTAGTAGCAACCAATCCCAAAGCCTCACACCAGCAGGTATTGTTTTCCTGCATTTGATGTGTGTTCTAAACAAATACCCATTAACTTTAATTGAACAGTACACATGGCACGCTGCCTTTGCCAATTGAGCACATGTTTTTGCACTTAAAAGCAAATGCAGCGTTTGATAAGAACAGTCATGCAAGTTTAAAAATGACTTGTCCAGCTATTTCTAGACTTCCCGGGCTTCACAAGTTTGTTGCACAATTGCAAGTCCACATTTGCATGACTCCAGATCAACTTTCTTTCTGCAAGTCTGCTGCAAGTTCTGGTTTAGTTATGTTGTGCAATTGTCATCCCACCACAGGGGTCACTGTGGCTGAATTTTCATGCTGTAGGCTTGCAGAGCTCTTGCTGTAAAAAATACACAAAAAAAACGCGCTCATGGTTATCTCCAGTTCGTAAAAAAAACTAACAGCATCGTATGTATCCTGTATCGTATGTATCCTGATAGCGCATATTCGACGCAACATCGAATGCATTCTGACAGCGCATTTTCGATACTGTCGGCTTCAGCAACTACATCGTATGCATTCTGATTGCGCACATTCGACATTGTCTACTTCAGCCTGCTTCACCATTCGATAGGAGAGCGGCGTCTCAGATGTGTGACGTCATCCCCAATGGACGGAACGAGCGGCTGCTACTCTAGACATAGCTGTGTCCCCAATCGGCTCACTTACTGGAAGATCCCATTTTCTTCCCCTACGGAGACATTTCAGCAACGTGGAACACTCGGTGACAGGCTCAGTTAGAGGTCACTATTGCCATCTCTCCACCTCTGCCATCCTACCATCTGTCCCTAAAGTACTGTTTCTATTCACATTTGAGGATATGTTCTCTGAACCTATGAGGTTTTAAATTTATGGTAGATGTCTGCGGAACTTATATTTGTCTATACAGTTTTATTTTTATACAAACTTTTCAAGATACATTTGGAGTTCATCTATAATAAATGGATTTCTTTTCAACACTTTCTATTTTAACCTTTTTGTCCTGATTTTTGTTTTTTTACGAACTGGAGATAACCATGTTATAATCCATAACCTTTTTTAGTGTATTTTTTGTTCTATTGGTACTTCTGGGTACCACGATTCTCGCAGCTCTAGACAATCTCTCTCACACCCTACTTATGAATAACAAGCAACGATTATCTCATTAGGAATTTCACTATCCCTGTCTAGCGCCAGTGGACTTTTTTGTGTTTATAAGAGCTCTTGCTGTAGGCTCGCCACTGTAATGTTGCTCTTGCTAGAGACTTGCAATGCAAATTTGCCACAAATTGGAAAAGTGTCAACTAGAACGTGGGATTCACATGCTCTGCAAGTGTACAACTTACAAGTGAAAATTTGTAGCAAGTTAACAGACTCACAATTCAACACTTATAAATGCTATCTGGGAGGGTTACCTAGTAAGGGCCTGGGTTTATGGGCTTTTGTTTACTTCATCCCCATACATATTTTCAAGAATGCAAAACCTGCTTGAAAGAGGTTAAATGCAGATCCGAAGGAGGTCAGTTGCACTGGTACACGATTTGAGTGTTCTTAGTTGGGTGAAAAATCTGGGGCAGCTGTGTTATGGTAGCCAATCAGTTTCTAACTTCAGCTTGTTCAATTAAAGTGATTGTACAGGCTTGTTTTTTTAAATTAAAAATAACAAACATGTCATACTTACCTGCTCTGTGTAGTAATTTTGCACAGAGCAGCCCAGCTCCTCCTATTCTCGAGTCCCTCTTCTGTGATTTGCCCCCTCCCCCTCCTGTTTAGTGCCCCCACAGCAAGCAGTGGGGCACCCGAGCAGAGCTGCAACTTTGTGTATCCATTCAGACACAGAGCTGCGGTTCAGACCCAACTCCTCTCTCTCCTCAGTGGCTAACTGACTTTAATTGCCAGCAGTGGGAGTTGTTAGTGCCACTGTTGTGTCTCAGCCAACTAGGAGGGAGAGTCCCAGATGGCCAAAGCACTCATGGACATCACTGGATAGAGATGGACCTCAGGTAGGTATTCGCGGAGCTGAGGAGGGCTGCTGCACACAGATGGCTGTTTATCTTAATGCAAAGAATGCATTAATGCCCTGTACACACGATCGGTTTGTCTGATGAAAACGGTGGATGGACCGTTTTCATCGGACAAACCGATCGTGTGTTGGCCCAATCGTTTTTTTCCCATCGGAAATGGTTAAAAAAACGATAGAAAAAAACGATCGTCTGTGGGGAAATCCATCGGTCAAAAATCCATGCATGCTCAGAAGCAAGTTGACGCATGCTCGGAAGCATTGGACTTAATTTTTCTCTGCACGCCATTGTGTTTTATGTCACTGCGTTGGACGTGGCATAGGATACAAAACAACTTCTGCCTTTACAATCACTTTAGGCTTTGACAATAAAACCTTGAAGCTGGTTAGTTTCTATGCAGAGCTGCACCAAATTTTGCACTCTCCAGAATATTTAAAATGTTTTGTATTATGGAGAATGCAACAGAATATACTGGAACACAATGGGTGAAGGGGAACACACAAAAGTTCAAGGTAGATGGCAACCTAGTCAGGAATTATGGCAGGGAGACCTCACTGTCGGAGTACCAAAAACCTTTAAGAGTGTGCCAACTAGTCTATACATATAACAAACAGATTCCTTATGGAAGGACTGACCCTTTATTTAATCTGACTAGAGTTATGCAAATTACATCTAACCATCTTTCAAGTTACTTAAAGCGGGGTTCCAGTCACTTTTTTTTTTTTTTTTGGCCATTTAAATATTATGCTTATAAAGATCCCATTATACTGCATCAATCATACCACATCTCTGTGTAAATAAATAAAAAACTTGCCTCCACTGCTGTGCAGTACGATGTGGCCGTTTCCATCCCCTGTGTGGGCAATTGAAGCCCAGTACATTTTTTTTACTCTTCCCGGCGAGATGTGCAAACAGCACCTGTACTGTCCTGTCCTATACCAAAATCACGCGATTTTTCGGCACTTGGGAGCGCACAGACTCCTGGGAAATTATGACACTACATTCCCAGGAGTCTGTGCGGTGTAGGCTAGAAAGCACAAGGACCGCGGTGCAGGAAGAAGGAAGATTAACAATTCTGCCTAGCAATAACATTTAAAGGCATGTAAAAATTGTATTTATTTTTGTTAATGGATTAATGACATTTTTTTAAAACTACTGATGTAGAGTTATATTTGAGGGTGGAAGCTCTGCTTTAATAATGTAATCCAAGAAAAGTATAAAGCTAAAATATTGTATGCATTGCTAGATTTGCAGACCATGGTGACTCTATATCAGTATTTCTCAATCTGGGGGTCGAATGATGATTTGCCAGGGGTCACTGAATCCTCTCCCAGCCTGTTCTCCTAGCCTTTTTGCGGCCGCCCAGCAAGGCTGTAACTGGAGCCTGCAGCCACCCACTCAGCCTCTTCGCAGCCGCCCATTCAATTCACAACATGGCTGGGGGGCAGAGACTAGAGGTCAGATGACTGGTGAGGAATGTGAAGTGGGAGAGGCTGGAGGAGACCCTATCTCCTGATTTTAGCATAGGTGTCACTGCTGCGAGACACCACAAAGTCCGAGACACAGTGAATGACACTACTTGTGATTATAGTTGCCATTAAAAGTCCCCACTACAGTTCTCAGATCAGCAGATGACCTTGATTAAGAGCACCTAAGTTGGTTGATCAGAACTCCTCCCAGCACTGACCCTCATCCCAACTCTCCGCCAGCACTGCCAATCATCCCAACTCCCTGCCAGCACTGCCACTAGTCCCATTCCCCCCAACCCCCCCCCCCCACCAAGGAATAAGAGAAGTAATACATGGAAGGGGAGAGGAAAAGAGGGGGATGAACAAAGAAAAGGGGAGAGAAAGAATAAGTGAAAGAACAAGAAATAAATATGGCTAGAAAGAGAGCGAGATGGGGGAAAAAAACAAGAAATTAGGATAGTGGGAGATAAAAGGGAATGAAAGGAGAACAAAGAGAAAGAGTGGTACATCCTAACATGTACCATAAAGGGGTTTTAACACTGTATGAGTGGAAGGGACTCATGGTGCGCTAAATGTTCATGTGTTAGGGGCACAAATTACTTGTCTTGCCTTGGGTGCTGACAACCAACGCTACGAAAATAATTGTACTTTTAGTGGTCCCCACAACTTGGGAAATTTTATCAAGGGATCACCATACTAGTAGGGTTGAGAACCACTGCTCTATATCCTCTCCTTAGTGAATACACCTATATGGTTTAGCTTTGTAAAAAAAAAAGGCAGATAAACACTGATTTACATATCTAAACTGCCCATTCTAACATATCTGAACTTCCCATGATGTCATGGCAGAGCAAGTTTAAACCAAAAAAAAAATGTGCTCCCATGATTCAACATAATGCTTTGTGTAGGCATTTTGCAGGATGTCAAATTCTAGACTGTATATTAGTTAAAGGCCCGGATTCACGTACGCGGGCGCATCTTTGTGCGGGTGTAGCATATCTTCTTTACGCTACGCTACGTCGCCGCAACTTAGAGAGGCAATTGCTGTATTCACAAAACACTTGCTCCCTAAGTTACGGCGGCGTAGCGTAAATGGGCCAGCGTAAGCCCGCCTAATTCAAAGTAGCAAGGCAGTGGGCGTGTTTTATAATAATGACCCGTGATCCCATGCAAATGATGGGCCGAACGAACGGCCCATGCGCCTTCCGTGGACGTATCCCAGTGCGCATGCTCAGAATCACGTCGGGTAGAATGCCTAAGTGGAGTTGGCGCGCAATGCCTACGATGTGTGAAAGTAACCTACGTCCAGCCCTATTCACGTACTACGTGACCGCGTAAACGACGTAAAATTTTACGGCGTCGTTCCCTGGCCCATACCTTAGCATTAGCTGTGCCTCATATAGCAGGGGTAACTTTACGCTGGACGTAAGCCTTACGCAATACGCGTATATGAAGCAGCCGGGCGCATCTACGTTCGTGAATCGGTGTATCTTGCTCATTTGCATATTTATAATGGGAACGCCGACGGCTGAAAACCATGTTTTTCAGCGTATCTCGCTTTGTGAATTGGCGTAAAGATGCAACGGCACACATTTAAAATTACGGCAGCGTATCTGGAGATATGCCGACGTAACTCTTTTGTGAATCCGGGCCAATGTGTCATTGTAAAGAAAGAAGAAAAATGTTGATTGCTTGCATTTATTAATTTTAAAAATCTCTTTCAAATAGACTAAAAATGTTCTTCTTTAAGAACAGTTGTTACAGTGCATAATAAAAATGTTGTGATTAAGAACCCATGCAACAATTTAAGCAGCATATGTGATGTTCTTTCTTTGTTATTTAGTTTTGTATTTATATTCCTCATTTAGAGTGGAAAGGCAAGCAATTCAGTTCTAAATTAAAAGAAAAGTCTGTCAGGCATTCTGGTGCCAATAGCACATACTTCTGCTGTCATTAAAAGACTATGGATTCAGCAAGATCATTTCATGTAGCAACACAATTGCTGCCACCATCTACAGCAATATTAGGGCCCATCTGTGCTGGATTCACTGTACTAATCTCCTACATGATATATTGTGTTTTTCATAAATGATTACATAGCCAACGACCGCTAATGCCAAAATCTCCACGGTGTGATTATGTTCTGGGTCCCTCAGTTCCACCTCTTTTTTCCTGAAGAGATGTGTCACATACCATACAGCACTGCCTTCTGTGTTATCACTTATGCTGTTATTCCAGAAAACAAGAGATGTATTCCTCATATTATAGTAGCCAACAAAAACAGACAGATCACTCTATTCTGCCCTTGCGGCTAAATGTATATCACCATAATTGTAATGACATTATAGCAAAAATAAGTTTAAAGCTTATTGCAAACCATGTAGATACAGATATTGTCGCAGTTCTAGGCTGGAGATGGAGTCAAGATCTTTCAAGCAAGTCTTGATATAGGAGTTCATTAAAGAATGGTCCCATTTTCAATGTGCCACATTATCTGAAGCAATTTGCATAAATGTATTTTATTTTACAACCTAGAGTACAGATTAGTAAAAGCATTATCCAGCAAAAGGTCAGCATTCATTAGGCTTATTACTCTGAAGTGTTAGTGGCTGTTTTTGTTCTCTTCATTAGACTCGCTTTTCGATGCTTTACGAGTAAATATTTTAATTTTAGTCGTAAAATGTCACTGTAATGTTCAAAATTCATTGGACTTAAAGGGGTTGTAAAGGTTTGTCTTTTATTTTCTAAATAGGTTCCTTGAAGCTAGTGCATTGTTGGTTCACTTACCTTTTCTTTCGATTTCCCTTCTAAATGTTTTTTTCTTTGTAAAAAACTATCCAAATGCTCATTTTATTTACCTGACATAATGACCATGATCTATTCTGCTTACTTCCTGGGGTCCTTACTTGGGTGTCCTCATCACTGCCTGCATGATGTGAACATTTTCTATTAGAGGAGAAGAGCAGCTCAGTTCTCCCTTATTGGTTCCAAAGGCAGGAGAAACTTATGAGTGAGAGGACTAGTGCCCAATAAGAGTACGAGCAAGAAAAGTGTCTGGTCCCTGTGGCAGGGTATTAGCTTGACTCATAGAAGAAACTGTGGTTGTACACTACAGGATGACTTAGGAAATGCTGTTTGGAATGAAGGCGAGGAGCAAGATAATTGATGCACAATGGGGTCAATTCACAAAGCTTTTTTTCCCGATTTTGGTCGTAATTTTAACGATTTTGCACGTTATTGAAGCTAGTTCAATTCACTAAACAATTTAACGCTTTGAAAAATCATCAAATAACGTTTCACTACACGGAACTGATATTTTAAGGTGTGGATCATTATTTAACGATTCGATCGTTATTTTAACCACTTAAGACCCGGACCAAAATGCAGGTAAATGACCTGGCCCCTTTTTGCGATTCGGCACTGCGTCGCTTTAACTGACAATTGCGCGATCGTGCGACATGGCTTCCAAACAAAATTTGCGTCCTTTTCTTCCCATAAATAGAGCTTTCTTTTGGTGGTATTTGATCGCCTCTGCGATTTTTATTTTTTGCGCTATATACAAAAATAGAGCGACATTTTTGAAAAAAAAATCAATATTTTTTACTTTTTGTTATAAGAAAAATCAAATAAACTAAATTTTAGTCGAACATTTAGGCCAAAATTTATTTAGCCACATGTCTTTAGTAAAAAAAAACACAATAAAAAAATAAATAGCTACCTAGCGGGAACAGCGACACTAATACAGCGATCAGAAAAATGATCGCTTAGTGACGCTGGCAATAGGGAGTGAAAGGGTTAACAAGGGCGGTGATCAAGGGGTTAAAACTTTATTAGGGGGGGTAGGGGGCTATCCTGAACCTAACACTAACTGCCTGTCACACTGACACTAACTGCAGTGATCATACATACAGTTATCGATCATTAAGCAATCGTTACATTAACACCTCCCTCAGGGTGTTGTTATGACATTTCCCAGGCGATATTTTGTTGTTAGAGGAAGCTTTTGGCGATTTTTGTAGTGTAGTGAAGTTTTTAGTCGTTTTGGGCAAGATGGAACCGTGCTCTATTTGAACTTAAAATTATCCAGAGGCGAAGAAGAACACGTTAGAATGTTGTTCAGATTTATAAACGTGTATTCCGTTCACATACTATTTTGGATGACTTTTCTGAAACCCAGGTGATAGCTAAATTCCGATTATCATCTCCCATGATTTATTCTCTGTATGAGGAAATACACATGGCTTTAGAAAAGCACACACTAGAAGTTTTGCACATCACATGCTCAATCTCCATGTGTATTGCTTGTGTCTCTCTCTCTGCATCTGCTCTTTTCCACATGCAGCTGTTCTCCTCCCCTTCTGCTCCCAGAATGCATCTCTCCAGCATTATTTAACGATCTTAGACGTTATTATTACGATTTGGGACGTTAAAATAACTCTTGAGTAGTTAGCATAACGATTGGATAAAGAGTCAGTTGAAAACCATAACGACTATGTTGAATAACGATTATAGCTTTCGTGAATACCATGTTTGCTAGCATTAAATAAGGGGCGGTAATTTAACAACTGAAGAAAACCAATAACGTTTCTCTTTGTGAATTGACCCCAATGTACTATTCAAATTTAATTTTTAACTGGACTTGGGCTTTAAGCTACAGACTAGGGTGGTGCCACTATATGAGCAGAACTGAGTGTGTTAGGGTACTTATAAACTATTTGCCATATGTATGTTGGGTTCAACATAAAGAAACATTGTGTAGACCATTCTACCTATTAAATAACTAGATATTGATTATAGCTGCATTTATTCAGAAAAATGTAAAGCATTCCTGAATGCTACCCATGCCAAGCAGTTGGCCTTATGTATTCAAAATGCATCAGGGCAGCTGCTCGGCATACAGTAGGACCCAAAAGCAAGTATTGATCAATGGAGTAGTGGTGTCGGAGTTAAAGTAGGTATGGTATATGCATAGTTGCAATCAAGATGCACAAATGTAACACTACTGTATGTATAAAATATCTATTCCTGAAATGAATCTTTTTTTTAAACTATTTTAAAAAATACATTATGCCTTTTTAGATATCTCATTAGTAACACTAGATTTGAACACTGTCTGCCTTAAAGTGGATGTAAACCCCCAATTTTTTTTTTTATGTTACAATGTCACACAGAGTTAATCCAGATCTGAGTAATCCTCTTTTAATGTTCAGTGAAAATGAACAGCCTTCCAGATAAAAAAACTGCCTAAATAAAAAGTCAGTTTTCTCTCTTCTTGCTTTGAGTGACAGGTTATTTACATATCTAGCTTGGACATGTTTATTATGTTATGTTATGTTTATCATAACATGAGGTATAAAAAGTGAGAAATCCACCCCTCCCCCACATAACACATCCTGGTAATATACAAATAACCTGTCACTGAAAGCAAAAACAGAAAAACAGACTTTATAATTTGGCAAGTTTTTATCTGGAATTCTGTTAATTTGCACTGAACATTAAAATAGGATTACTGAGCGCTGGATTAACTCTGTGTGGCAAGACTGGGCACAGATGATAGGAAATCTTATACTCTACATTGTGACATCAAAAAAAAAGAAAACATTTTGGGGATTTACATCCACTTTAACAAAAGATTAAGGCTGCATTCACACCTGAGCGTTTCATATTCGCACGTTTTTACCGCGATTTTGTTCAGGTCACCAATGTTAAAGGCAGAAAAGTGCTTGTAATCTGCCCCAAAGAAGCTCATGTTCTTTTTTGAGCTTAGGGCATTTTTCAGGCGTTTTGTTTCAGGTGACGAAATGCTCAGATGTGAACAGGTGCCATTGAAATTAATGGGATTTTTTTGTTGGGTGTTTTTCAGTTTTTTTGGGGGGCGTTTTACGAGCGTTTTAAGAGCTTAAAACGCTCAGGTGTGAATGTAGCCTTTAGGTTTAGGATCTGGGCTTCTCCATTGTATATTAGTGAGAACTGGACTTAGCCAGTCCCCAGCTCAGCTGTTGGGACAGATCCTGCAGGGCTAGTTGAGAAATTCTCACAGTCAACCATGACACTATGCAATATACAATATTTTGTGAAAATATGTACGGACACCTAAATACAGCAATGCGATCTGCTTTTGTGAATAGAGCCCTCCAACTGCTAGTCTATGCCAAACATACAACCACAAATTGCTGGAAATTAATTTGCACGATTCCCCACATCAACAAAGACACTGCTGACAAGGAAATTAGCGATTGTCCCTGCTGGGAGAAGACAGTGATTATCATTAGCGGCTATAGCTGCCGCTTGCGATAATTGGAAGCGACTCTGGCAGGCTGGTTGTATCCAAGTTGATCTATCAACTTGGTACATTCAGCTTGCCCATTAATGGTTCAAATATCGACCAGTTCCTGCTGAACCAGCTGAGATTTAAACCATTTATGGCTGGCCTTAGACTTTTTAAAGTATATTGATCTTTTAAAATATTAGAGGCATGCCACAATGGTAACTGCACATAACATGTGTGTTAGACATAATTCCTAAATTAAAGAGTATAGAACATTTAAAGCATTTGAGATTATTTTTCTAATCCTTTTTTTTTACATTTCTAATTGAATTCCTTGCTGGCTATGAAATGACATTATTATAGCTGTTCAAAGTTATTTTCCTAGTCATGCAGAGACTGATGACTTTAGTTTGTCTTAAGGATTATGGAATAAATGGGTCAACATGATAACTATTCACTACACCTCATAATGTATGTTTACCCTTATGTTACTTTTTGTTTTTGCGTTGTCTGAAAACACAGTTTTTTGGCGTAAACCACAGACGCACAGACCTGTTAAACCATCTGGCAACAATCAATCACTGCTCTGCTTTAATAGCAACACAATATTAAGTAAAAATCTGTTATCCTCCTATCATATTACAAGATTGTGTTTTCTTCGAAAAACGTGGAAAAGCCTTATATAAATAAATGACATGTAAGAACTTGAAAACTTTTTTAAGCATTTAAATGGCAAGTGCAATTTTGCAATTAAAAGTTCAGTTGATATCAAATTTCTGTATTTGACATTAATAGATCGACTTGTGTGCAACCAAGGTGGCCATACATGGACCCAAATTTGGCCGGTCCCTGCTGAACCAGCTTCATTTCAAGACATGTATGGATGGCTTAAGGATGCAGGGATAAACTCTATTATTATCCCTATCTCATGGTCTGGCAGACTCTAGCACTGCACTTGACCTCTGTGGATGGTCCCTCAGTGTCTTATAGGCACAGTTCTGGGCTTTTAACAGTGCACTGTGAAAAGGTGAGCAAGTGATCGCAGCCTGACGTTGCATAGAGAGGATGTTTTATTGGAATGGTTGCATGAATTAAGAATGTCTGTTGGAGTCATGGATATGGTAAGTAATACAGGTTATGCTTGCACCACCTAGACTAAAGAAGCTTTAACTCCTGAAATGCGGGGGGATGCCTTAGGCCACTGAAAAGGTAGATATTTTCTGATGATCGAAAATCAGCATTACCATGTAATATGTTCAACTTGGCTGTAGCTCTAGCAGACTAAAATGTCAGACTATTTTAGTTTATTCAGAAATAGCACAGCTGTACAGAGAGCGGACAATATTATGCAAAGAGCTTTAAATCAAAGTAAGTGGATAATTTCTGTTTGCTGAGGTTAGAAATGATTGGATGCTGTGTCTTACTTTGCATTGCTTATCATTGTTGTAATTTGAAGTCCTTTAGTTCTTTTGTATTAAAACAATTGTCTAATGTTCAGACCAATAACTATGGATTGTTGGCACCCAAATTATCTCATGTAGATACTATTCATGCAGTTTTACTCTCAAGAATGACCATAACGTATCTGAGCTCCATCAAAGGAGCCAAAATGTCTTGATGCTCAAGAGATGGGTTTTGTAATTAAGCACAGCTGATTGGTCAGTTGATTTTAGTTTTTCAAGGGATGAATTTATTTCTGGTATGTTTTATGACATTTTCAGAATGACGTGCTTTTTACACTAAGGAGATTGCATTTTGTGTCAAGAACGCTAAGTTCATCACCTTTCTATATGTACATCAAATTACCCACCTCAGCCCTAAGCTAATTCTGACACTTCATACATATATGTAATTCTTTTTTTTTTGTTTTTTGCTAGAAATTACTCGGAACCCCCAAACATTATATAAATATATATATTATTTTTTTTTTTTTGCAGAAGCCTAGAGAATAAAATGGTGGGTGTTGCAATTTATAATGTCACATGGTATTTGTGCAGTGATTTTTCAAACTAAATTTTTTGGTAAAAAATACACTTCAGTGAATTTTGATGCACAAAAATACAATATAATACATATAGAGCAGTATCGTTTGATAAATTTAATAAACCCCCAAACAGATACCCCCTTACAAATAAATGCGTATCATAAATCATAAACAATCAGGCATAAATGTGTGCAAAATATCTCACTGGTTCTGGACCCTGAAGACCTCCTTGGAACACTTCCTCCAGCGATTTCCTGGTTCGTTCCCCATGGAGCGCACACGTCACTTCTGGTTCGGATGCTAGAGAGTCACGCGCTGACGCGTTTTGTCACTTCCGGACTTCGTCTGAGGGCGTGACTCTCATATGCACCAACCGGACTTATGTAGTACATCGCCCGCCTCCAAAGATTTTTTAAACGTTTTAAATATAAACAATAATAATATCAGATTGACATCAGAGTGGCATAACGAAACAATAAACTTCTTAGACGTGACAATCTATCGACAAAATAACAAATTTGAAACTAAAGTTTTTTTAAACAAACAGATAGGAATAGTTACTTGCCCATTACTAGTGGACACCACCCACAATGGCTGAAAAACATTCCGAAAGGTCAAATAATGAGGGTAAAATGCAACTGCTCTGAAACCAGCAATTTCCTAAGTCAATCCCGCGTTTTAACAGCAAGGTTTGAAGCAAAAGGATACAATCCACACTTCCTCAATAAAATTGGGGAAGAAGTAGGAACAATTTCCAGGGACACGTGTCAAAAAGAGAAAAAAGAAAATGTTGTACAGAAACTACCGACAAATAATTCAAAAGAATGGGGTTTCATCTCTCAGTTTCACATGCAATACAAGGAAGTGGAAGCCATTTTTAATCAGCACTGGCACATTCTATTGTTAGACTAAAAGCTTGGCCCTGCAATACCTCAAAAACCTCAATGTATTTATAGGAAAGCCCTTAACCATGGAAAGCCCCCCAACCATAGTTAAAAAGATCTTAGATCTACCAGTCAAACCCCAAACCTTTTGGGATAGACACGGCTTCTTTGCATGTAGAAGGTGCAAACCACGTAGGGAAATAAAACTACTACAAAGAGGACTAGATTACTTTACGTCACCATCTAATAATCTTGAATTTGAAATTAAACAGTTCATTACTTGCAACAGTAAATTTGTTGTGTACGCCCTTAGATGTCCGTGTGGTCTCCTCTCTATTAGACGAACCAAAAGACTCTTAAGAATAAGAATTGCAGAACACATAAAGAATATAAAACTCGGATTCACAGACTACAATGTATCTCTGCATTTCAAAATAAAGCACAATCAAGACCCGCCAGGTCTGGAATTTTGGGGGATTGAACATTTAGAGGCACATTGGAGTGGCTCACACATCTAAACGCGAAACTAAATAGATTTTTTTGACAGATGTATTAATGCCCAAAGGTTTGAATGTGGAACTGGACATTAATTGTTTCATCAGTGACACTTAATGAGCATCTCAATACCCTAAATATTGTAGAACATCTCAATAGATCCGTTATGTGTTCGCCACATGTACATCTTTGATGATTTTCCACATTAAATCTAACCATAGATTCAACCTCCAAATTGAATATGTATTTGGATGGGTTTAACTTAATGTTCTTTATATATAACAATTTCTTTATATACAACCTTTTCCCGACATAATAATATATATTTTCATTTAATTTCTTATATACACCAGCTAATCCAGCATTAACCCAGCCTACCGGTTTAGAGCAGGCATAGGACCCAAATAAGGAGCCTGAACAAATCAAATATCAAGTGCCCAACATATAGGGATAATAAAAGTAAAGGAGCAACATAGTTCATATATATTGTGTGCCAGTATCAGTTTAAAGCAGAGGCAGGGAACTCGCACAGCATGCACTCAACCCATGGAAAAAAGTAATCTCCTTTGATATTTTTTCCTTCCTTGATCACCAAGTGGAATATACACATGTAATCTATATGCATAGGTATATATATCCACAGACATGTGATAATGATATGTGAGTTGGGTCATATGAACTATAGGTGTACATGGAGGCGGGATTACAGCTACCTCTTACATTTAAATGGACCCTGTATTGACTTATGCGCATCCCATTCACCGATTAATGATTCCCGCAATATGTTTTTTAGAAAATGTTTTTTGGAAATGTTTTTTAAAAGGGTTTTTCAAGGAAAGTTCTTTGGAAAATGTTTTTAAAAAAAAATGTTTTTTAAGTGGTGTTTTAATGGGTGTCTAATTGACTTTTAAGGAATTTTAAGTTTTCTAATGATCTAATCTAACATAAATTAAATTTTTAATGTTTTAGAATGTTTTTTAATGGAGATCTTAATTTAATGCTATGTGTATGTTTAACATCTGGGAAGTGTAGGTTTTAAGTATGTATATATACATTTCCCAGAGCATTCATACATTGATGAGTAATGGTTGAATTGTTCATGTCACTTTACAAGCCCTGCAAACGGTGCTAACACATCCAGATGTACTACGCGTCTGCCGCTGCCTGTAACAGCGATCTATGGTGGGGGCAGTGTAGGGCATTAGTAGCGCAGTACGATATGTACGGAAGCACTCCCGTCCTCACTTGAGCGAGTTGAGCATTCACGGCCAAGCGAGCGGAGTAACGCCGATGACGCAGAGGCACGTCGTCCGCTGCTTGGAGGCGGGCGATGTACTACATAAGACCGGTTGGTGACTCTCTACCATCCAAACCGGAAGTGACATGTGCGCTCCACGGGAACGAACCAGGAAATCGCCGGAGGAAGTGTTCCAAGGCGGTCTTCAGGGTCCAGAAAGTGAGATATTTTGCACACATTTATGCCTGATTGTTTATGATTTATGGTACGCATTTATTTGTAAGGGGGTATCTGTTTGGGGGTTTATTAAATTTATCAAACGATACTGCTCTATATAGATTTTTCTTTCCTATATACTTGCGGATTACATATCTAAATACTGGGAGATTGGTAAACTACAGACGGAGTTTAGGAAGGTGTATTGAAATGCTGATTTGAATTTATCATCTGGTGAGTGTTTCACCCGAAGAGGACCACATATCCCCCCACGTGGTGAACATCTTTGGTTATTGGAGCACTTATACTAGAAGTGCACCTTATCTGGTCACTCAGCACTAACTGTGAATACAGCAAACGCATAGTTTGCAGCGCTGCTGCAGGACTGACACTGGACCCTGTGCAGATCTATTTTACATTTCTGCCTAATTTATTTGGACTTTTTTTCTTTAGCAGCTGCTTGTATACATAGGGTGTTTAATCTTTTGTTCAATTTTTTATATTTGAGCATCATCCTAAGCGCAGAGTTGTACTACAATAGGTTGGGCCAGCAATCAGTACTTATATACAATATAATACATAATTATCAAATAGTGCTTTGGCCAATTACGGCTCTCTGTACTGACGGCGCTGTGATTGGCCAAGCATGCGGGTCATATTGAATTCTTGGCCAATCATCAGCGTGCAATGCCGCAGTGAATTATGGACCATGGCGTGTCACTCGAATTTGGCGCGAACGACCCGTTTTGTTCGTATTTCGACAGACGATCGAACATACGATGTTTGAGTTGAACATACGTTCGACTCGAACACGAAGCTCATCCCTACTCTTTTGTATGAAAACAATACAGCATTCCTGATAGACAAGAGAATCACTATCAGAAAGGCGGCCCTGAACAAATCCAGCACCTACATGGAGGTTTAAACACTCATTACAGAGTGGGTCCTGATCAGGTGAAAACAAAAGCACTCCAATATTGTAATATTGCTAAAAATCATATACTTTTATTAAAGTGAAAGAAGATGCACTTACATGTCTTGTAGGCATTTAAAACACACCATCCTGCATGACAAACGATGATAAACCAGGCTTTACAGAATCAAAGATAGCCGACTTGCATCTGTGCATGCGTTGTGGTATGCGTATGTAGCTTCACTCAATTCGTATCATCACATCTGATGTCATCAGGGGCGGGGCTATGCACACTCACCACATCGCATGCGCAGCCAAATTTGGCCATCTTTGATACTGGAAAGCCCGGTCAAGAACAATCTTGCTTTTATCAGACTACGAAATTTTGCCCCATTTCTCTTTAGATCAGTCAATGTGTTCTTTGGCAAATGGTAACATCTTCAACACGTGTTGTTTTTTAACAATGGGATGTTGGGGGGTTCTTCCCTATAGTGCATCTTCACATAGGTGTCTTACAATTGTTACAGTACTCACAGGGAACTTTAGACCTTCTTTGATCACCCCGGAGCTTATCATTGGCTGGGTCTTTGCCATTTTGGTTATTCTTCGATCCATTCAAATGGTAGTCTTTCATTTTCTGTCACGTCTTTCTGTTTTTGCTTTTGCATTTGAGATAATTTTGCAGAGCAGGCTATCAGTTTCTGCACTTGTTTATGTTTACCCCTCTCCAATCAACTTTAATTAAAATACGCTGTTTGACCTGTTTGACACCTGCTTTTTGCCAGACTGCTTTTGACACCTGCTTTTTGACAGACCTCACTAATTAAACCTCACACTGCTATTATTTTGAACACACCCCTTTCAATTAATGATTCAAATACACAGAATCAGCAGAATGCATGTCATGACAGTTGGGTCTCTTGGTTTTCTATTACTCTTCTACAACTACGTACAAATATAGATTTTTTTACAAAAACAGTAACTAATGTGGTTAGTGATGTTGGACTGCTATTATTTTGAACACAACTGTATATAACCAATATTCTGTTCACCCTTTAAAATTGGGTTATATCTATATATATTTCAACAACACTAGCGAGTCACTATATGTTTATTATATGTTAGTGTTTTGTATCCGAACACAACAGCTGTATTCTTATTATGTTACCATGGCGCAGATTTACATTGAATTTTGTATAATACATAATTGTTTGGTACCTAACATATCACGCTTCTAAAATTGTGCAGGCTTGTGGAACGGTGCCAGACTACAGTAAAGATCTTCATAGGTGACAATTTATACATTTTTACAGATTACCAGTTTAGCATTTCACAAGAGTTCTGGTACTAGGACTATTGCTCTCGCTATAACATTTGTGTTGATACCTCACGTGTGGTACTTACACCGTTTACAGTCCATTAAAAAAGTATTCACACCCCTTGAAATTTACCACATTTTGTTATGTCACAACAAAAAACATAAATGTATTTTAGTGGGATTGTGTGCGATAGACCAGCAAAAAGTGTCACATAGCTGACATTTAATCCCTTTCCAGCAATCGTAGAGACTTGAAATTACAAACTTGTTCTAGCACATGAGGCTAGATTGATCACTAACAAATAATTAATCTTAAAGTTTGTGAACTTAACACACCAATTTTTTATACCATCCCCAAGCTTCACACATCTTTGGCTAATCCCCCAGGTAGGCGTATAGTATCAGCAATTAAGGGCCCCCTGGAATGACTGGGAATATTCTGTAATGCCCTTATTAAAGGAGCTAGTACAAGATCTGCCTTCATTTGTTCAGAACACCAGAGATGTCTTGCACAGACTGGAAGCTACCGTGTTTCCTAAAGGAGCCCTTCTCATTGGGATTGACATGGAATCATTGTACACGTCAATCCCTCACGAGTGGGGACTGCTGGGAGTCCAATACTTTCTGGAAAAGTAATTTCCTTTCCCAGGTGCTCAAAATGAATTTATAGTTGGGATCCTGCAATTCATGTTGGAGCACAATTGTTTCCAGTTTTTGGGGATCAATTACCAGCAACTCAGGGGGACTTCAATGGGGACCCCATGGGCTCCATCTTATGCCTGCCTCCACTTGGGCCCCTGGGAGGATGAGGTGGTTTACCAGTCCCAGTTGTACCTCAGCCACAGTAATATGTGGCTGAGGTACATTGATGACGTGCTCATGATCTGGGGGGGCACTATACAACAACTGTCTGAGTTCATTGATGAACTTAATAACAATAGGAATTTTAGACTTACATTCTCCCCCCATCATGAAACATTGCTCTTCCTAGGTGTCAATATAGGTGTCTGTGGCGATCAAACTGTTACTAAAAAAATTATCGTAAGGAGACAGCAGCTAATGTGCTTCTCGAGGCCACCAGTGGGTCAATTCCTGAGAAACAAAATTAATTGCTCACTGGATAAAGATTTTTCTGTTGAAGCAACTGACATGTACAACTTACTGTTTTTTCAACTTTTGAATTTTGTAAATATATATGTATATATTGTTTAGAATGTATCTCTTAGTGAGGTGTTTTCTGCAATCTAATTCACACCATTATGCATATGCTGGGTTCGGGCACGGTTTGCTGCGCTTTTGGACGGGTGTCCCTATTGAAATCATTGTGTTACTGACTTGTTAATAGAAAGTAGGTGAGTAGTGAATAACTTCTGAGTAGGGTTGTCCCGATACCACTTTTTTAGGACCGAGTACAAGTACCGATACTTTTTTTCAAGTAGTCGCCGATACCGAATACCGATACTTTTTTTAAATGTGTCCCCAAATGCAGCCATGTCCCCCACATATTGCAGCCATGTCCCCCCACAGACGCAGCCATGTCCCCCCACATATATTGCAGCCATGTCCCTCCACATATATTGCAGCCATGTCCCCCCACATATATTGCAGCCATGTCCCCCCACATATTGCAGTCATGTCCCCCCCACAGATGCAGCCATGCATGTCCCCCACATATGCAGCCATGTCCCCCACAGATGCAGCCATGCATGTCCCCCACATATGCAGCCATGTCCCCCACAGATGCAGCCATGCATGTCCCCCACATATTGCAGCCATGTCCCCCACAGATGCAGCCATGCATGTCCCCCACATATTGCAGCCATGTCCCCCACAGATGCAGCCATGTATGTCCCCCACATATGCAGCCATGTCCCCCACAGATGCAGCCATGCATGTCCCCCACATATGCATCCATGTCCCCCACAGATGCAGCCATGCATGTCCCCCACATATTGCAGCCATGTCCCCCACAGATGCAGCCATGCATGTCCCCCACATATTACAGCCATGTCCCCCACAGATGCAGCCATGTATGTCCCCCACATATGCAGCCATGTCCTGTCCCCCATATTGCAGCCATGTATGTCCACCATACCTGTAGTAGTAGATATGATGCCGCCACATACCGCCGCGTTAATCCCCCTGCATTACAGCGTGCATTACAAGCTTTCGTTTGAATACTTGTAATGACGGCGCGCCATGTATAGACACTCCCCTACCCGGGATTTGACGGATCCGTCCAATCCTGAGCAAGGGGGAGTGTCTATACATGGATCCGTGCATAGACACTCCCCCTTGCTCGGGATTGGACAGATCCGTCCAATCCCGAGAAGGGGAGTGTCTATACATGGCACGGCAGGCATTACAAGTATTCAAACGAAAGCTTGTAATGCGCGCTGTAATGCAGGGGGATTAACACGGCGGTATGCGGCGGCGGCTTTGTGGTATGCGGCGGCGGGGGGGGGGAGTATTCTATTTAGGTATCAGGGGTATTTGCGGGAGTACAAGTACTCCTGCAAATACTCGGTATCGGTCCCGATACCGATACTGGTATCGATATCGGGACAACCCTACTTCTGGGGATATTAATTAACTTTATTGATTTAGGATTTATAAAGACTCTCGTTATACATACATCCATGCTCTGAAGAAACTCAGGTTCTAAGTGAAACGTGTCAGCATGACATCATTACATCTTCTGAACTGAGGACACAGATGATCTGCCACAGCT
Source organism: Rana kukunoris (assembly GCA_029574335.1). Lineage (NCBI taxonomy): Eukaryota > Metazoa > Chordata > Amphibia > Anura > Ranidae > Rana > Rana kukunoris. The sequence continues at coordinate 230,090,065 of CM056049.1, read as the reverse complement.
ATTCCCCTATCCGACATCCCAAGATGAAAATTGGTGTGAGGAAGTGATCTATTGATAAAAGCGGTGGTCATGGATGCCAGCCGTGTAAGCCTGCAAGTGAGCAGGTTCTTCCCTCCCACTTGTTGTTATCTTCCCTCCCACTTCAACTAGTAAGGATATCGCCTCTACTACGGCATGACTGCTCGGGATTTTGCAGAGTGGTGAGCTACTTTTATGTTCCTACAACCAATTGGGACTTGACGATTACCTGTCATCATCTTTACCTGCTAAACAGACACCGCTTGCCAAACAAAATGGCTGTAGTGGTACATGCTGTGGACATTAACTTTCCTTCTGTGGGAGTGAAGGCTGCATCACACACACCTATCTTAGTGCTCCATCCATATCACAAGGAGTCCCCGCCACCCCTGCACTGGTTTCCTCTTTGAGGTTCATACATTTTCAGATTTGTGAATGTCTATTTATACCTTACACTGAGAACATTTGTGGAGCTGCTTATTTCTACTAGTGAATACACTGTACTGTTTCCCCATTGAGCGGCCAGCTATTTTAGTACAGTGGATCTCAACTTAAAAAGAACCTGTCCACTTAGACTCAGCTGTGTAGGGTGTGAGTGTGAAGGTTGAATGACTGTGATAGCTACCTGTGCCTTGACAACTTTGTTAAATTTTAAATGAATGTAGTGGAGGTACACATATTTTTGCTAATTATTTATGTGGAATTTTTTCAATAAATTGTTGTTCTTTTCTATCACCTGTTGCTTCTCCTTGAAGAATCACTTTGGACTTTGTCCATTTTCTTTATAAAAAGTGGCACATAATTTTGAAGTGGAAGGAAAATTATAAATGGTTTTAAAAATGTTATACAAGTAAATATCTGAAAAGTATGGCATGCATTTGTATTCAGCCCCCTGAGTCAATAATTTGTAGAACCACATTTCGCTGCAATTACAGTTGTTAGTCTTTTTAGGGCAGGTCTCTACCAGTTTTGTACATCTAGAGGGTGAAATTTGTTTCCATTCTTCTTTGCCAAATACAGTAGCTCAAGCTCTGTCAGATTGGATAGAAAGCAATTTTCAAGTCTTGCCACAGATTCTCAATTGGATTTAGGTCTGGAATTTGACTGGGCCAGTCTAACACATAAATATGCTTTAATCAAAACCATTCCATTGTAGCTCTGGCTGTATGTTTAGAGTTGTTGTCCTGCTGGAAGGTAAACCTCCACCCGAATCTCAAGTTTTTTGGAGACTCTAAGGCCGCGTACACACAATCAAATCTATCTGCTGGAAAAGGTCGGCCCGACCGTCCCAGCAGACAGATTCGACCGTGTGTACGGGCGAGCCAACGGATTTGGCCACCCGACAGATTTCAAAGCATGCTTTGAAATCTGTCGGCTGGGAACCCGTCCGCCCGACATGTCTGCTGGTTAGTACGCTAACCAGCAGACATGTCTTCTCGCACACGCGCCGAATGGTTTCGACGCATGCGTGGAAGTGTTTTACTTCCTGGTTCGGTGACGTGGCGGCGTCAACGTCACCGCCACGTCACCGCGCCGTCTGGCGGCGGGAATTTTGGTTTGATCGTGTGTACACGTTCAAACCAATATGTCCCCAGCAGACAGATTTGCTCAAATCGGTCGGCCCCACCAATTTGAACAAATCTGTCTGCTCGTGTGTACGCGGCCTAACAGGTTTTCTTCTAAGATTGTCCTGTATTTGGCTCCATCCATCTTCCCATCAACTCTGACCAGCTTTGTTGTCCCTGTTGAAGAAAAGCATCCCCACAACATAATGCTGTGGTGTGTTTAGGGTAATGTGCAGTGTTAGTTTTCCACCACACAAAGCGTTTTGCTTTCAGCCCAAACTTTTAATTTTGGTCTCATCTGACCAAAGCACCTTCTTCTACATGTTTACACATGGCTTCTCGCAAACTACAAATGGGAATTCTTATGGCTTTCTTTCAACAATTGGCTTTGTTCATGCCGGTCTTCCATAAAGACCAGATTTGTGGAGTACATGACTAATAGTTGTCCTATGGACAGATTCTCCCACCTGAGCTGTGGATCTCTGCAGCTCTTCCAGAGATACCATGGGCCTATTGGCTGCTTCTCTGAATACTGCTCTCCTTACCTGGCCTGCCAGTTTTGGTGGATTGCCATGTCTTGATAGGTTTGCAGTTGTGCCATACTTTCCATTTTTGGATGATGAATTAAACAAGTGCTCTGTGAGATGTTCAAAGATTGGGATATTTTTTATAACCTAACTCTGCTTTAAACTACTTTACAACTTTATCCCTGACCTGTTTAGTTTGTTCCTTGGCCTTCATGATGGTGTTTGCCCGCTAAGGTCCCCTAATAAACCTAATAGAACAGCTGTATTTATACAGAGATTATATTACACACAGGTGGACTCTTTTTACTAATTAGGTGACTTCTGAAGACAATTGGATCTACTAATTTTTGGTTAAGGGTACGAGAGTAAAGGGGGCTGAATACAAATGCCCACCACACTTTTCAGATATTTATTTGTAAAAGAGTTTGAAAACCATTTATCATTTTCCTTTCTCTTTACAAGTATGTGCCATTTTGTGTTGGTCCATTACATAAAATCCCCTAAGTTTTGTGTGCACAACCTATGTATGTGTATACCTTTGCACATGAGCATGGGGTACAGAGGTGTTTATTTTTTATTTTTTATATATGTATTTTTTTTTAATTACACTGTTGAATTGTTAAAAGCGCAGTACAGATTTTTTTATTATTATGTATGCTTAACCACTTAACACCCGCCCGCCGTCAAATGACGGCGGGCGGAATGCTCTGTTGTTCTGACAGGACGTCATATGATGTCCTGTCATTTAAAGCCACTAGGGGGCGCACCCGTTGCGTTACTGGAAACACTGTGCGCGTGCCCGGCGGCCGCGACGGCCGCCGGGCACCCGCAATTGCCCAGTAACTAAGCAGGGACGTGGAGCTCTGTGTGTAAACACAGAGCTCCACGTCCCTGTCAGGGAGAGAGGAGACCGATCTGTGTAGAAGAATACGTATCGGCCTAAACTGAGATCCATTTTTTATAAATGGGATATTTATTATAGCAAAAAGCAAAAAATATTGTGGTTTTTTTTTAAATGTACGCTCTTTTTTTTAATAGCCCAAAAAATTAAAACCCCACGGGCAAATACCAAATACCACCAAAAGAAAGCTCTATTTGTGGGGGAAAAAGGACGCCAATTTTGTTTGGGAGCCACGTCGCACGACCGCGCAATTGTCAGTTAAAGCGACGCAGTGCCGGAAGCTAAAATTTCGTCTGGGCAGGAAGGGGGTGTAGGTGCACAGTAGGCAAGTGGTTAAGCTGTCTGGCAAAAATCAATTATTGTCCTGCTCTAATTTTAAAGAAATAAAAACTAACAATCTGTTCAACATTTTACTTTGCTTTAGGATTTCAAGATTTCCTAACAACTAATCTTAGAGCTGTTAAGTAAAGTAAGGATCAAATGAGGCTATGCTGCTTTTAATTCTATATGTAGTCAATAGAAAACATATTGAGATATTAATTACAATTAACATTGTGAATTGAGGTGTAAAACATAAGACATTCTTTGACATGAAAGACATGAAATCTACTTAAGATAAAGCCTGGGCCACAACCCTACCATACTGACATTAGGCATTAATTAGATGACACAAGAATTCCCACCGATTAGACACTTGAGTAACCATGATAGATAATACACTTTCACAAGAAAGCCAAACTTTGCCTACACAGCTACATACTTTCAGCTCTAATGTGTCAGCTTTCTTTGATTACCCCTAAAACAATGTGCAAAAAAATTTTGGGAATCTTAAAACTCCTTCAAAACAATATATAAATATATATATATATACTGAACAAAATTATAAATGTAACACTTTTGTGTTTACCGCTATTTATCATGAGCTGAACTCAGAGATCTACGACTTTTACTATGTACACAAAAAGCCTATTTCACAAATCTGTTCCCAAATCAAGGCCAGGTTGACACTGGTGCGACAAACGCTCCGACATTGTGAGCTCATGACGCATGAGGTGTGAAAACCTGCGGCACCCCCACCTCTTCCCGACAACCCTGGCCATTGGTTGTCGGGGTCTGCAGTTGGGGGGCTTATCGGAATCTGGGAGCCCCTTTAATAAAAGGGCCCCCAGATCCTAGCCTCCCACCCTATGTGAATGAGTATGGGGTACATCGTACTCCTACCCATTCACCTGGGGGGAAAAAAAGTGTCAATTTAAAAAAACACACTACAAAGGTTTTTAAATTAATTGATTAGGCAGCTCCGGGGATCTCTTCCAACTTCCCCGCACTCTCTGGCCTCTTCTCCCACTGTCTGGTGTCTTCTGCTGGGCTCCTCCACTGTCTTCTGCTGTTTTTCCCGCTCTTTGCTAGCTCTTGTCTGGCCTTTTTTTACGTCTTCTTCTTTCTTCTCTTCTTCCCATGTTGACGCGACACTCTCTCCCACTGTAATGGAGTGTGCACGGTGCGCAACGACTTACATTGGTGTAGAGCCCGCTTACGTTCAGTACGGGCACTACGCTAAAGTTAGTACGTGAATGGGAGAGTTATTTTGCTCCCATTCATAATTTGTTAAATTACAGGTTGCTGTTATTCCAGAACTGTCCTGTGTCTCAGTCTGCATTTCAGGGGTGTGATCCCACCCCTGGGCGACAGTTGGTGCTAGAGGGGTTCTGGCAGAGCCACTTTTCCCCAGCAGCTAATTAGAGGAGTTTTCCCTCACTGGGCATGCTGGGGAGGGGTATATCTGTAACAGGCGCCATGATTCTTGGTTCTCTGCGTGGGGTCCACGTTCCAGGTGCGGAACGTGGACGAGTGTACATAAGGCATACCTTTGCATTTAATCATGCTGTCTAATCAGCATCTTTATATGTCACACTAGTGTGGTGGATGGATTATTTTGGCACAGAAGTGCTCACTAACACAATTTTAGACAGATTTGTGAACAGTATTTGAGAGAAATAGGCCTTTTGTGTACATAGATCTTTGAGTTCAGCTCATGATAAATAGGGGAAAACACAAATGTGTTGCGCTTATAATTTTTTTTCTTTCTTTTCTTTTTTCTTAAAGACAAATATAATGGTTTATAATGATTTTAATATTTATGTTTTTAAACTTCAAAATTTTACAGTTTAACCATACATATTTAGCAACTATTGTTTTAAACATGTCATACTTATGTGTGTTAATAACATTTTTTATGCAGTTGGCATTAGATAAAATAAAAAAAATAATAATAATGTTATAGGATCTTTGCTTTTCAGCAAATTAGCAGTTTTGGTCAACTGCAGTGCACTTTTAAGTGCGTACTGAGAGCATGTATATATAAAAAATAGAAATAACTAGTATGGCCACTGGTATACAAAATATGAGCATGACCATTGCAGTAAACGTGTAAAATATATTTATTTCCCTATAGTGACTGCTACCATTGTTGAATTTTGGGCTATTTTTCTAATCATTTTGTTGTTTCCAATGCAGCAAATGAAAAGCTGCCAGCAACCATGAACACTGTCCTACTGGTACTAATACAAATCAGATTGCTTCCAATTCAGATACTATAAACCAGATGATGCAATAGTGGGTAGAAGTGTTAACCTTGCGAAATGACTCAGAGCTTCCAAATGTATTTATATAGCTAGGAAGATGACCGTTCAGTGAGTGTCATCTGATGGCAGATTAAGGATATTGAGCAAATTGTAAAGTTTTAAGCACAAACCTTTACTATTAAAGGGGTTGTAAAGGTTTGTTTTTTGTTTTCTAAATAGGTTCCTTTAATCTAGTGCATTGTTGGTTCACTTACCTTTTCCTTTGATTTCCCTTCTAAGGGCCAGATTCAGGAACACTTGCGCTGGAGTATTTCGATATGCGCCGCGTAACTGTGATGATGCGCCGTCGTTTCTATGTGCCCGTACCCACCAAACTAGATGCGCCCAATAACGGGTCATTTGCGACCGGCGGAACGTTCCGACGCCAGAGTATCGTCAGCGCTTATTTTCGCTTATTTTCGCTGGGCGCATCAGTCGCGCCCATTGATTTCCCCTGCAAATATGCAAATGAGGTATTTTTCCCAATTCACGAACGGATTAGCACCATACGCTGGCTACATGCGCCGCGCGTATCTGGTCCGTCCGGCGCAAAGTTATTTCTACAAAAGGCTGCTTTATCTTTACTCCAGACGGTCACAGGTCAGCAGGAGAGCAGCTACAGCAGCGTTACCGACGATAGGAGCTTGCTGAACAACAACACTTGCAAGGACAACACCTCTGTGTGCCAACATGCCAGGGGCAATTGTGGTCCTAAGACTAGTACTGGGTCCCTCGCTACGGAGGAGGCGGGCACGTGAGAGGATATACCGCACTCGTATGAACCTCTTTGGTATGGGGGATGAGGAGGTGTATCGCCTCTTCAGATTCAGCCCAGATGTAATACTTGAACTAACCACAACCCTGCAGGAGGACATCACCAGCAAGACACACCGCTCACAAGCAGTGCAGCCACTGGTGAAGGTACTGGCAACACTTCATTTCCTTGCCAGTGGATCATTCCAGCGTACAAGTCGAGTGGTGGCTGGGATGTCACAATCCTCCATAAGCAGATGTGTGCACCAGGTTGTCCCTGCAATCCTCAGACGCATGTCCAACCAGTTCATCAGACCCACCACTGAGGACCTGCGGCTGAAGGCAATGACAGATTTCTACAACATTGCCAGATTCCCACGCACCATCGGGGCCATTGATTGCACACATGTGGCCCTTCAGCCCCCCAGTGCCACAGAGCACATATACCGCAATCGGAAGCATTGGCATTCCATCAACGTACAGGTGATAGCCGATGCCCAGCGCCTCATATGGCACGTCCGTGCCAAACACCCCGGGTCCAGCCATGACAGCTTCATATACCGTCAGAGCCCACATCCCTACAGAATTCGAACAGAACATGTATGGGGACAGCTGGCTGGTTGGTGAGTGACAAGGGAGTCAGGCATGACTATCCCCTCCCGTGATGCACAACAGAAATCGCACATGCATGACTAACATCCTCCTGTCTTTTACCTTACAGGTGACTCTGCATATGCACTGGGACCCCATCTAATGACTCCTTTCCGGAACCCCCAAACCAGAGGAGAGAGAAAATACAATGAAGCACACATCAAAACCCGTGGAGTGGTGGAGCAAACATTTGGGCTCCTGAAGTCCCGTTTCCGCTGCCTGGATAAGTCCGGGGGGACCCTATTGTATTCCCCTACCTTCGTGTGTCAGATCATCGGTGCATGTTGTATTCTGCACAACTTTGCTATGAGAAAAGGCCTGCAGATTGACATACGTGATGACCTGACCCCCGACCCACACAGTCCCCACCTGCCAGAGGACACCCAGTCTGCTGATGGAAGAGCAGTCAGGAGGGTCCTCGCCGTAGGCATCTTTGGACACTAAACCAAAACATTAATAACACAGACAGTGCACGTGTGTACACCACTGATGTCCCTAGATCACACACACCACATGCACATCGCATTGGATTAGCCCAAGTCCAGCATGTAGGAGTTGGGAGCAGCAACGCCAGCGTCAAGGCCCCAATGATGTCACTGTCCATTCATACACCTTTCACACGTCATTCATTCAGCCGTGGGGTTAACTTCACCACCACGGCCGAGGGTGACACCCCTTACTGTCAGGAGTGCCACCCCCTCACATTCACACACCATTCACACTGTCCCCTGCACTCCTGACCGTGTGCAGTTCAAAAGAAATAAAAAACCTCATCACCTGAGCATAAAAATAAAATATAAACTCATAACCTGAGTACTAAAAAAAGCACAAATATAAACCAAATAAAAAAAAACCCTCATCTGGGATGACGGGGGCTCCTCCTTGGGGGCACTCTCGGGCTCCTCATCTGCCTGGAGGGAGTGGGTGGTGGTGGGGGTGTGGGGGCATCTTGAGGAGGCTGTTCCCCGGATGGGCCACTCCGGCCAGCTGTTGGCTGCATGCCCTCCAAGGCCACTGCAATCCGGCTCAGAAAGAGGTTAGTCTGGGCCTGCATCCTCAACTGGCGGGTGATATTGTGCCGCTGGTCACGCTGCCGCTGCCTCCCCTCTTCCCGAATGGCAGCAGTGTTGGCATGTACAGCTGCTGTCAGGTGCCGGACATCAGCCTGCACCTCCCCCAGGCTGGTAACAATGTTCTGAACACCACTGGGCAGCTGCGACATGGAGCCCAGGCTGTCAGCGACCCTGTCCAGGTGGCCAGCAATCTCCCCCATCTGCTGGGTCTGCTTGGCGTGGTCCAACAGCACCTGGTCCTCGATCAGATCACACACCCCCCTGGTCTTCCGGGTGGCCTTCCTGGGGGCAGAAGAAGGTTGTCCCCGTGGGGATGGAGTCGCCCTTGAGGGGCTACCTAGGATGGGGGAGGGGATCACAGAGGGCCCTGCAGAGGAGGAGGACTCCTCCAACATTAAAATAAAGTCCTGTTCAGGGACAGGCTCCTCCACAACCACCTCTGCTGAAGTGGTGTGGGTACTCTCCTCCTCCACCTCGATGTCTCCAGCACCCAGGGCCTCGTCATCAGCATCCCGTTGGGGGGTTGGGGTGGACTGGCCGGCACGAGATGATGGCCCAGCACCGTCATCTGTGGATGACACAAAGCAGACACATGTTGGTGGTCCCACACACTTGGCACATGTACCCACCCCCCCCCCCCCCCACATGCAACACACCAAAACGGGGGTAAAAATCACTTACCTGTCCTGGAGCCTTCCTCTACGGAGTCATAGCCAGGGACCCCCTCCAACTGCTCCCTGTCCAGGCAGCGGGCGACCACCTCCTCCTCCGCGGTCAGGGTGACAGGACATGGGGGACCACCACCTGTGCCCCTCTCATGGCTCCTAATGGTGGACACCTTGCCCCTCACCTTGCGCCGCAGGTCATTGATTTTTTTTTGAATGTCGCCTGCAGTCCGGGTGGAGTACCCTAGCACATTGACCCTGGCAGCAATGATGTCCAGGATACCCTGCTTCCTTTCTCGGCTGGTCTTCCTGCTTTTTTTCCCATGGAGGAAATCATTAAATGTCTCCATAGCCGAGATTATCACAGAGACCTCCTGGGCATTATAGTTTAGGTTCCTCCTCTCTTTGGGGGTAGCGGGAGCAGCCATTACAGGGCAAAAGTATCTTCCCTGGGGTGGGGGTTAATGGAACTACTTTTGCGCCGGAATGGCGTTTCCGCCAGCGCTTTTAAGCGCCCAGCGGAACGCATTGCGCTGACGTTTCCCAGGAAGTGGTGCCGACGGAAGTTGTGAGCATGCGCACAAGGGGGGCGAGTGGAGCCGCACTCACTGCGCATGCTCCGTGGATGATGCGCTGAACGTAAGCCTCTGCGCTGGGCTCCGCCCATCATTTACATATGATCACACCCACTTCCACTTGCGTCGGGTTACGCCAGCGCATTATCGTTACTCTGGCGCAAGTTTACGCGCAACTGCTATGTGAATAACAGTACTTGCGCCGAAAGGGTCTTCAGAGTAACGTAAATGAGAAGCGTTACTCCAGAGGAAAGATACTCTCATCTACCTGAATCTGGCCCTAAATGTTTTTTTTTTTCTTTGTCTGAATGTATCACTTCCTGTTCCTTCTCGGTAAACTGTTCTGGCTGACTAACCCACTGCCAGAACAGCTCAGTTGAGCTTACTGAGGAGAAACAGGAAGTGAGAAATTCAGACAAATTAAAAAAACATTTAGAAGGGAAATCAAAGGAAAAGGTAAGTGAACCAACAATGCACTAGCTTAAAGGAGCCTGTTTAGAAAATAAAAAATTAAGCTTTACAACCACTTATATATTATATATTTATATATTATACAAAATCTATAAATGTAGCTTTTACCATACTATTTCTAATAGCAAATATTAAGCTAGTGTTGCGCTATTGATACTGACCTTCAATAAATATGGACTACTAGATGACCAACAGCTACATTGTGAATGTCCAATACACTCTCAGGCTCGATTCACACTAATGCGTTTTTTGATGCATCTTGCATTTTGCAGAAATGCAAGGACATTTTTTAATATCAATGCATTTTTGTGCCTCTGTGTTTTTGGAAAGGGTCTGGGACTTTTTTCCTGACAAATTCAGCATTTTGCATGTAATAGACTTCAATGGAACCGCATCCAAAACTCAAATGCACCTATTTTTACATGATTTTGTGTTTTGCTTCTTTTTTTTTTTTTGCTGTACATTCACTGTATATAACTGGTTGCTAAGGAGGGGGGCAGGAAGCCGACCGCTGTAAACTCTAACAATCGATGAATCATTAGCTGTCAGCGGCCTTCCCCGCTTAATGTAAAAAAAAATGAATTTTCGGCTTAAAAAAAGGAGGAAAAAAAACGGTCCTTACCAGACCCTTAGGTCTTTATTTTTCAAAATGGCATGGGGTCCCCCCAAAATTTATACCAAACCCTTATCCGACCATGCAGCCCAGGAAGTCATGGAAAGGGAAAGTGGCCTTTAACATGGGGGGGTGCTTTGGGGCAAGGGGGTTCTGCTCCCCCCACCCCAAAGCACCTTGCCTCAATGTTGATGGGGACAAGGGCCTCTTCCCAACTACCCTTACCTGGTGGTTGTCAGGGTCTGCGGCCAGGTCTTTTTGGAATCTAACAAGGGACCCCCAGATCCTGGCCTCCCCCCATGTGAATGAGTATGGGGGACATTGTACCCCTACCCATTCAGCCAAAAAAGTAGTGTAGTGTGAAAAAATACAGTAGACAGTTTTTGACAAGTCTTTTATTAATAGTATCTTCTTCCCCACTTCTTCCTCCAGTCTTCCTCTGGGGGCCCCCTTGTTAAAGGGGGCTTCCAGATTTCGATAAGCCCCCTACTCGCAGACCCCGACAACACAGGGCAAGAGTTGTCAGGTAGAGGCCCCTATCCCCATCAACATGGTGCAAAGCACCCACCCCCCATGTTGAGGGCATGTGGCCTGGTATGGCTCACTCGTCCCCTCGCTTTCCTGACCTGCCAAGCTGCATGCTCGGATAAGGTTCTGGTATGGACTGGGGGGGGCACGCTTTTTCTTTCCACTTTTTTTTAGCCGACAATTCTTTTTTTTTACATTCAGTGGGGAAGCACGCCAACAGCTGATGACTCATTGATTGTTAAGGATGCAGCATCTGGTCCCCTCCTTAGCAACCAGCTATATACAGTGTAAAAAAACGCAAATTGTATATCACTGCAAAATTGCAGTAAAAACGTGACAAGCACTGCAAAAAGCACTGCAGAATCGCTTAAAAGCAACATGCATAGATGTGAATCGAGCCTCTAGCCCAGTACAGTACTTTCTTTTTTGTTCAACTCATAGGGCTGGAAAAAAAACAGATCACCGTACAAACACAAGCAATGTTCTTGGAACAACCCCAGTCTCGTCCTGTCCCCCTGACAATGTCATCTATGAAGAAACATGTAGGGCGGGGTCTAGAGGATTGAAGTCATCACGGTCAGAATTGCACTGTTTGCCCATAAGACTCACATTAAGGGCTCATTTCCACTGGCGTTTTTACAGCCACTTTTCTGAGCATTTTTTGCAGCTTAAAAACGCCTGTCCATGTTAGTCTATGGCCTCATGCCCACCATGACGTTTTTGAGCTGTAGATGGCTAAGCTGCAAAAAAAACGCGGGACCAGTGCGTTCTGAAGCTCCAGTAATAGAGCTGTAAAAACGCCAGACATTAAAAAACGCTCAAAAACGCGCACAAACGCTCAAAAACGCTCAAAAACGCGGCCGCTGCGTTTTTAAAGCTCCAGCTCCAAAATAAACATGGACAGGCGTTTTTAAGCTGTAAAAAACGTGGCTGTAAAAACGCCAGTGGAAATGAAGCCTTACTGCGATGGCTTTTCATCTCAGTGCACTCTGTATTACCCTGTTCCTTCTCTTTAATGGGAGTTTACTCAGATACATAGGGCCAGATTCACGAACACTTGCGCTGGAGTATTTGGATATGCGCCGCGTAACTGTGATGATGCGCCGTCGTTTCTATGTGCCCGTACCCACCAAACTAGATGCGCCCAATAACGGGTCATTTGCGACCGGCGGAACGTTCCGACGCCAGAGTATCGTCAGCGCTTATTTTCGCTGGGCGCATCAGTCGCGCCCATTGATTTCCCCTGCAAATATGCAAATGAGGGAGATTTCCCAATTCGCGAACGGATTAGCACCATACGCTGGCTACATGTGCCACGCGTATCTGGGCCGTCCGGCGCAAAGTTATTTCTACAAAAGGCTGCTTTATCTTTACTCCAGACGGTCACAGGTCAGCAGGAGAGCAGCTACAGCAGCGTTACCGACGATAGGAGCTTGCTGAACAACAACACTTGCAAGGACAACACCTCTGTGTGCCAACATGCCAGGGGCAATTGTGGTCCTAGAACTACTGATGGGTCCCCTGGAACCAAGAAGGCGGCCACGTGAGAGGATATACCGCACTCGTATGAACCTCTTTGGCATGGGGGATGAGGAGGTGTATCGCCTCTTCAGATTCAGCCCAGATGCAATACTTGAACTAACCACAACCCTGCAGGATGACATCACCAGCAAGACACACCGCTCACAAGCAGTGCAGCCACTGGTGAAGGTCCTGGCAACACTTCATTTCCTTGCAAGTGGATCATTCCAGCGTACAAGTGGAGTGGTGGCTGGGATGTCACAGTCCTCTGTGAGCAGATGTGTGCACCAGGTTGTCCCTGCAATCCTCAGACGCATGTCCAACCAGTTCATCAGACCCACCACTGAGGAGCTGCGGCAGAAGGCAATGACAGATTTCTACAACATTGCCAGATTCCCTCGCACTGTGGGGGCCATTGATTGCACACATGTGGCCCTACAGCCCCCCAGTGCCACAGAGCACATATACCGCAATCGGAAGCATTGGCATTCCATCAACGTACAGGTGATAGCTGATGCCCAACGCCTCATATGGCACGTCCGTGCCAAACACCCCGGGTCCAGCCATGACAGCTTCATATACCGTCAGAGCCCCATCCCTACAGAATTCGAACAGAACATGTATGGGGACAGCTGGCTGGTTGGTGAGTGACAAGGGAGTCAGGCATGACTATCCCCTCCCGTGATGCACAACAGAAGTCGCACATGCATGACTAACATTCTCCTGTCTTTTACCTTACAGGTGACTCTGCATATGCACTGGGACCCCATCTAATGACTCCTTTCCGGAACCCCCAAACCAGAGGAGAGAGAAAATACAATGAAGCACACATCAAAACCCGTGCAGTGGTGGAGCAAACATTCGGGCTCCTGAAGTCCCGTTTCCGATGCCTGGATAAGTCTGGGGGGACCCTATTGTATTCCCCTACCTTTGTGTGTCAGATCATCGGTGCATGTTGCATACTACATAACTTTGCTATGAAAAAAGGCCTGCAGATTGACATACGTGATGACCTGACCCCCGACCCACACAGTCCCCACCTGCCAGAGGACACCCAGTCTGCTGATGGAAGAGCAGTCAGGAGGGTCCTCGCCGTAGGCATCTTTGGACACTAAACCAAAACATTAATAACACAGACAGTGCACGCATGTACACCACTGATGTCCCTAGATCACACACACCACATCCACATCGCATTGGATTAGCCCAAGTCCAGCATGTAGGAGTTGGGAGCAGCAACGCCAGCGTCAAGGCCCCAATGATGTCACTGTCCATTCATACACCTTTCACACGTCATTCATACAGCCGTGGGGTTAACTTCACCACCACGGCCGAGGGTGACACCCCTTACTTTCAGGAGTGCCACCCCCTCACATTCACACACCATTCACACTGTCCCCTGCACTCCTGACCGTGTGCAGTACAAAAAGAAATTAAAAATATCATATCCTGATAAATAAAATAAACAAAATCTCATAACCTGAGAAAAAGGAAAAAAAAACTCATGACCTGAGTATGTCCAAACCAAAAATATAAAACAAGAAAAAAAAAAAAGGCCTCATCGGGGATGCCGGGGGCTTCTTCTGGGGGCCCCTCTCTGGCTCCTCAGCTGCCTGGATGGAGTGGGTGGGGGTGGGGGGGCATCTGGAGGTGGCTGATCCCCAGGTGGGCCACTCCTGGCAGGTGTGGCCTGCATGCCCTCCAAGGCCATGGCTATCCGTCCAAGGTAGGAGTTCGTCTGGGCCTGCATCCGGAGCTGACGGGTGACCTGATAATGCTGGGCCCGCCGACTCAGCCTCCCCTGGTCCCGGATGGCAGCACTGTTGGCCTGGACGGCTGCAGTAAGGTGCCGAATATCCCCCTGCACCTCCCCCAAAGTGGTGACCACTGCAGCGCAGTTGCAGCTTACATCCTGCACTGCGTTGCTGAGGTTGGCAACGGAGCCCAGGCTGTCAGACACTTTCTGTAAGTGCCCAACTATGGCCCCCATCTGTTCCGTCTGCCTGGCGTGATCCCTCGCCAACTGGTCCTGGACACCATCAGACACCCCCCTGGTCTTCTGGGTCGCCTTCCTGGGGCCAGAAGATGGTTGTCCTCGGGGGGAAGGAGTCGCCCTTGAGGGGCTTCCAAGGATGGGGGAGGGGACGACAGACGGCCAGGAGAAGGGGAGGAGACAGACAAAACTAAGGTAAAGTCCTGCTCTGCCACAGCAGGATCCTCTACAACCACCTCGGCAGGTGTGGTGTGGCCACTCTCCTCCTCCACAACCTCTTCACCACCCAGTGGCTCGGGCACACGATGGCGTGGGGGGGATGGGGTGGAATGCACGCTGACAGATGATGGCCCAGCTCCGTCATCTGTGGATGACACAAAGCAGACACATGTTGGTGGTCCCACACACTTGGCACATGTACCCTCCCCCCCCAAATGCAAAACAACAAATAGGGGATTATAAAACACTTACCTGTCCTTGTGCCTTCCTCCACGGAGTCATAGCCTGCGACCCCCTCCACCTGCTCCCTCTCCAGGCAGCGTGCGACCACCTCCTCCTCTGCGGTCAGGGTGACAGGACATGGGGGACCACCACCTGTGCCCCTCTCATACCTCCTGATGGAGGCCACCTTGTCCCTCACCTTGCGCCGCAGATCATTAATTTTTTTTTGTATGTCCCCAGCAGTCCGGGTGGAGTAGCCCAAGACATTGACCCTGGCAGCAATGGACTCCAGGATGCCCTGCTTCCTCTCCCGGCTGGTCTTCCGGCTTTTTTTGCCATGGAGAAAAGCATTATCCGTCTCCATTGCCGAAATGATGAGCGAGACCTCCTGGGCATTAAAATTCAGGTTCCTCCTCTCTCTGGGGGTAGCGGGAGCAGCCATCACCAAACAAAAGTATCTTCCCTGGGGTGGGGGGAAGCGGAAATACTTTTGCGCCGGAATGGCGTTTCCGCCAGCGCTTTTAAGCGCCCAGCGGAACGCATTGCGCTGACGTTTCCCAGGAAGTGGTGCCGACGGAAGTTGTGAGCATGCGCACAAGGGGGCGAGTGGAGCCGCACTCACTGCGCATGCTCCGTGGATGATGCGCTGAACGTAAGCCTCTGCGCTGGGCTCCGCCCATCATTTACATATGATCACACCCACTTCCACTTGCGTCGGGTTACGCCAGCGCATTATCGTTACTCTGGCGCAAGTTTACGCGCAACTGCTATGTGAATTACAGGACTTGCGCTGAAAGGGTCTTCAGAGTAACGTAAATGAGAAGCGTTACTCCAGAGGAAAGATACTCTCATCTACCTGAATCTGGCCCATAGTGTGGTTTGGATTCCGGTGATGTGAGATTGACTAGGAGACATTAACCCGGTTTACGATCTTTGACCAATAGTTTATACAATGGTCAACTGAATCTGGTAAGAAGCAGCAGTGTATTTTTCCTGTGGGTGCATCAGCTTATCTTTATTTTTCCACACCAGTATTCACAATTGTAGGAATGAAACATTCTTTTGTTTCTATATGGACTTTGTATGGATACTATATGGTGTTTTAGGTTCATTTGTGACCAGTAGACATATGAAAATCTCGTATTGTGGTTTTCTTATTTCATGGATGAGTGAGTTTGTAGTAACGAAACGAGTAGTAGCGAGTAACAGAAAGAAAACATAATAAAGAAAACAAATGCAGCCGCCACATCTAAGAATTGTTAAGCTGTGATCTAATAAATGCTTGTGGGTTTAATACCACTTTAAGGCCTCGTACACACGATCAAATCTGTCTGCTGGAAACGGTCTGCTAGACCGTCCCAGCAAACAGATTCGACGGTGTGTACGGGCGAGCCGACGGATTTGGCCAGCCGACAGATTTCAAAGCATGCTTTGAAATCTGTCGGCTGGGAACCCGTCTGCCCGACATGTCTGCTGGTTAGTATGCTAACCAGCAGACATGTCTTCTCGCACACGCGCCGAATGATTTTGACGCATGCGCGGAAGTGTTTTACTTCCTGGTGCGGTGACGTGTCGGCGTCAACATCACCGCCACGTCACCGACACATCAGCGCGCTGTCTGCTGGCAGGGATTTTGGTTTGCTCGTGTGTACACGCGAGCAAACCAAAATCCCAGCAGACAGATCTGTTCAAATCGGTCGGTCCGACCGATTTGAACAGATAGATTGCCTCGTGTGTACGAGGCCTAATACAAACGTTTGTATTGAATTAGCAAAACATGTTAACGTTACATTCTTGTTCTATCACTATATCTTTAATAAACAGGTGTGGAAATAATAAATGTCTCAATTAAATACAATTCCAGTGCTAGCATGGTCTGCAGGCATCTGGAGCCCTAAAATGGGCAATGACCTAAATACAATATAGATGCCACAGTAGAGCTCCTAAATATATGGACATATTCATTTTAGCACAAATTACTGACATAATTTACTGTGCCTCTGCATCTGCAGCTTTTTATCTAAACAGGTTTGTTTACACATCCTAGTCACTAAAACTAATTCAGGGAAAAACTTTGTGAAATAATTAAACCTTCCCCTTTTTCCATTCTTGGCAATTTGCCTAATATAGTAATTACATATACAGTATATATGTATGTGGACCGCCTCTCTGAGTATGCCTGGCATACAACAAACAATAAGCTGATTATACTGGAAAGCATGTTTCTATATCATTACTTCACCCTGACTATCTAGTTAATTGCATAGTGTTGATCTGCCGTTGGAGTGTCTCTCTAACAGTGTGTAATCTGCATGGAAGTACTTTGGAAATCAGAATTTATGACTCCTAGTAGATAATACATTCCTTTAGAAGGGTATACAAAGTATTTTAATTTCTTGTTTTCACTCCTTGACTGCAATTATAGCGCAGATGCAGACACACTCCATGTAAACAGAGCTATGTTTATATTGTTCTACTGTCACAACAGCTCTCTAAGTACAAGAAAAAAAGCCAAACATAAGGAAAGGTTGCTTGGCATACCTGTAAAAAGAGAAAAAGTTGCGCTAATTCGAACTGTTTGGTGCAATGTGTTGAACCCAACACCAAAAGTAA
The DNA here is from genome assembly GCA_029574335.1 of Rana kukunoris. Classification (NCBI taxonomy): domain Eukaryota; kingdom Metazoa; phylum Chordata; class Amphibia; order Anura; family Ranidae; genus Rana; species Rana kukunoris. The sequence continues at coordinate 230,072,533 of CM056049.1, read as the reverse complement.
ACAAATGAATAATATAGTGACTATTATTGAATGTACTAGAAACAATAATATGAATCAAAAAACATTGAATAAATGAAAAAATTAAATGAAAAATTACATGAAAAAGTAAAATAAGCGAGGAATCAGTGTACAATTGTGAATGGACCGTAATCAAATATAGAGTCTATCGAATGAGGAAGAAAGTGACAATAGTCCCCAAAACATCCAAAGGGAAAAGTGATGAGAAAGCCACCAAGATCACACACTGCCTCTTACCGAAAATATATGATCTCTAAATTGTAGGAGATCATATACAGCATGTACGATGGTATCCTTGGAACGTACTGTATCTCCAGCCCAGGACAATCAGAGTAATGGATGGTCTCAATCAATATGCCGAACACGGAATATATATAGGAAGGAAGAAGGGCCTCACATAGTGTAAAATCCTTGGGTTTAATAGGTAGTACCCAGAAGAACGTTCTGACATCACCGCGCTTTGTGATCTGACCCGGAAGATACAGGCTGCTTTATATCTGCTGATTTGATGTTAGTGCATTTCCTTTTACTACCTATTAAACCCAAGGATTTTACACTATGTGAGTCCCTTCTTCCTTCCTATATATATTCCGTGTTCGGCATATTGATTTAGACCATCCATTACTCTGATTGTCCTGGGCTGGAGATACGTTCCAAGGATACCATCGTACATGCTGTGTATGATCTCCTATAACTTAGAGATCATATATTTTCGGTAAGAGGCAGTGTGTGATCTTGGTGGAAGTCCCCCCCCCCTCCTGCCACCATCCGTTGCTTCTCCGGGATCTATCGTACCATCATGGGCCTGGAGTAAAAATCGGCCACCGCCGGATGAGAGGGCCCGGGTGCGACGTTATGATGTCACGCCTGGGTACCCCGAAGTAAACAAATCCGCAATCGCGGCTGAAAGCATGAGATCGGTTAATTTTTTTTCACAATCTCATGCTTTTCAGCCTGGAGGAGAGATGTGGGGTCTTATTGACCCCGCATCTCTACATAAAGGGGACCTGTCACACACTATTCCTATTACAAGGGATGTTTACATTCCTTGTAATAGGAATAAAAGTGATCAAAACAAAATGTAAAAAAAAGTGTAAAAATTAATTTTAAAAATAAAATGTTAAACACCCCTGTACCCAGTGGCTCGAGCTCAGAAGCGAACGCACACGTATGTCCCGGGCCACATATGTAAAATCTGCTTAAACCACACATGTGAGGAATCGCCGCGTGCGTTAGAGTGAGAGCAATAATTCTAGCACTAGACCTCCTCTGTAACTCTAAACTGGTAACCTGTAAAAAAAAAAGTGTCACCTATGGAGATTTTTAAGTACCGAAGTTTGGCGCCATTCCATGAGTTTGCGCAATTTAAAAGAGTGACATGTTAGGTATCTATTTACTCGGCGTAACATCATCTTTCACATTATTGAAAAAAATTGGGCTAACTTTACTGTTTTGTTATTTTTTAATTCATCAAACCGTTTAAAAAAAAAAGGCGTTTGAAAAATGATTGCGCAAATACTGTGCAAGATAAAAAGTTGCAATGACCGCTACTTTATTCCCTAGGGCATAGGTGGCAAACACAAGGCCCGCGGGCCGAATGCGGCCCTCCAGGCCATTCCATGTGGCCCCCGCACCTCTCCTGCAGCCCTCCTCTGGTCCTCCTCCAGACCCTTACTTTCTGCTTTTAAGCAATACATCCAGCTTCTTCCCAGCAGCAGCATAAGGAAAGGGGGGTGCACTGTGATGTAAGGTGATAGTGGGGAACTCAATTTCTTATGGTGGGGGGGGCTCTTGACATCTAATGTAAAGGGGGGGGATGCGCTGGATATCTAATCCTTTAGATATAACCGGCCCTTTTGAGGGCAATCATAATGCCGATGTGGCCCACGATGAAATAGAGTTTGACACCCCTGCCCTAGGGTGTCTGCTAAAAAAAATATATAATGTTTGGGGGTTCTGAGTAATTTCTAGCAAAACAATTATGATTTTTATGGTCAGTGTAGAATCCCCCGCTATATACAGTACTTGCCAAAGATTTCCAGCTTTGCTCTACATGATTCAGAATTTGCCACAGTGTACTGCCTCCTAACTAATCCCATCTCTCCCACCACTGCCACTGATCCCATTAACCCCCCAGCATTGTCACTGACCACACCCTCCACCCCCCCCAGCATTGACTCTGATCCCAGGAGTCCTAGGAACCCTCATGCCCCGTACACACGATCGTTTTTCTGGTCGGAATAAAGTTGGTTGGTTTTTCCGACGGAATTCCTCTCAAGCCTGCCTTGCATATACACGGTCACACAAAAGTTTGGTGGACTTTTGACTGCCAAGAACACAGTGACGTATAAGACTACGACGAGCCACGAAAATTAAGTTCAATGCTTTCCGAGCATGCGTTGGGATTTGTATATGCGATCGGAAATTACGATAATTTTTTTTTCCTGATGGGAAAAAAGAGATCCTGCTCTTTATCTTTTTTCAGCAGTTTTTCCGTTGAAAAAAGTCTGCTGGAGCATACACACGGTCAGGATTCCCGACCAAAAGCTCTCATCAAACTTTTTGCAACAGCTAAACAGACCGTGTGTATGGGGCATAATAGTTTTCTGTCTATTGATGGGTCCCCTCACCTCCCCAGTGAGGAGATGATGTTCTATAATGTTTAGCAACCAATCAGTGAGTAGTAATGATGTGCACTAACCTCTTGCAACCAATCATTGAACGGTAAAGATATGCAGTGACCTCTAGCAATCAATCAGTGAGCAGTAATAATGTGCAGTAACCCCTGTCAGCCAGAATGTGAGTGGTAAGAATGTTCAGTAACCTCTAACAACCAATCAGTGAGCAGTATTGGTGTACAGTAATCTCTAGCAACCAATCAACAAGCAGAAGTTATGTGCTGTAACCTCTAGCAAATAATCAGTGAGTCATGTGTTGTAACCTCTATCAGCCAGTCAGTGAGTGGTAATGATACACTGTAACCTCTGGCAACCAATCGCAATCGCTGCCTGATCTGATTCAGTAAACTGATTTTGAGTTTAGCTGCTACTTATTATATGTTTTTAGAGCAGGTGAAGAGCGAAATTTAATAGAAGAGGGGGCCCAAGAAAATGTTTGCCCAGGGTCCAATCAATATTAAAGACGGCCCTGATGACCATATATTTTAGATCATTATCAGAATAGCACTTTTATTTATATGTATAATTTCAATCTTTTTAGCATTCAGGCCTATTATGTCATGCATCATTTGAAACTATCTGTAATATCAGCTTTGCTTCTAAAATGATAGTGACATTTGTAAAATGTTTTCCTGTAGTTCAAGATTTAAAAAAAAAAACTTTACCAATAACAACTTTATAAAAAATAATGTTCTTTTGTAAGGAACAAGCATTCCGCATTCCTGCATTTTTCAGCACAGTGCTAAAAGATAGAGCAACTGAGCATGTGCAGAGCAAGGTGAGACAGTATATTAGTAGATTTTAAACAATATATACACTTATTTTACATTTTTTACATAGCTATACCTGCAAAATGGGTCAGCCTGAAATTATATATCAGAACCTAATTTTCTGACTAAAGTTACACTTTAATCACTTAAGGACCGCCCACTGCAAATATACTGTGGCGGGCGGCCCTATTGCATGAAACAACATACCTGTGCGTGCTGCACAGTGGGGGAGCGGATGCGTGGGTTTGGTGGCCCCGATGTCCACTGACCACCCACGATCGTTCCTCAGAGAGGCAGAATGGGAATCTGCCAATGTAAACAAAGCTGATCCCTGTTCTGACAGGAGAATACAGTGAGATTGTCTGTTCCTAGTGATCAGGAAGAGCAATTTCACTGTACTCCTAGTCAGTCCACTACCCCCACATTAGAAACACCTCCCTAGGACATAATTAACCCCTTGATCACCCGCTATTGTTAACCCCTTCCCTGTCAGCATCATTTGTGATCGTGGATATTTTTAGCTCTGATCACTGTAATAATGTCACTGTTCACAAAAAAGTGTCAAAAGTGTCCAATCTGTTCGCTGCAATGTTGCAATCCCGCAAAAAATCACTGATCACCGCCATTACTATTAAATAATAAATAAATAATAAAAATGCCCTAAATCTATCCCCTATTTTGTAAATGCTATAACTTTTGTGCAAACCAATCAATATGCGCTTATTTCGATTTTTTTTTTTTTGCCAACATTTTTAGCAGAATACATAATAGCCTAAACTGATGAATACATTTGTTTTTGTTTTTTATTAGATATTTATTATATTTATTATAGCAAAAAGTAATATTTTCAAAATTTTCAAAATTGTTGCTATTTCTTTGTTTATAGCGCAAAAAAATAAAAACCACAGAGGGTATCAAATACCACCAAAAGAAAGCTCTATTTGTGGGGGAAAAAAAGGACATCAATTTTTTTTTGGTACAACATTGCATAACTGTGCAATTGTCAGTTTAAATAATGCAGTGCCGTATCACAAAAAATGGCCTGAGTGTAACCTGTCCTGTTAAACCTCTGTATGGTCTTGGCCACCGTGCTGCAGCTCAGTTTTAGGGCAATCTTCTTATAACCTAGGCCATCTTTATGTAGAGCAACAGTTCTTTTTTTTCAGATCCTCAGAGGGTTCCTTGCCATGAGGTGCCATGTTGAACTTCCAGTGACCAGTATGAGAGAGCGAGAGCGATAACACCAAATTTAACACACCTGCTCCCCATTCAATACTAAGGCCTTGAGTCACACGACACGGGAGGGAAAATGGCTAATTGGGCCTAATTTGGATATTTTCATTTAGGGGTGTACTCACTTTTGTTGCCAGCGGTTTAGACATTAATGGCTGTGTGTTGAGTTATTTGGAGGGGACAGCAAATTTACACTGTTATACAAGCTGTACATTTACCACTTTACATTGTAGCAATGTGTCACTTCTTCAGTGTTGTGAGGGGTGTACTCACCTTACTGTAGATGTGTGTGTATACAGTATATATTTACTTGAATTTATTTAATGGTAATGTAATTACAAGCTGTATTTAATTATTTGATCGTGCTTATTTTAAATTTATAGCTTTAAATTATTAGTTTATTACAAAGTTATTTGGCATTTATTAGGTCAATTATTTTTATATTTGTTTCCAGGTTAATGATTTTTTTTGTACCTCTAAATTCCTTTTTAATATCATGCTTTGCTGTACTAAATCATCAAAATCTTAGTTTAAAATGTCAAAACCATATTCTTAGTTTTAATTGCTCGGATGTAAATGATACCCAATGCTATTTTTTACATTTTGCATCTGTCTTAGCATTCAAAAGGTCCCTTTTGCTAGTGTAGCAGTTGCTATTTTCAGTGAGCATGTCGTGACCAGACCTCTTATGTATTTTTGGAAAGATGTGGCCACCTGCTTCAGTTTTACATTCGCCCACTCAGTACCAGGTGATGTATTAATGTTACAGTAAGTAAGATTATTTAGGGAAGTTGTACACTGTGCAAAGAAATATATATTAGATAACTGCATTGGTTTATTGTAAATATAACCTATATATATATATATATATATATATATATATATATATATATATATCAACTTACATGTTCTCAGTAAGAAATGATAGGAACTTGGTCTTTTTCATTTATGTTTGCTTAGAGGCATTATCAGAAACCTGTCCAGTATAAGAGTGTAGGACAACAGCATAAATAATATATATGTGTTTATGATTTTTGATATTGGTATTAAAATTTATATTGTTTGGGGGTCATTTTTGACTGCACTGTATTGTGAATTAAACATGTTCTTTATAAATGTGATGACTCTGCACCAAAAATGTTATATATTCGTAATGTCCACCATCAAGTCCAATCTTTGCAAATAAACATATCTATAAATAAAAAATAAAAATTGTAATAAATAAATATCCTCTTTATTCACAAATGTGATATCAAAGCACCTAGTCTCATTCACCTATTCAGGTAAATGACTTACCTCTTTACCACTTAAAATCCAAAATAAAAATGCATTACTTTAAGAAGTGTCATACATCATACAATGCACTTCAGATCCTGTTAGAGCACTATGCAATCTTTAGCAGCCAAAGGTGGGTTAATGGATCTACTCGCTTCATTAATGGACTTGCAAAGCAGTCATGCAACGTCTCATAAATCCATGTCATTTGCCAACATGTTAAAATGAGAAAGGAGGGCTTAACCTCCCTGGCGGTATCATTCTTTCAGATTTTAGGTGCTTAAAGCGGTACCATTATTTGCAAGGGAATTTGGCTTTTTATACTGTAGGCTTGTAATTCTTAGGAATAACTCACTGAAATCTATCCAAACAAGAGTCTAATAGGCATCCCGGGTATGATTTTTTTCTTTTTTTTTTTATTAAAAATTATAATATAATAAATAATTATAAAAAATTATAACAAATAATAATATAATTATAGTAAAAATTATTCAATAATGTAATCAAATCAAAATCACTGAAATTTGCTCAGTTGCAGAATTTTTGCTGTCATTATTATTTTTTTTTTATGACGAATTTCCCCACAAATCGCTATCGCTAAATTCTGCAAGTGATTCTGATTTATTATCGCTGTTTTTTAGCTGCTCTAAAACAATTTTTGCCATAAAGGGACACTTTTGGTTGCTATGGGCAATCTACAGTTTGCAGGGAGAAAGAACAGTTTTTATTATATAAAATGACATGTAGTGTACAGGGCAGACCACTAGGGACATGGGGGTTGTGTATTTTTTACATACAGTACTGTAATCTATAAGATTACAGTGTACTGTATGTATAGTGTTTGTTTACATTTTTGAATTTGGCGCCGTTCCCCCCCCTACGTCGCGACGCTCGCAGGGAAGGGAATCGGCGGTACACACAGCATCAGGCGGACATCCGGCCGCCGTGTACTGCGGAGATTCATCGCTGGATCGCAGAGAAAAGGTAAGTAAACTTTTTTCTGCATCCAGCGAGGCAAGTCCGTGTGTGGCATGGGGTTACCGATCTTAGCTTAAAAATCTCACCCCGTGCCACACACGGGAAGACCGCCAGGGAGGTTAATAGCATAAAACAATCCACGATGTGTTGATAAAAACTGAAATAAATTCATTCACATTGCCATGTGATATGCCCGACACCAAGGAAGTATGCGCATAGACTGGTTAAGTCTCCAGCTTTTCCAATTCCCCCACTGTCCCCAATCCATCTCCTGATAACACAGAGCTTTTGGAGTCACTCTGCACATGCTCAGTTTGGTGTGCTAGAGAGTTCTTTTTTTCTTGGGAGGTTGCATGTGATTGGCACAGGGTCAATCAGCAGTGTTCAGACAGAGGGTCAGGGGTCCTGCAGCCTTAAAGGATGGTCAAAGGAGAATGAAAACTCCTCCTACAAGCTTTGACCAGGCAGTGATAGAAGTCCAAGACTGCTATATACTGCTGATGAGAAAATATATTTAGCAGTTTATATTTACCAAACTATTTGCATTTCCCTGTTCTGACTACTATAAGGGTTTAGTAACACTTTAACCACTTAAGCCCCGGAACAATATGCTGCTAAATGCCCAGAGGCGTTTTTACAATTCGGCACTGCGTCGCTTTAACAGACAATCACGCGGTCGTGCTACGTGGCTCCCAAAAAAAGTTTGCGTCCTTTTCTTCTCACAAATAGAGCTTACTTTTGATGGCATTTGATTGCCTCTGCGATTTTTATTTTTTGCGCTATAAACAAAAATAGAGTGACATTTTTGAAAAAAAAACACAATTTTTTACTTTTTGTTATAAGAAAAATCGAATAAACTAAATTTTAGTCAAACATTTAGGCCAAAATGTATTCAGCCACATGTCTTTAGTAAAAAAAAAAAAGCAATAAAAAAAATTAGCTACCTAGTGGCAACAGCGACACTAATACAGCGATCAGAAAAATGATCGCTTAGTGACACTGGCAATAGGGGGTGAAAGGGTTAACTAAGGCGGTGATCAAGGGGTTAAAACTGTATTAGGGGAGGTATGGGGCTACCCTGGACCTAACACTAACTGCCTGTCACACTAACTGTCACACTGACACTAAATGCAGTGATCAGTAAATATATGATCACTGCAATCAATGACAGTGTGACAGGGGGCTGGGGGGAGGGTGATCGGAAGGGGTTAAATGTGCCTATGTGTGTGGTGTCAGTGTAGTGTTGGTGCAACATACTGTGAGTCTTCTCTCCTATCGGCGGATTGAAAATACCGCCGAGAGGAGAGCTCACATCACTTCCTCTGCCAGTGTTTACATTACACAGGCAGAGAAAGTGACACGGCGGAGGCTCAGGGGATTGGCTAGGAGCGATCACGAGAAGGCGGACAAAAACGAACAGCCGCCCCCTCGTCCCGATCGCTCCTGGAGGTAAGCCACCCGCTGCACGCAGAGGAGGGGGTCCCGATTGGACCCCTGACAGCTAGAAGGCAGGGATGTACATGTACGCCCATCTGCCTGTACGTGCCATTCTGTGGACGTACATAGTCGTGCGGCGGACATTAAGCGGTTAAGTTGTAAAGAGGGGAGTCATTTACCTGACGAGCACTGGGTGCTTTGATATTACATTTTTGAGTTTGGATTTTTATTTATTACAATTTTTATTCTTTTATTTATATTTTTTGATCAGATTTCACTTGGTGGTGGACATTAATAATTATTTTTTTGTATTAAGGCCCCTTTCACACGATCAGATTGTTCAGGTCCACCTGTCAGTTTTGACGGCGGACCTGAACAGCCGCTCCATGCTGTCCTATGGAGCCAAAATTGGACGGATGGGGATACATCCCCATCCGTCCATGGCAGATCGGATCGGATCGGGTGAGATCTGTTGAAAACAGACATGCTGTCTGTTTTCATCAGATCTCCCCATAGGAGACAGCGGCGCTGCATAAGCCCCTCCCCACTCAGTGAGCAGAGAGGGATTGTCATCCGCCAGTTCAGCGGAGATCAGCAGAGAGATCTCCCGCTGAGCCGGCGGGAGCAGGCGGACTCCGTAGCGATGGAGTCCGCCTGTGTGGAAGAGCCTTCGAAATAACACAATGGACACACTTTTTGTGAATTAAACAGCTAATTTTTTTAAGCAAAATATTTTTAAAACTGGATATACAGGGTGGGCCATTTATATGGATACACCTTAATAAAAATGGGAATGGTTGGTGATATTAACTTCCTGTTTGTGGCACATTAGTATATGTGAGGGGGGAAACTTTTCAAGATGGGTGGTGGGTGGCCATTTTGAAGTCAGACATTTTGAATCCAACTTTTGTTTTTTCAATAGGAAGAGGGTCATGTGACACATCAAACTTATTGGGAATTTCACAAGAAAAACAATGGTACTTGGTTTTAACGTAACTTTATTCTTTCATGAGTTATTTACAAGTTTCTGACCACTTATAAAATGTGTTCATGTGACATGCCGCGAGTGCTACGCTGTGGGCTCTTGCTGAATAAAGGTAGGACAGCCACTGATGTTTCTTCATTAGTGACAGGTTTCATGCGTCCACATTTTGGCAAATCCAACACTGAACCAGTTTCACGAAACTTAGCAAGCAGTTTGCTAACTGTAGCATGGGAGATGGGTGGTCTCATAGGCTGTCTTGCATTGAAATCTGCTGCAATGACCCGGTTACTGCATTCACCAGACATCAACACAATTACTATCCGCTCAGCATGTGTTAACCCCTTCCGGGTTGACCAGCTGACTGTTCAGTGGAACGCACGCCGTTCCCTCGCTGGTGCGACCATCTATCGGACAGCTTAGTGCAGTGAATGATTTTTCGCCTATACCCTTTAGGGTATAGGTTGCTGAAGTTTTTATTTATTTATTTTATTTTTGATCTGTTTATGTTTACTGTACTGGCTGCAGGTTTGCCTAATACAGTTTGTACTTGTAAATAACACATTTTTAACAATAACCATTGTTTTTCTTGTGAAATTCCCAATAAGTTTGATGTGTCACATTAGACTCTTCCTTTTAAAAAAACAAAAGTTGGATTCAAAATGTCAGACTTCAAAATGGCCACCATGGTCACCACCCATCTTGGAAAGTTTCCCCCCTCACATATACTAATGTGCCACAAACAGGAAGTTAATATCACCAACCATTCCCATTTTATTAAGGTGTATCCATATAAATGGCCCACCCTGTATTGTATTGTATTGACACAATTTATACAATTTTATTGTTTTAGGTACTGTGGGGGGGTTAGATCAAATGGGGATCACTTTCCCTTGGAAAAAAGTAATCCAGACAGCAGGTCTTTTTTTTAAATCTGACTTGTAGCCAGAAAGTTGTACATTAATCAAACAAACAGAACAGAATATAAATCCATGATATCCAGGCACTAAGTAAACACTTTGGCCCAGATTCATAAAGCAATTACGCCTGTCTAACTGGTGTTAGACAGAAGTAATTTCAAATTTTGCGCGCCGTATCACTAGTTTGAATCCTCAAACCATGATACGGCGGCTTCGGGCTTCGATCCGAGAGGCTTACGTCTTCGTAAGCCTTCGGATCTACGCTGCGATATTTTTGCGGCCGCTGGGAGGAGTTTGCGTCGTTTTGATGTGTCGGGATATGCAAATGTGTTTTTACGGCGATCCACGAAGATACGAGCGGTCTTCGCAATCGCTTACGTCTGTTTTTTTTTACGTACTGTTAGACCAGCTTTTTGCTGGTCTAACGGTGCGTAGCCCATGTTAAGTATGGCCGTCGTTCCCGCGTCTAATTTAAATTTTTTTTTTTTTTTTGCGTAACTCGTTCAGGAATAGAAATGTCCGTAAACAATGCTACTCAAACAACGAATGACGTAACGACGTGATTTCGCGCAATGCACGGCGGGAAATTTGCGAACGGAGCATGCGCAGTTCGATCGCCGCGGGAACGCGCCTATTTTAAATCCTTCACGCCCCCTACTCGTGTAGATGGATTGCGACGGGAGAAATACACTACGCCGCCGTCGTTTACTGGACAAAATCTACCTGGATTCCACGTAGAGCCAGGTAAAAAACGGCGGCGTAGTGTATTTCTGATACGCTATGAGAATCCAATTCTCTCTGAATCTGGGCCTTTGTGTTTGTAACTCACAGGTGAAGGGCTTCTCCCAGTCTTCAACAAAACAAACATAATACAAACCTTACAAACGTTGATAGCTCTCACAGATTTGGCTTCCTGAGTCCCAGGCCAAAAGCAATCTCTTGCTCCAGTCCTGATTTATTTATACCACCTGCTGATGGTAATTAGTGGTCCACAAAATATGGTCCAGATTCAACCGGGCCCAATCACCTCGCCTTTCATAATGTCATAGTATTTTAACACCTGATATCTAGAGAACAGTCCCACAAGTTCTTAAACATGTTCTTTGTCCATGCACAGCAAGATAACAGTTTTTCTTTAATATACCCTCTGCTGCTGCATATGCTCCCCTACTCTATGTTGCCTCCCATATAGCAACCAATTGTGCTGAAAGTTTGTATATGACTTTCTAAGCTTCTGCTAGACTTACCGGGCTTCACAAGTTTGTTACACAATTGCAGCAATTGAAGTCCACATTGCATGACTCCAAATAAACTTTATTTACAAACATTCTGCAAGTCTGCTGCAAGTTCTGGTTCAGTTACGTTGTGCAATAATCATCTCACCACAGGGGTTGCTGTGGCTAAATGTTCATGCTGTAGACTTGCAGAGCTCTTGCTGTAGACTCACCAATGCAACTTTGCTCCTGCTAGAAACTTGCCACAAAAATGTGCTACACATTGGAAAACTGTCAACTAGAACTTGTGCTTCAAGTGCTCTGCAAGTGTACAACTTGCCAGTGAAAATGTGCAGCAAGTTAACAATGACTTACAATTCAACACTGTCACACATTTGTGGCAAGTTATCCCTGCTATCTGGGCTCAGTCCTGTGTAAGCTCCAAGCAGAATGGATCAATTTACATGGATCAGGGGTCAAGTCCTGGGGAAAAGTGTAGGAACTCCCACCCAAGATCCACTTCACCACCGAAAAAAATAAATAATACGCTCATATGCATAATTACTAAAACGCATGTTTTTGTTTTTTTGATCCACTGTACCTCCGCAATGTCTCCTGGGAACCATGACAAAAGCTACCAGGAGACATTGCGGCATCGAGGAAGTGACGGAATACCCGCACACTACCCAATGAATCCATATACAGGACGCGGCCAGTAACATAAAGGATTACTAAGGTTCGCCTGTCCCTGACAGTGACTCAAGCTGGGCAATGCCGCTTAGTAAAGGATTGGCTCAGGCAGCTCGGCTGCTCTCGGCTGCTCTAGTCCTGCAAAGGGAACTGAGTTCCTGCTGTAAAAAGAGTGCAGGAACTCTGTTCCCACGCGTTCCCGCAGGACTTGAGCCCTGACATGGATGAGACAATCCACCTAACACTGGCAGTGGTGGTTAAAATGATCAACTGTTTGCTTTAGATGGATTTAAAGTATTAGCTAGAGTTTGGATTCAATGTGTTAGTGTATTTAAGTCTGCTAATACATTTAACACTACCCTCCCAAACTGACAATGCTGCTATCTGCTGTGCTCCCCTGTTCTCATTCCTCCAGAGTGGTGTCTCACTAATACAGGAGGTCTGTTACTGGTCAGATCACCAGGTGAAAACTGAAGGAAAAAAAAAAGAAAACGGATGCATCCACCATACCAATTGATTGTTTAGCTGCAATATAATACATTTTTGTTTTGGGTTTAATACTGCTTTAACTTTGACAGGGTGCTAGTGCCATTTTTAATACTTCCTAATATTCTACCTGTCAGTGATATAAAGCAAAATCCTACGCTCATGAACCACGTTAACCTGTCATTTTTGTATCATTCTTTTTGGTTTGTTGAATTAACATTGAGTGCCTGCAAGATGACTGTCTATGTATCCCGGCATCCAGAAGCTTTCACTGCATCATCTCTTTGTGTCAGTAAAAGAGAAGTGCAGAGCATGCGCAGCATATAGCAAACTGAGGAAAAATTCAATCACACTGGGAAAGCACACATTGTTTTAATGTTAGAACACATTGTGATTGTAAGTTGTATGATCATGCTGAGCATCTGAACTACATTTGTTTAAGGCCGCGTACACACCATTAAATAAATCCGATCTAATCGGTCTGACAGACCATTTTGATCGGATTTGTCTGCTGGAATATATTGGTTTGATCGTGTACACAGCATGCTTTAAAATTTGTCTGCTGGAAAAACCCATCTGTCCGCCCGTACACACGATCGAATCTGTCTGCTGAAACGATCCGTCGGACCGTTTCCAGCAGATGAATTTGATCATGTGTACGCGGCCTCAGTGACTAATGTTCTGCTACATATGGTTTAAAAAATGATTTATTCCCTGATAACATGTCCTTGAGAACACGGAAATTAGTATTAAAGAGGAACTGTATGTTCTATTGTTAGACTGTATAATGTTTGATGTATAGCATCTGTGCCCTTATTTTTTGACACCCAACCTCTCTGAAAATAAAGACCAAGGATTAAAAGTATGTTTGGATTTATTGGTGGGGTATACTTGTTGAATATTGTCCTTGTCATTCATGTTGTCTTCCTTGTTAAGCATTGAATTCGGAAAGGAAAACCGTTATGTAACTGTGTTAAGAAGACAAAATGTAAGGTTCCATCTGTCTGATTCTGATTAGGAATGAGCAAAATATACCTGGGTTTGGTTCAAGCAGTGGCGGTGCATACATAGTGGGAGCAGGAGCGCCACCCCCTCTCTCCTGCACCCATCAATCAACAATACATAGATTCATGCATTGCATTAATCTATGTATTGTTGCCGCCCACTATTCAGATGTTGGGCCCCTTGTTGAGCGCTGGCCATCTGAATAACAGCGGTGGGCGTGTTTTGGAAGTGCCAAATTAGGGCAAGATGCTCTAATAGGCTTCCCGATTGGAGCCTGCAGGCTCTAATCGGCTTCCAAATGGTTAACCAGAGTGCGCACAGGCTGTGCGTTCCCTGGTTAAACAGTGTTGTGTTAGGGAATCGCTTCCCTAACACTGACCCACCTCTCAGCCAATCAGATGCAACGGATCTGGTTACCGGTCACCTGATTTGCTGAAGCGGAGAAGACACGGAGGGAGCGCGGAGAGGACGTCGCTGACCCAAGGAAGGTATGTGCAGGGCTGGGGGGGAAAATGGCTGCATTTGGGGGCACAAACAGGCGGCAATTGAGGGACCAACTAGCGGCAATTGGGGGCACAAACTGGCGGAAATTTGGGGCACAAACTGGCTGCAATTGAGGTACTAACTGGCGGCAATTGAGGGACTAACTGGCGGCAATTGGGGGCACAAACTGGCTGAAATTGGGGGCACAAACTGGAGGCAATTGGGGGGGTCAAACTGGCTGCAATTGGGGGAGACAAACTAGCTGCAATTGGGGGGGAACTGTCTGAAATTGGGGGGACAAACTAACTGCATTTGAGAGGGCAAACTGGCTGTATTTGGGTGGGACAAACTGGCTGCATTTGAGGGGACAAACTGGCAACGTTTGATGGACACATTGGTTGTGTTTAATGGGCACAGTGGCGGCAATTGATGTTTTTTTTTTTCAGTTTGTTCCCCCCCAAAATTGTTCAACACCGGCCGCCACTGCGTTCAAGGCAGGTTTTGTGAACCTGGAATTGTCATAGTTCTGCATAACTGAATTGTAGTTGCGTTGTTTTACCTGCATTCAATCATGTAGCCAAACATGGTGATTGGCCAGTTATATAAGCCCAGATAGCAAGCAATTGTGCTGCAAGTTTAAAAACAACTTGCTAAGCTATTGCTAGACTTGCCAGGCTTCACAAGTTTGTTCCACAATTACAGCAAATCCACATTGCATGACTCCAGATCAACATTCTTTGCAAACATTCTGCAAGTCTGCTGCAAGCTCTGGTTCAGTTATGTTGTGCAATTGTCATCCCACCACAGGGGTCGCTGTGGCTAAATGTTCATGCTGTAGACTTGCAGATTTCTTGCTGTAGACTCACCACTGCAACTTTGCTCCTGCTAGAAACTTGCTGCGAAAATTTGGTTGGACTGGATGGACTTGTGTCTTTTTTTGGCCTGGCTAACTATGTAACTATGTAACTATGGGGATTATTTACTAAAGACAAATCCACTTTGCACTAAAAGTGCAAACTACAAGTGCAGAGTGCACTTGAAATTGCACTTAAAGTGCACTTGGAAGTGCAGTCGCTATAGATCCGAGGGGACATGCAAGGAAAATAAAAATACAGCATTTTAGCTTGCATATAATAAAATCAGCAGAGCTACCCCTCATTTCAGATCTACCCCTCAGATTTACAGAGACTGCACTTCCAAGTGCACTTTCAGTGCAATTTCCAGTGCACTTTGCACTTGCAGTTTGCACTTGTAGTGCAAAGTGAATTAGCCTTTCGTAAATAACCCCCCATGTTTCAAATTGGAAAAGTGTCAATTAGTGTCAATCTGTTAACTTGCCAGTGAAAATGTGCAGCAAGTTAACAGACTTAAAATTCAACACTGCCACAAATGTGTGGCAAGTTATCCCTGCTATCTGGGAGCCTACCTATTTTCAGTTTCCTTGCCAGATTATTGTACTTCACACATAACCCTGCCTGCTGTCTTGTTAAGTCTCTACTTTTACTTGTAACTGACCTTAGCTTGTGACCATGATACTGATTCTTTGCTGCCTGCAATGACCCTGGCTTGTGACCCTGATGCTGATTTCGTTCTATGTGATCTGGACTTCTTGATTTCTCTTTCGCTAAGAACTTTGCCCAGCCTGATGTTTCTGGCTACTGCTCTCTACTCCACAGATACATTACTAACATTAAATGAAGTCTGGTTGCCAAATTTGAACCCCATTAAAGTCAATGGGATCTGAATGGTAACACAAATGCAATGACCATTTTATAGGGAAATGGGCAAGGGATTGTAAAGTCAAATGGCATGGGAGTCTGGGCACTGCCCTAGGGAACATATACCAAATCAGAAAAAGGCAAAAATTCCTTTCAATAAAAAGCCCCTCAGATAGCAAGGATAACTTGCCAGCAATTTGTGGCAGTGTTGAATTGTAAGCCTGTTAACTTGCTGCATATTTTCACTGGAGCACACCTTCTAGTTGACACTTTTCCAATTTGTAGCAAATTTGCGTGGCAAGTCTCGTGGCAAGTCCCTAGCAGGAGCAAAGTTGCAGTGGTGAGTCTACAGCAAGGGCTTAATTACAGCATGAGAATTCAGTCACAGTGACCCCTGTGGTGGGATGATTATTGCACAACATAACTGAACCATAACTTGAAGCAGACTTGCAGAATGTTTACAAAGGAAGTTGATCTGGATTCATGCAATGCGGACTTGCTGCAATTGTGCAACAAACTTGTGAAGCCTGGCAGGTCTAGCAATAGCTTAGCAAGTCATTTTCAAACTTGCAACACAATTGCTTGTTATCTGGGCTGGGGTTCCCTGAATCTGTCTGTGAAGTGGAAAAGCTCGGTGATGTACAGTATACAACACACTTCAGCAAATGGAAACTTCTAAAGAAAAATCAATGCTGTTTAAATGGCTGATAAATGACAGTGTCACCACTTATTCTATTTGTAAACAAAAGAGTTGGGCATTACCTTCATCCCAGATAAAAGTCTTTTACAGATGTTAGTGTGGGACCCCAGGCAAAAAAAAAACTGCCATGGAGTTGCCCCTTAAAAAACATTTTATACTCTTATCCATATTCTAAGAAGGTCTCCAATTTCTTCCCTCCCTATGGAAATGAATAAAGACTGCATTGTACCCCTACTTATTCACACAAAAAAGGTCTTGGAGATGGAGCAGACTTCCCCTTCATACGATCACTGTGATTTCTGCCACAGTGGTCACATGATCAGGAGCCAGAATGGGTTCCCAAGTATTTGGCCACTGTGTTGTTCAATCACAAACAGAGACATGGGAACTGTCAGTGACAGCTTAATCACTGTGATAGGAGTGCACCACAAGCATGCTTTCAGCACAGAAACCTTGGCTGCCATAAACACATCTGTCATGTGGACTTAAAGGCGCACCTTCCCTGCCACCATACATACATATTACATGATTGGCAACAGGTTAAGAAAATATTTTAAAAACCCCCAAAAAATTCCATGATGTTCATCCATCATAAATGATGTTATTCTGCAATGCAGATCCATGACAGTCATGGTGAATGAAGCCCTTTAACCCACCAAAAGAAAAAAATCCTGCTGACTCAAATAGATCTGCTCCTTGCACAAATGACATCTCCCAGACCCACTGATAACTGCAAAAAAAGGAGTCTCCACTTTGATATCATTGGCCAAATATGGGCATGTGCCATTTCCTTAAGAACAATTACCAGGAAGGAACTGGCAAACACTGAGCAAAACTATAAACACAACACTTTTGTGTTTTCATGAGCTGAACACAAAGATCTACAACTTTTTCTATGTACACAAAAAGCCGATTTCTCTCAAATACTGTTCACAATTTTGTCTAATTCTGTGTTAGTGAGCACTTCTCCTTTGCCGAGATAATCCATCCACCTCACAGGTGTGGCATATCAAGATGCTGATTAGACAGCATGATTATTGCACAGGTGTGCCTTATGGCCCATACACACGATCCGAATATCGGACGAAAACGATCATCCGATGATGGATCGTACGATTTTCGGATCGTGTGTACACTACTTTCGACAGCCGATCACGACCGTTCATCCGATTAAATTCGATCGGACAAGGGCGAAAAATTTTCTCGTCCGATGTCCGATCGTACGATTTTCGTTTAGTCAGTACAGCCGTCGTCCGACAATACAATACAAATACATTACAACACGTGACATCACTTCCGATCGTTTTTTTCTATCGTACGAGAATTTTCGTGAGTTTAAAAACCTATTTTATTTTACTCGCGATTATTAAGCGAAAAAAGTCGTACGATCCGTCGGCCGATATTCGGATCGTGTGTATGGGCCATTAGGCTGGCCACAATAAAAGGCCATTTTAAAATGTGCAGTTTTATCACACAGCACAATGCCACAGATGTCACAAGTTTTGAGGGAGCGTGCAATTGGCATTCTGACTGCAGGACTGTCCATCAGAGCTGTTGCCCTTGAATTGAATGTTCATTTCGCTACCATACGCGTTTCAGAGAATTTGGCAGTACATCCACCAGCCTCATAACCGCAGACCATGTGTAACCACACCAGGACTCCACATCCAGCATCTTCACCTCCAAAATTGTCAGAGACCAGCACGCCGGACAGCTGCTGCAACAATTAGTTTGCATAACTAAAGAATTTCTGCACAAACTGTCAGAAACTGTCTAAATTGGACATTTTTGATTAGCTAGTTAAATACTTGGCTGATGGCTAAAATACACAATATAAAGATGATTGATGAGAATCAGTAGAAGGATCTTACCTGTAGACAGAAGTTTGCAGGACCTTTTTATCAACCAATTTCCTTGGTCAACAGATTGTAAGAGACTGTATTCCTTGACCCTTTGTTAACTTTTAAAGAAGCCAAGTGCATACAATTTAGACTCATTTGTTTGATGAATGATGTATGATTGCTCAATTCAAGAGTGGTTTCACTGGAATTTTAGTAAAATCAGATTCCACCAAAATGTTTCAATGTTGGCTAAACGCATTGGAATCAATGGGGAAGGGGACATTAAGTGCTGGTTCACACAGGGGCAAACACCGACTTACAGCATGACTTTGCAAGGCGATTTAAAGACGACTTCAGCGCGACTTTGAGCAACTTACAACACAACTTAAAGTTGGCTCCAGGACAGGCGACTTTGACAGTGACCAATCACAGAATAATCAGCTCTGTGGGAGGGAGGGGTTTACCTGGGTAAGCTATTTTATTTTCCTGTAAAGTTGCTTCAGTTAAGAGGGAGATCCGACTTTGGAGACAACTTCCATTGAAATCTATGGGTACAAGTTGCCTAGAAGTCACCTTGAAGTAGTACAGGTACCTTTTCTGAAGTCAGAGCGACTTCAGTATTGTACATTAAGACAGCTCTTATTAACTATAATGAAATTTCTTACGTCAAGCGACTTGGGGCGACCTGAGGTCTGACAAGTCGGATCCCAAGTCGCTGAAGTGTGAACCGTCACTAAGGATTTTCTTATAGTGGTGAAATGAGCTTCAAATAGTTCCTGAGGGTTACAGAAGCGCATTTCAATTTTTCTGGTCAAGTTCATGTACCTCAGATTGCCCGCAAAATCGTTCTACCATTCAACTACTGGTAAAACATATGCTCCTGCAAAAAGCTTAATTAGTGTACAGTAATTTCAACAAATGATGCTGCATCTTATTGAATTACGTTAAATATAATACAGTTTTCCCAGGAAATGTATATGTAAAATTACTATTCTTAATCAGAAAGCAACAAGCCCTGAGCTACCAATTACAAACTATTACTGATAGTAAGATATGTATATATGCCCTTTCGACCACTTTAAAAAAACAGTACACCCAACAGGTCTCTCCAACTTGAAATAATTTAATCCAACCTGCTTTTCTATGCTTCTAGTGCTCTACAACATAACTGTTTGTGTGCATTTCAAATGAGCAATGCGAGGTCTGGACTACTCCAAACAAACTTAATTAAACCCAGATTTCCTTTTATTCCATTATTGCCCTATTATTTTCCAATCACATTTATCAGGCTATAATTGGAACAAATTTTGTCCGGTTCCTGATGAACCAGCCAAAATACGATTTGTGGCTGGCCCTGTCAGCACAACTACACCCAACATCCTCAATCTGAAAATTGAATAAAAATAGCTTGGACTTAAATTGTTGGCCAGATAGGCACTGTTTAGGTATTCAGGCAGTTCCTGTTGTAAAACTGTAATAGAAATTAGTGTGAGGCTCCGTACACACGACCGAGCTTCTCGGCAGATTCCAGCGAGAAGCTCGCTGGGAGACATATTCTGGCGAGAAGCTCGATCGTGTGTACACTTCCGACGAGCGTCCCGTCAGGAAGCTCGTCGAGCCAAAAAAGAGAGCACGCTCTCTTTTTCCTCGTTGTTCAATGAGGACTTTGGCTCGACAAGCTTTTCCGACCGCTCATCGGGAACCTCGTCGGGCGGAACGATGAGTTTAGCCCGACGAGGTTCTCGGACGTGTGTACGGGGCTTGAGATTTGTCTTCATCGCCGGGATGAACAAGAGAAATGTAAGAGTCCACATGCACTGACTTCCAAACCTCCTGTCATCAGATCCCCCTAAACTACATAGTACCGTTATGGAATTCATTACACCATGCATGAAGATGTTCCATGAAAGCTCATACCAATAAGATGTATGCTTTAGAAAAAGATCTCTCTCTACACCTAGTTATCCTTCTATTCCAACCGGCTCAACAGCGAGGTCACAGAAGACAATCCTCTGCAAACAGGTGGCTCTGTCAAGTCGCCAACAGCCTTATATATGTAAGGCTGTTGGAATTTGGCAGATAACATAACAAAGGCATAAATAAAGTAAAATTGCTTTAACGCCATCTTAGAAAAGGACCCTAGCTGACTAGCCTAGCTCTGTCATTTATTCGCAAAGCTATTTGTCACAAAATATGTGCATTTCCATGAAGGCGCCTTGCAAACAAATTTTTACTGAATTTACAAAGATTTATTTCATAATCTATTGCATGGGATATGTTTTTTAAAACCATTATATCTATGAAATATGTGATTATTATTTTGTGTTTTTTGATTAGTGATTATATCTGTTATGTCAATGTTTATATATGATTGTCATGAGAACTTGGTTTTGCTCTTGACGGTAGAACTAAAGTATTTAAAAAAAAAAAAACCATCATATCACTCAAAGCACAATGAATTTAATAAGCACACATAGGAAAATGCTATTTGAGTGGAAAGTAATAGCTTTTGAACCTAAAATACAAAATAAGTGTATAACAGAGAAATGTCAGGAAACCCACATCTACAAAAAGTAATTGGTAAATTAGAACTACATACGATCCATATTTATGTTACACCCTATACAAGTTTTAATTAATCTTTCTAACCTATACATTTTTATTGCGAGACTAGAGTGTATTTTAATCTGAAATGCATAGATAGTCAAATGTTGCAGTGTGAACAAAATGGAACATATCTACAACAGCACTGTATGGGGTGGAAAGGTAAAAAAAAGTTGTATACCCATAGACCCAGATACAGCATTCCTTCTGACAAATGCCAGATGGTCTAGATTGCCAGAACTACTATAGGCAGTACCTTTTTTGATTGCCTTAGACCTAGAGCAGCTAGCCATTGTGTCAGAGAAGTCCACTGGTCCAAATCATTTGGTGGAGGGAGGATTATAGTGTGTGGTTGTTTTTCAGGGGTTGGGCTAGGCCCCTTAGTTCCAGTGAAGAGAACACTTAAGGCGTCAGCATACGAAGACATTTTTGACAATTTCATGGAGACTGTGAGCCAGATCTCTCATCCAACATCAGTGCCTAATCTCACAAATGCGCTTCTGGGAGAATGGTCAAACATAGTTAGTCAGGCTAAAAAGACATCCAGTTCAACCATAAAAAAATAAAAAAATAATAACATACAATCCCATTTACCCAACTCCACTCCCACAGTTGATCCAGAGGAAGGAAAAAAAAACCCAGCAAAGCATGATCCAATTTGCTACAGCAGGGGAAAAAATTCCTTTATAACCCCCGGAGAGGCAATCGGATATTCTCCGGATCAACTTTACCTATAAAAGTTAGTATCCAGCTATATTATGTACATTTAGAAAAGCATCCAGGCCTTTCTTAAAGCAATCTACTGAGCTGGCCAGAACCACCTCTGGAGGGAGTCTATTCCACATTTTCACAGCTCTTACTGTGAAAAAAACTTTCCGTATTTGGAGGTGAAATCTCTTTTCCTCTAGACGTAAAGAGTGTCCCCTTGTCCTTTGTGTTGACCGTAAAGTGATTAACTCAACACCAAGTTCACTATATGGACCCCTTAAATATTTGTATATGTTGATCATATCCCCCCTTGATCTCCTCTTCTCAAGAGTGAATAAATTCAGTTCCTCTAATCGTTCCTCATAGCTGAGCTCCCCCAGGCCTCTTATCAGTTTTTTTTGTCCTTCTCTGCACTTTCTCCAGTTCCCCGATATCCTTTTTGAGAACTGGGCCCAAAACTGCATATTCCAGATGAGGTTTTACTAATGATTTGTATAGGGACAAAATTATCTCTCTCTCTCTCTCTCTGGAGTCCATACCTCTCTTCATACAAGAAAAGACTTTGCTCACTTTGGAAACTGCAGCTTGGCATTGCATGCTATTATTGAGCTTATGATCTACCAAAACCCTCAGATCCTTCTCCACTACAGATCCCCCCAGTTGTACTCCCCCTAGCATGTATGATGCATTCCCATAGACACACTCCTAAACCTTGGGGACATCTTTCTCAGAAGAGTTGAAGCTGTTATAGCTGCAAAGGGTAGGCCAACTCAGTATTGAACCCTACAGACTAAGACTGGGATGCCATTAAACTTCATGTGCGTGTAAAGACATTTGTCCCAATACTTTTGACAATATAGTGTATATGGACGTTGATCCTATTACACTTACTGGAATTAAAATTTACGCCACCTATGTTTTTTTTTTTTTTTTTTTTTAAATTACAGTCCACCTCCAAATATTTATGCTGATCTTTAATATATTTATACAGAATAATGAATGCAGAAGTCTAGCCAAAACTTTTATTGCTGAATAGAGGTTTGAAAGCTCTGTCAGGCTTTTAATGCTCATAATAAAAGTCTAATGAGAGCACCAAACCAATGTCTAAGATTCCAGAAGTATTTTAATGATAAAACCAGTTCACAGCAGAAGAACACAAAACAGCCAACAAGTTTCACACTCAGCATTAACTGCATTTTTACGCTAATAGACTTTGGCCCAGATTCAGGTACATCTGCGCATTATTGGACCGGCGTAGCGCACCGCCTTTACGTTAGACTTGCGCAATTTTGCCGCGTAATCACCCTATTCTCGTAGCTTTTGCGCAGGAAATTGCGCATGCGTAACGTTTTTTCAGAGGCGTAAGGAGGAGTAATACAAATTGGGAAGGACGTGGGCATGTTACATTGAAATGAGCCGTGACCCCATGCAAATGAAGGGCCGGCCGGCTCGCGCATGCGCGCTTGAAGCATACTATGTCAGCTCCGCTGTGCGCATGCTCACAACTCGGGAGCGGCGCAATCAGTGAAATTGGAAATGGACTAGGGCAACGTTGTGAACTACGCAAACAGCATAAATAGACACACACAAACGCACTTGCATTGCAAAAGTACATCCCTTTGTCCCTTCCCATTTAACCAAGTGCTTTTGTCCTGTTGTTCGTTGCGGTGTGTTTTGTAGTTGTCAGATTAGTGTTCTGTGTGATCAAGTGTTTGTTAGTAGATTTTTGAAAGTGGTGTTTGATAAGTGTTTGAGAGACTGTTTGTTTGATTGATATATTTGTGTTTGTTTGTTTTCCTGCTGTATTTTTGTTTTGTTTTTTTGTGACTGTTTATTGCTGAGTAGTTTTCTCTCTGTGTGTGTTTTTGCTTGATTGGTTGGGCTTGTTTGTGTGAGTGAATTTTGTTGACTGGGAGTGAGTTTTTTTGGAAGGATGACAGAGAGAAAACGAAAGCTGAATTTTACAGTTGTGGAAAAACAAATTCTTGCCCTGGCCATTAGCGAGTATGGGCGTTACCTTCACGGCCCAGAGAGTGCCAACACCACCCCGGCCAGGAGGAGGGAGATTTTGGATAGGATCACTGAGCAGGTCAATTCAGCGGGGCAGGGGGAGACACGGACCCGGTCTGGGATTGACAAAAAAATCAATGACCTCTGGCGTCTGGTCAAACAGAAGCTGGCCAGAATGCATGCCCATGCCAGGGGCACAGGAGGGGGCCCGCCATGCCGTATTAGGCTGACAGCGGAGGAGCGTGCGGTGGCCCTGACCTTTCATCGGCATGAAGTTGAGGGCCTGCCCGGCTTTGACTCAAGTCCGGAGCCCGTGGTGCCAGGTAAGTTTTTTTTTTTAATATCAGGTGTGTAGCATGTGTGGGGGAGGGGGTGAAAGGGAATATGTGGCAAGTGTGTGGATCCTCCAACCTGTGAATGTTTTGTGTCATCCACAGATGTGCAGGAGGGTGCAGGGCCATCTGGCCTGACCGCACCAACCCCAGGACAGCAGCCTAATGAGGCCCACCCAACAAGGCCGGAGTCCGCGGAGGAGGTTCAAGAGGAGCAGGAGAATCATGAGGAGGAGGAGAATCATTAGGAGGAGGAGTCCATGTCAGGCACTGGACTTTGGTTTTTGAGGACTCTTCCCCTCTGGCTGGCAGCAGGCAGGCCTCCCTAAGGGGGAGCCCCACCCTCCTCCCCCAACATGGCTCCCCTCACAAGGGCCTCCCCTTCTCCCCGGCCACAAGCATCAGTTGGAGGCAGGATGTCATCCCAGACCACCAGGGGGGTGGCCGATCTCCTGCCCGCCACTCTGAGAAGGGACCAGTTCCACCAGACCTGCCATCTGGGACAGGTCAGCCAGACATTGGTGCGGATGGAGGAGAGCCTGTCCTCCATCAAGGATACGCTGGGGAACCTGGACTCCCACTCCCGGGCTTTCACAACCTGCCTAAACGAACTGCAGACAACATCAGCAGACGTTGGGCAGGATGTGAGGGCCCTTACCCTGGCTATCCAGGCCAACACGGCAACACTTGGTGCTGCCCTGGACAGAATAACCGTGGCCTTGGAGGGCAGGCCGCCAGGTGGGCAGAGATCAGGGGCTGCTCCTCCTTCCCCGGTTTTACCCCTCCCCCATGAGTCTCCCCTGAGAAGCCGGGGCCGTGGCCGGGGGCGCCCCAGGCGTGGCTCACGCAAAGGGCAATAATTTGTTTTTCCCCTTTTTTTTATTTTTTTTGCTGGAAATGTTTTGCTTTTGCAGGTAATTTTTTTTTTTTTTTTTGGGTTGTGAATGCTGTGTGAATGTGGGGGTGACATTCCTGCCGGAAAAGGGGTGTCACCCTCAATTTTGGTGGAGAAGGGTTCCCCAGGACCAAGGAGAAGTGATCCCCAGGTCCGTGTGAATGGTGTATGAATGTACAGTGACATAATTGGAGCCTTGGCGTGGCGTTGCTGCTCACAAGTCCTGCATGGTGGACTGGTGCCAATCCAATTTGATGTGGATGTGGGGTGTGTGTGCTAGGGACCACAGTGTTGTGCATGCATGCATTCTCATTGTGCCATGATTAATGTGTATGTTTAACGTGCAAAGATGCACAATGTGAGCTGGCTCCTGGCTGCTCTTCCCTCAGAAGACGGGGTAGCCTCGGTTAGGGGGGGATTGTCTGGTTCAGGGGTCAGGTCATCACGTAGGCCAATCTGCAGGCCCCTTCTTTCTGCGAAGTTGTGCAGCATGCAACATGCACCGATGATCTGGCACACAAAGTTTGGGGAATACAAGAGGGTACCCCCAGACTTATCCAGGCATCGGAAACGTGACTTCAGGAGGCCAAAGCTGCGCTCCACCACTGCTCGTGTTTGGGCATGTGCTTGATTGTATCTTTCCTCTCCTGGGGTTTGGGGGTTCCGGATAGGAGTCATGAGATGGGGTCCCAGTGGATATGCAGAGTCACCTGTAAGGGAAAAGACAGGAGGATGTTAGTCATGCATGTGCCCCTTGTGATGTGCATCATGGGAGGGGATAGTCATGCCTGCCACCCATGTCACTCACCAACCAGCCAGGTGTCCCCATACACGTTCTGATCGAATTCCATTCGGATGTGGCATTGATTGTATATGTAGCTGTCATGGCTGGACCCTGGGTGTTTGGCACGGACGTGTCATATGAGGCCTTGGGCATCGACTATCACCTGTACATTGATGGAATGCCAATGCTTCTGATTGCGGTACATGTGCTCTGTCTCCTGGGGGGGCTGGAGTGCCACATGTGTGCAATCAATGGCCCCCACAGTGCGTGGGAATCTGGCAATTCTGTAGAAATCTGTCATTGCCTTCAGTCGCAGCTCCTCAGTGGTGGGTTTGATGATTTGGTTGGCCAATGCGTCTGAGAATTGCAGGGACAACCTGGTGCACACATCTGCTCATGGAGGATTGTGACATCCCAGCCACCACTCCACTTGTACGCTGAAAAGAGCCACTGGCAAGGACATGGAGTGTTGCCAGTACCTTGACCAGTGGCTGCACTGCATGTGAGCGGTGTGTTGGGCTGGTGATGTCCTCCTGCAGGGTTGTGGTTAAGTCCAGGATGGCATGAGGGGTGAATCTGAAGATGCGAAACACCTCAGAATCACTCATGCCAAACAGATCGGGTGCGGTATATCCTCTCCCGTGCCATCCTCCGTGCCATCCTCCGTGCCCTCATCCTTCTTTGTTCATCTAAAGTCAGTAGTATAGCTATGTGCGACGATGCCCCTGGCATGTTGGCATACAGATTGTTGTGCAACACGTGTGACTGCTGAGCTCCTCACTAACAGTGTTGCTTTATCTAACAAGTAGACTTTTTTTCTCTTTTTAGACCAGCTTTTATATGCTCTAATTTTAGACAGGACATTTTGCTGTTGCACACACTGCGTCGCCTGCGCTGCCCCAACGTTGTTTTGTGGATCCCCGTAAGTCCCTCATTAGCATATTTGACTAGCAAATCAATGGTGTGTCTAGCGCACTTTTGCGCGGACGGATGCGCCAGTCTAACGAAATTACGCGGGACAAAAAAAAGTAGATTTTTTGCGTATCTCGTTCTGGGGATGCCGCGCATCGAAACGCACGCGCACATTTGGACTTACGCACGCGCATCTCCTGTTGCGCAGGCGTAATCGCTCTGTGAATCTGGGCCTTTGTATACAATTATACATTTACTGGTATCAATGTATTCATTTTTTTTCCCCTCCCCTACCGATTATTCCAGGTTTTTGTACCATCCTAATATTTCAAAACCTGAGTTACATCTTTTATTTGTTTTTCATATATTTAGCAGGTGAACATTATCACAATAGTTTCCAGCACTGTTGCATATAGTTTACACTTGGTAATATCAAGATGGCTCAATTTTTATGTGTGTGATACACTGTTGCAATATTATGTTAGTACAATTTATTTGTTTTTGATACTTTGTAAGTGGGTAATAATAGTTCTCAGCACTAAACTAGAAGGAACATATCTGGGGTTCCATATTATGTGTGGGTTATACTG
Source organism: Rana kukunoris (assembly GCA_029574335.1). NCBI lineage: Eukaryota > Metazoa > Chordata > Amphibia > Anura > Ranidae > Rana > Rana kukunoris. The sequence goes on along the minus strand of CM056049.1, from coordinate 230,045,270 downwards.
TTAGAATATTATGATGATTATTTTTCATTTTTTCATTATTAACATGCTTAATTGTAGTATCAGTTCTCAGTTTTAACCACTTCTACACCGAGGACATCATATGATGTCCTCGACTTTGTGCGGTGATATCTGTGAATGATGCCTGCAGCTACAGGCTTCATTCAGATATCATTGTTTGCAGCCGGTGATTCTGCGCACAATAAGAATGATCATAGCGGCAGTTGGATACCCGCAAGTAAACAAAACCGCAATCGTGACTGAAAGCATGAGATCGGGGAAAATAATTCACAGATCTCATGCTTTCAGCCGCAATTGGTTTCCAGCTTGGAGGAGAGATGTGGGGTCTTATTGACCCCACATCTCTCCATAAAGGGGACCTGTCACTAACAATTCCTATTACAAGGGATGTTTACATTCCTTGTAATAGGAATAAGGCCACTTTCAGACGAACGGCTGTTTTGCCGCAGCTAAAATCATGTTTATAAAAAGGGGATGAACTGCGCTTAGGATAATATAATGGATAAATATAAGTGTTGGACTGCAGCCCCCCTAAGTATAACACCCCTAAGGGAGTATAATGGAAAAATGTAAAGAAAAGTGGGGGTGGTGGCGCTGTCGTTGATAGGTTGTGGGTCTAGGCCAGTAGGAACCCCAATCTGAGGGTGGGTGTGGCCTATAGGGGCAACCTTCCCCGTTATGTAAAGGGTGACAAAAATGTCCGTCTGACCCTCAAAACAAGTAACCAGCTTAGATAATAGGTGTGGATACCAATACGCAATATAAAACAGTAAAACAATGTTACCTCATGAGGTGCTATATAGTGTTCAAGCATACATCTGGTTAGTAAAATATGTTAGAGTTCAGATGAAAAACTGTGCCATATATATAGAAACAAAGTAAAATATAATAAAGTACAACTAGGAACTGAATACTGGGTGGGTCCAGTCATAGGCAGATAAAACGCAAATGCTCTCCTAAGTGTACAGTTAGACCCAATAGGGGCCTATGGGAGCAATTTAATGGAGTAAACAAAATAGGTGGACACAATCAGCAGTCAGAGGTCCAGATTAGGTACGCAAGTCCATTTAGCATGGTTGATGTAGGATAGCTGAGACAGTGATTAGTCCAAGGTGCTCCTAAGTGAATAGGTGATCATAAACAACACATTGGGTGCTCTTCGTAGTGGGTCCGGTGCTCCCCCTTATGGTTCCCCACTCACCAGAGGCATTCACCCCTTCTGGGGTAGAATGCGTATAGTTAAGCTGCTCCTTTGTGCTGCTCCCTCGTTCCTGGGATTCTGATGTGTGTCCTGGATCCAGATGGCTGTGTTCCGTACAGCTTTAATGTTCCAGATATACGCAGGTTCAGAGTGTGGCAGGGTGAGCCGTGCCACTGTTTAATATGGTGTTTCTGTAAGATTTTGTAAGAAGCAAGCCTTCTTACAAGATCTTACAAAATCTTACAGAAACACCATATTAAACAGTGGCACAGCTCACCCTGCCACACTCTGAACCTGCGTATATCTGGAACATTAAAGCTGTACGGAACACAGCCATCTGGATCCAGGACACACATGAAGCACTGCGTCTGGTATGAATCTTGAGGGGGAACAATCTATTGTTTGGTGGAGGATACACCACTTTTCTTTGGACACGTTTTCAACTGATTTTGGAATTTGGCACACACCAGGGGTGTTTGGCATTTCATGTGTTAAACATTTATGGACTTTAATGCTACAATATTTGTTTTATTTATATGTCTATATATATTTTTATTTTTGGTTAATATTTATTGATCTAATGATATGATCTAAAAACAAAAATTATGTTCATTTATCACTGTTTCACTGTCATTGAGGGACTTGAGAGTGCTATATAGTGCCCTCTAGTGGCTTTCAACCTCTCCTGTTTGTTGCTATATTAGTGATTTATATATACCATCATATATCACATAGTTATGATTTATTTCAATATATATCACATAGTTTTGTGTGTTTTGTGATTCAAACATTTGTTTCACATGGTTTAGAGGTATTTTTTTCACTGTTTGTTTTTTTTAATCTATTGTTTACATGGTAATCGCAGCTCTCTGATTGAATAGACTGTGATTTCATTGCATTTTTTCTTTCTTTCTTTTCTGTTTGTCTAGTATTTAGCGCAGTTTCTTTCCAATTTTCCACGAACATAGAGATAAGCTAAGCAGGAACATGGATCTCTGTGTTCTCCAAGTCAGAGAAATACCTATGCAGTTAGTAGGCACCCCCTAGGGACACACCTAACCCTTTGATCTCCCCTGGTCTTAACCCTTTCCCAGCCAGTGTCGTTAATACAGTGACAGTGCATATTTTCAGTTCTGATCCCTGCATTAGTGTCACTGGTTCCCACAAATTGTCAAAAGTGTCAGTTACTGTCCGATTGGTCGCCACAATATCGCAGCCCTGCTATAGGACGCTGATCGCCGGCGTCATTACTAGTGTACAAAACAAATAAACATTCCAGTATGTATACCATTGTTTATAGATGCATTAACTTTCGGGCAAACCAATCAATATATGCTTATTTTCTTATTGGATATGTTTTATAGTAGAAAGTAAAATATATTGTTAATTTTTTCTCAAAATTGTTGGACTTTTTTTTGTTTAAAGCCCAAAAAAATAAAAAACTCTGAGGTAATCAAATCCCATCAAAAGAAAGCTTAATTAGTGGGAAAACGAATGACCTAAATTCTATTTTTGTACAGAGTTGCATGACTACGCAAATGTCAGTTAAATTAACACAGTGCCGTATTGTAAAAATGGCCTGGTCATGAAAGGGGGGAAATATTCCGGAGGTTAAGTTGTTATAGTATCTATGTGCTGAATAAAAATTTTTAGATTTATGTTCTTTTTTTCAATATTTAGAGCCACTAGCTGTTTTATTGTTTGGCAGTTTGTTTGTTAGTTGTTGTTCTGCTGCTGGCTGCTTGTGGGGCTTTGAAGATCTACAGAATTATATCAAAATTATTGTAATCTACATTTTATGGATTTTTATTATTCCGAATACATGTTTATGTTCACCCCTTTTTTAGACCAGTTTTTACCTTAACATTTTTTTTATATATATTATTTTTGACTCCCAAAATGCATTGGTGTTTTGCGTCTTTCTAATGTAAACTGTTTAAAAACTTATGGATACTCTGACATTAGTTTAGTGTGAATTCTCCACCATGGGTGCCCTTGTTTTGGTGAGAGCTGCTGAACCAGAGCTATCATGCCCAGGGATAAGTTAAAGAGTTAGTAAAGGATTTTTTTTTTTTTTTGCTGTATAATAACAAACATGTGATACTTACCTCCACTGTGCAGTTCGTTTTGCACAAAGTGGCCCCGATCCACATCTTCTGGGGTCCCTCGGCGGCTGTCCCTGTCCTCCCCGCAAGTACTGACCACAGTCATGCAAGAGCTCGCATGGTGTTGAGTAATTGTGGGCTCGCTCCCATGATACAGCGAGTGGCCAAAGCCGCTAACTGTACCACTCTGCCCCGCCTCTCGGCGCGCTGCGTCACTGGATGTGATTGACAGCAGCGCCAGCCAATGGCTGCGCTGCTCTCAATCCATCCGCTCTAGCCAATCAGAGGCCAGGCTGAGTGGCGAAGAGGATCTCGGAACCGTGCGGGACTTTTGAGGGGTCAGGTAAGTATAACGGGGCTCAGGGGGGGGGGGGGCGGCAGCATCCAATGTTTTTTCACCTTAATGCATAGATTGCAAAATATTTCACATGGGTCATAAAAATCGGTGTTTAACCAATTAAGGACCGCCTCCTGCACATATACGTCGGCAGAATGGCACAGCTGAGCAGATCCACGTACAGGTATGTCCTGTGACCCAGTCCGAAGCTCCGGAACCGCGGGACTCCAGCGGCGATCGGTCCCCGGAGCTGTGGAGGTGTCATCGATCGCGTGATCCCTTATACAGGGAATCGCAATCGATGACGTCACACCTACAGCCACACCCCCCTGCAGTTGTAAACACACATTAGGGAACACATAACCCCTTCAGCGCCCCCTTGTGGTTAACTCCCAAACTGCAAATGTCATTTTCACAATAAACAATGCAATTTAAATGCATTTTTTGCTGTGAAAATGACAATTGTCCCAAAAATGTGCCAAAATTGTCATTAGTAGTAAAAAAAAAAATAATAATAAATATGCAATAAAACTATCCCCTATTTTGTAAACGCTATAAATTTTGTGCAAACCAACCAATAAACGCTTATTGCGATTTTTTTTACCTAAATAGGTAGAAGAATACGTATCGGCCTAAACAGAGGAAAGATTTTTTTATATATATATATATTTTTGGGGGATATTTATTATAGATGGGTGGGGGCGGCTAGATGTGATTTTTTCTAAATTTGACTGGAGTTCAGCTTTATAACTGCTGTTGTCAGAAGATTGGTTCATAAATGACAATGGTAGAAATAAACAAAGCAAAGACAGGAAAGGCTAGCATTCCCTTTAGTCAATGTGCTGGTTACACTTTCAATCTATGCTGTATCTACTCAAACTTTTCTAAGATTTCTATCTCCAGAGGATATAGAATTACTTGGGAAGGGCATTCAAAAATTTCTGTTTGGTTTACCACATTATAGGAAAAAGTGATTTCTTAAACCTCAAGTTACATATTTTAAATAAACCATGTACAGAAACCACTGCTAAAATCCAAGCATTTTGACTCAATTTATAATCTATAAATAAATGTACTTGCAAGCAATACTCTGAGTAGAAGATACTAGATTTCATATGAATGATGCTTTTTACTTTTCCATGTAACAAAAGAGTTTCATGACAACTAAGGAAATCCTTTTAACCACTTAAGCCCCGGACCAAAATGCAGGTAAAGAACCAGGCCCCTTTTTGCAAATCGGCACTGCGTCGCTTTAACTGACAATTGCGCGGTCGTGCGACGTGGCTCCCAAACAAAATTGGCGTCCTTTTTTTCCTACAAATTGAGCTTTCTTTTGGTGGTATTTGATCACCTCTGCGGTTTTTATTTTTTGCGTTTTAAACAAAAATAGAATGACAATTTTGAAAAAAATGCAATGTTTTTTTACAACAAAGCTTGTTGTCGGAAAATTTGAGAACCAGCTCTCAAATTTTTGTTGTTGGAAATTCCGAAAGCAAATGTCCAATGAAGACTACACAGGGTCGGAATTTCCAACAAGCTCCCATCGAACATTTTTTGTCGGAAATTCCGATCATGTGTATGCGGCATAATACTCACTTAAGCTTGGTACATAGCCCTATTTTTTTTTTTCTTCAACCCAGCGGGTTAAACAAAAAAAAGTGACAGCTCCAGTCGGAGCCACTGTACTAATGTTCCAACATTAGTGCAGCGATCTCCCCTCCGGTTCTTTTCTATCCAGGATGCTCATCCAAAAGAAGCCGAATGTCGACCTGTATTTATTGAACTGGCTGATGTCGCCTGACATTCGGCCCATGTGTACAAGGCTTTAGTCTAGGGGGGATGGACTTATAAGGTATATTTATCTTATTCCTAGCTCACTGCTATTTGCCACTCCTGATTTAGCCCTGAAATGTGGACTGGCCTTTGACATCAGCAAAGATGAAAAGGATTGGCTTTGTCAAGAGAAAAGGTGCAGCTATGAAGGACCAGGAAGAAGCAAAGCTGCAGCGATTCAACACACAGGGGGAGATTTACTGAAACGGGTGCACACAGAATCGACTGTTGCTGTGCATAGTAACCAATCAGCTGCTATATTTTATTGTCAAAGGATGATTGAACATGCTGAAGTTAGAAGCTGGTTGGTTACGCACAGCTGCACCAGTTTTAGTAAATCCCTATATGTAGTGCAGATCTGCCAACATATGAAGTATCTGCATATGTCCATATGGTGTGCCTTCTAAACTCCACCCAAATAGAATAGGTCAAGCTTTTCAACACCTTTGTTAGACCTTCCTTGCTGGTAGTGGTACTACTTTTTTGCTTGTCTGCCATGGTTTGAAGAGCTGCAATAAATAGTAGATGCATCCCTACAGCAGCATATATGAAGTTGAATTCCAAAGCATAGGGATATCACAAATGAGGCGTTTGGAGGTAGGTTGCATTGGTGCTGTACCTTTGACAAATGAGCGGCGGCTGGGTAAAATTAGCAAACAGTTTCCTGACCTTATCCAGCAGCTCATTTGGGTAGGTGTCTAGGAAACATTGAACTACCAGTATCATCATGGCAAGATACATGTGTGAGCTATCCTAGGTGAAGGGCTCGCAGCAGGCTTGACCTATTGTCACAAATGGTCTTGCCTGACTTGGGCTTGAGGGGGGGTTATCCTTGTGTCAGCCCTGTCATTGACAGTTTTCTGTAATAACAGGGACACCATTTTGGGTCATGTCATTATGCAAGGCAGAGTAAACATTTTATGGAAAAATAGTGGTGGCTGGGAGGACAGCAAAGGTCACATAGTAATGGAAGCAGGCTACAGTATGTCCACTAATTGTTAGGTCGATTGTTAGGAGCAATGCAAGGCTAGTGTCGAGGCACTGGAATAGCTAGGGGCGAGCTTCTTTCACACATTATCCTGCAAGATGAAAGGTTGGCTGGGGAACACCAATACAGGAGATTTTGAAGTGTAATGAGGTGATGGGGATGTTGATGGCTCCACTTACAGCTTACACTTCCCACTCCGGACTCTGCCACTGCCATTCATTACTGCTGGAGGTAGAGAAGGCTAAAGTACTGTAGATGCAGCAAAATGATTTTTTTTGTGTAGCAGGAGGGAGGTAGAAAAGCAAGATACAGCTACAGCAGCTGCAGAGAGAGCAGGATGAGTCAGCTACTCTGGCCAACTGGGCCTTCCACCAAGCTGGGTGGTAGATCTTCATACCATTACCCATGCACAGGAGGCCCAGCTTGTTACCATTCCTGCCTATTTTAAAATTACAATCATAGATTTTGCATATGGCCATAAGGGCATATGGCCATGAATTTGGCAGAAACAGAGTTAGCAATGAATGCCAAAGTGGCAGAGGTTCTGTGCTCAGTTGCTGTGCAAATTCCTTCTCACCCTCCCCCTGCCCATGGTCTATGCCTTCAACCTGTGTCAAACACTTCATCCTCAACCACCTCTTCCTCCTGACTGGGCTCATGCTCACAATATGTGCCAGGAGGTGGCACAACCCCTTATGCATGCCTGTGATCTCGCTCCTCAGACACAGCCTGTGGAGGGCTGACTGCAAACACTGGCTCACCTTACTTTTACTTCAGGGAATGGTCCTCTTCCTTATATGGGTAAAGTAAGGGTTGGGCATTGTATGTCTTTGTCCTCTACCCTTGGTTGTTCTTTATCAACAGCACTGACATACAAAGCTGATACAGTTCTGCAGACTACTTCAGGGTGTCTGGAGATTTGGCACAGGATGAGGTGGAGGGAGCCTATTTATCTCTCACCACTTACTGGCTGCTCTGTGCTAATAAGGAAGAAGAGGCAGCGGTTTGAGGTCACCCATCCACTCTTCAATGTACTGCAAGGGGGGCCAACACACAAGTAAGTAATGGCAGGCATGTCTGGTTTCTGTAAGCTGTAAAGCCTATTACTAACCCACTTTCTAACTGGATGGACTGTGTAACTAAAATGTATACACAGTAAGTTGTATGCTTTATTTATTTTTTTTTTTATTTTTTTAAAGAGTTGCACTAACTTGTGACAAGACAGACACAAAAGAACTGACAGACCCTTTTTGTATCTTGATAAAAATATGCACATACTAAGTTGTACACTTACATTTTTATTATTTTTTTTTTTAACAATGGCAACACTAATCTGTAGCGACTGGCAAAAGCTGACTTTTTAGTTGTTTAGCTGTTTAGTATTCCAACTGCCTGCCTGTTCTAATATGGTATAACTGCTTTAGGATAAGCCCCAGAGCACACAGCAATGAACAGTTACAGTAGTTTACAACACAGCTGTACTCTGCTGACCAGGCAGAATGTCTGGTGTAATATGCTGCAAATGTAGTATAAAAAGTCCCACGGCATAAAGCAATGATGAACAGTAAAGGGTAGTTTAGATCCACAGTATATACTCTGCAGACAAGCAGCACTGGTGCTTGATGCCTGATCTAATAAGCTGTGATGGCAAACAAAGGATACATAAATAAACATTTGCTGGTAATAAAATGTGCATGTATTATGTATTATTATAGGAGCCTAGAAAGCATTGCACCAGCAATCAGAAAATCGCTGGTGCCATGCAGGACTCCTGCAGACTATGGGCGTATCTTTGTGCGGGCGTAGCGTATCTTATTTACGCTACGCCGCCGTAACTTAGAGAGGCAAGTGCTGTATTCACAATGCACTTGCTCCCTAAGTTATGGTGGCATAGCGAAAATTGGCCGTCCGTGGACGTATATCAGTGCGCATGTTCAGAATCACGTCGGATAGAATGCCTAAGTGACGTCAGCGCGCAATGTTTACGACGTGTGAACGTAACCTACACCCAGCCCTGCTCATTTGCATATTTTACATGGGAACGTCGAATGCGTCCAGCGTAACTATGCGCCCACGATACGCCGGCGTAGGCAATTACGCCGGATGACTGAAGCCATGTTTTTCGGCGTATCTTGCTTTGTGAATCGGCGCAAAGATACGACGGCGCACATTTGAAATTACGGCGGCGTATCTGGAGATACGCCGACGTAAGTCTTTCTGAATCTGGCCCTATGAGTTTAAGATGTCTGCCAATACATCGTATGAGCAGGCATTTTCACACTGACAGAAAGAATCAATGAACTACCACAGCACTAAACAGCGCCATAGTAGGCCATGGTGGGTCATTGAAAACTACAAGCTGACAGTCAAAAAAGATTCCGGTACTTGTAGTTCATTCACAGAACTCTGTGAATGAATGACGTCGCCCTGTGGGCTCCCGGGTGGAAAACGGGTGGAACATGTTACATGTTCCCAAAGGTGAACTTATCCTTTAAGCCCCTCAACACAAAGCAATGACAATGAACAGTAAAGCCCTGTACACACGATTGGTTTGTCTGATGAAAAGGGACCGATGGACTGTTTTCATCGGACAAACTGATCGGGTGTGGGCCCCATCAGTTTGTTTTCATGTGTACAGGGCATAAGGGTTCATGTACACTGGGCTTCTATAGGAGTTTTGTGTTTTGCCTGTAGAAGCAGCTCAATGTTATCCTATGTGTCCATGCAAATTCGGACCTTAGACATATTTTAAGCTAAGCATTTATAGGCAGAAAAGAAAATCCCATCTGATTTGCATTTTTGAGAGGAGATTTCTGGCAGGAAAAAATGCACCTAAACCCGTGTATAAAAATTCTCTGTATTTGCATTTTGTTTCTGCCAAGGGAACTGGTGTTTTCTAAAGCTCAATATGCATAGACCCAAAAAGTAGTTATGGGCTTTACAGTGCAGACAAGCAGCACTGGTGCCCAATTTCTGGTCCAAAATGCTGCGACTGCAAATGTAGTACAAAACGCCTTACAGCACAAAGCAAAGAGAAGCTATACAACATATCTATACAGTATTAATCCCTATGTGACAGACCCTGGCTGTACTAAAGCTGGCCATAGATGAGCCATTTTTTTTGTTCAACCAGCAGGGTTGAATCAAAAAAAACTGACCTATCCATACATTTGATGTGGATGGGGAAATCCTCCCACTGTGTCATTGTATTCTGACAACTGGAAGACTTCCCCACCATCAGAATACATCAATCAGCACTGCAGTCTATAGTCTGCAGCCCCGATCAAGCTGAAATTTTCTAGCCGGGCGGTTGTACAGAATGCAATCGGTAGATCAACTTATGTACAGCCACAGTACTTATACATTAATTGGAATTCAGCTGATCCCTGCTGAACCGGACAAATTTTGATCCATGTATGTGTAGCATTACCCCCAGTGGAGCTGCTGGATTTTTTTGGGCGGCGTGTTACCTCGTGGCTCCTCCGAAATTCCTAGGGGTGAATGATGCTATTGCATGTGGTAGAAGTAAAGGAATGTCCAGACAGATGCCTTTTGTTGTGCTCTTTATTACCCAGCCGGGTAAAAACTGTAAACTTGTGGTGAGGAAAGTAAAGCTGAAGAAGATAGGAGAATAGCAGATTCAGGCGTAATGATAGGAAACAGTCCTGCTCCAAAACCTAACACTTCTTATTACCACTCCCGCCGGAATGGGTTTAGTGCACCCGGACAGGCCTCTCTCACTGACCTGGCAGCCTGAGTATAACTCAGATAATTGTAGGATAAAGTCTCTGCCACAGACCATCCTTGGTGAACTTGAACTTGGGAGAAATTCTCTGCCACAGACCCCTCTCAATGAGCCTCAGAAAGATACCTCTGCCACAGGTCCCCTCTGGGTTGGAGATTGGAGATATGCCTCCTTAAATGAGTTACGTCTGGATCTCCTTCAACTTGTCACCCAATTACCGACTGACAGGTGGTTAATCCCTCGGTGTCCGGCTACCTCGATCCCCTGTGGTTTGTCCAGGCCCTTTTAGACCGCCAGTTCTCAATGGCGCTCCTCAGACTGACTCCCCACCGAACAGCAGTACAGCTTGGGATCTTCAAAGTGGGAATCCAGTCACTCACCGGGTCCTCGTCCCTGTTCAAATGCTCCGGGCCATGCTCTGATACCAGGAACACCACGTGGCACGCACACCCTGGCCAGGTAGGCCATAACGCCGGGGCTCCGTGATGTGGCCACCCTAAAGGTGGGTGCCACACTGGACGAAGAAGACCCAGAACCAATGGCGTCTGCCCCATAAATACTCCTCCCCAGCATGCACAGCAAGGACAAACCCTTGTGATTAGCTTCTGGGAAAGAGCGCCCAATCCTTGACTCCACTGCTGCCACCTGCAGCACCAGGGCTGGAAGAACACCCCACCACAGCAGAATGGGCTCACAGCACAGCCAAGCTACTAACAATCTGGATCAGAGTTTAACTACACTCTGATCTAGCCTTAAATTTGACTAGCACCAGTACTGTGAAGTACATAGGCGCTACACAGGGCCGGACTTACCATTGGGCTTGACTGGGCTCAAGCCCATGGGCCCCGCCTAATAGGGGGCCTCCAGGGCCCTGGACAGCAACCCCTACTTTTTTTCATTAATTTTTTTATAAAAAAATATGTTTTTTTATATATTTAGTTACAGTATATATATATTTATATATGTATATATATTATTATTATTATTATTATTATTTTTTCTAAATGTTTATTTTTTTTTATTTTTTTAGGGGCCTGGAGGTCCCCAGGGGCCCGGAGGCCCCCAGGGCCCCGGACAGCAACCCCTACTTTTTTTTATTTATTTTTTATAAAAAAAATATGTTTTTTTATATATTTAGTTATATATATATATTTATATATGTATATATATTATTGATATTATTATTTTTTTTATTTTTTTAGGGGCCTGGAGGTCCTCAGGGGCCCGGAGGCCCCCAGGGCCCGGACAGCAACCCCTACTTTTTTTATTTATTTTTTATAAAAAAAATATGTTTATATATATATATATATATATATATATATATATAGTATATATATATATATATATATATATATATATATATATATATATATATATATATTTGTATTTATTTTTTATTATTATTTTTTATTATTATTAATATTATTAAAGGGCCCAGAGATCTCCAGGGCCCCTGAATGGCAACCCCCCCCCCTTTTTTTTTATAAAAAAATGTACTTTTTAAATGTTTATTTTTATTTTTTTGTTTATATTTGTTTATTTGTTATTAAAAGCCCATAGGTCCCCAGGGCCCCCAGATGGCAACCTCTCTTTTTTATGTATTTTTTTTATAAATGTTTTTTTTTTTTTTAGGGGTCCAGAGGACCCCAGGGCCCCGGACAGCATCCCCCACTTTTTTTATTTCAACAACTGCAAAACCTCCCCCAGGTGGGGATGTCTGCTGAAGGGAAGAGAGCTGACACATTCCGTGCACAGGTGAGAGTCACCCCCCCGCTCAACAACTTTAATGCGCACCCCCCCGCTCAACAACTTCAATTTGCCACCCCCACCGCTCAACAACTTTAATGCGCACCCCCCACTCAACAACTTTAATGCCCCCCGCTCAACAACTTCAATTCGCCCCCCCCCGCCCCCGCTCAACAACTTTAATGCGCACCCCCCCGCTCGACAACTATGATCCCCCCTCGCTCCAGGGGGCCCCTTCAACACTCAAGCCCAGGGGCCCCCACCACCCTAAGTCCTGCCCTGGCGCTACATATGGGTAGCTCAAGTTTGAATATCCTGCAAATACTGTAGAATATGACCCACACAGCTGTTGAAATCATTGACCCATCCCCCCCCAAATAAATACCTCATTACTTCCTCCTAAACACAGCACTGACCTAACTAGCTTGATCACCAGACTATGGATGTCCAGTGGGATATAAAGGCCTTTCAGAGGGCCCATATACCAGATGATCACAGGACTCCAATAGAATGCCTTTCACCACAGGCAATGTATCCCGCGTCCATGTGGGAAGACATATTTCCCCTTCTCACTTGGATTCTATGTCTCTACGTATCTCTAGCCAGTCAGGTAGGCTATTGTGGAGGCCCAAGGAATTATGGGAACAGCCTGTTGAATTTTCCCTCAAATATTGCTTTTACTTGGTCTGAGTGTTCTTGAATCAAATGCATGATATTCAGATATAATTTCACTTTTACATGAACAGCAATGATATTGACTTGAAAACCTCCCCATGACTGCGGCAGGATGTAGCCCTTGACATGACCACTGACTTCTGGCTCGAACCATTCCATTATAGCTTTTGAGCAAAGCTTGCATTTATTCCTTTCAAGAATGTGCAAGTGTCGTGGAAATGTCACAAGAATTCATTATTAGGGATTTGTTTAGACCAGAAGATTATCTATGCACTGTATTCATTCTAATTCCTTATTATCTTAAGAAGGCGTACATTCTACAATGATTTAGCTTATTATGTTGCCTGTACAAACAAAAGATTGTTTATGGAAAAAATACACTTTCGTTCTTTGAATTACCCAATTTTAATGGAAATGCATTTTAAATGTAGGTTTTTAGAGAGCTTTCTTAATTAAGGCTTGAATTGTGATTATGGTGACAATGATAGTTGGCTGTAAAATATACTTAGTAAAAACTGGGTATAGTCAGGTTGTTGTATTGTGTGTGAGTAGTGGTCCAACTCTCCAACATGCTGCCAGCACAGGACATTTTAACATGCTGCAGCACTATGCAACAAAGATCAGTATATTTTATGTATTGTATGTCTATGCGGCCTGACAACACAGCACACAGGGTATTTGAGTTGAGCTTTACAGTAAATCACACCTAAAATGATTCTTAAAATCTGGTTTTGTAGATCATTTGTCCATATTAGAATCCCTACCAGCTCCAGAAACTGAAAAAAAATGAGCAGGTTATATTTAGGGATCCATTACAAAATATAGAATAAAGTCCTTCTTCAGAAAATATTAATTGCTAGATGGTAATTTGCATATGTGGGAATACAATTAGATTACTGCCAAGCTGTAAATGATTCAGATGAAGAAAAGGCGTGTTTTCATTTCCAATTTGTTCTATCCATCGTGTGACATCTGTAGTCAATGTAATCAGAAGCTTGGCTAAGTTTATGAAGCCATTATACATATTGACTTCAAACAATCTGGCATTGAGGTCTGCATCTGCCACTTTGATCCAATTGCTGTTTTCTTTTTTCTTTTTTGTATCCATTAATGTGTTTCCCCGAAGACCATTTTGATTGGTTTTGTATATTCGAGCCAACTTTTAAACATTAACAGCTTTTAGAGGAAATAGTAAATCGTAGCAATCACATCAGGGGCAAACCATCAAATTGCGACCCGTATCTTGTACCAAGCATGGAACTTTGCTTAAGAAAAGATAACAAGTAGTACTTAGGGGTTTTAGTAGTACTTAGGGACTATTTTAGTTGAATATTTTTAGTTTCTGTATTCGGCTTCCTTTGGACTGACATAAAACTAAAGAGAGAAGGGATGCAGAACCAGATAAAAGGCATCACAAGACCCTCTGTAGCTCAAGTAAATTGCAGCCATCTGCAATTCTTTATAGACACTTGATGCACTTTAGAAAACAAGTGTCACTCCATATACAGTGAACATCACGTTGCCACCAGTAGCACATTCTGGTTTTATATAATTTTTATAACAATACTATAATATTTGTAAATATATTAGTGCTGGCTGGGCGCCTTTAAATTTGCCCAGCAGTGTACTGATCATCGCAAGCACAGACTGTTTGTTTCTTTCTCTGCTGTGATAGACAGCCAAAGGAAAGAAGAGGATGCTGGAGAACTGTGGTTGGCTGCTTCTGCAACCCTGGGGCAGGGAGGACTTTGACTAGAAGGACTTTTGATTGGTCATTTTTCAGCCAACTGTACTCTCCACATGGGGAGAGCGAGCTCGGTCCTACATGGAGTGAGTTGAGTGGGGACCTGCAGGCAAAGGTGGGGCACACAGAGGAGTGTTGAGTATGGGCAGAGTTACATTGAGCCCAGGGTGTGGCCTCAGAACTGGGGGATACAGAGCAGCTCAGACCCATGTGGAGAGAAGGCATTTTCTCCAGAGACAGGGTTGAGGCAGGTATGTGTTTAGAGTGCTGTTGAGCCATGAGTCCATGTACATGGCTCAGTGGCACTGAAGTGAAATTTCTTGGAGGAGGGTTGCTGGATCCTGAGCCTGGGCTGGGAGCTGTAGAGCTCAAGGTCTTGTGCTATTTTGCTGCTGTAAGGAGGCCACGTGGCCACAAGCTGCTAATGCTGTTTGCCTGGTGGCCATTGAGGGAACTTAGGACTTGCTGCTGAGAGCCACATGTTGTTGTGTGGAACTGTCGAGCTGGGCTATTCAGAAATAACTGAGCTGTTGCTCTTGTTTCCTGTTGTTCCAGTGTCATGCTGTTCCAGTGTCATGCTGTTCCAGTGTCATGCTGTTTCAGTGTTATGCTGTTGAAGTGTTCTGCTGTTCCAGTACTCCTTCATCAGGACTTCAGAGATACTGGTAGGAGGCTGCAGGCATTGCCCATCACTAATCCATCTGGAGTGGTGTTAGGCCTCCCATCATTTTTGTCTGTTTGCTTTACATGTTCTTTGGGCTTTTCAAATACCCTCAGAAGAGAGGGATGAGCACTCTATCAGAGACTAGGGATGAGCTTCGCGTTCGATACGAACGTATGTTCAACTCGAACATTGTCTGTTCGTACGTTCGATGAAATTCTAACAAAAGCGGTCGTTCGCGCCAAATTCGAGTGACGCAGAACTGCCCATAATTCACTGCGGCATTGCGCGCTGATGATTGGCCAAGCATGCTGTATGTCCCATATGAATGAATGAATGAATGAATGAAAAACTTATATAGCGCGGCACATGCGAACCAAATCGCCTCTGGGCGCTAGTTGTATCAGTCTCTCTTGACATCAAAAGAGCAGAGTTTTAATCTGTCTTCTGAAGGTCAGGTGGTTTTCCTCCAACCGAATGTTGGTAGGTAAAGCGTTCCAAAGTCTGGGACCCTGGACAGCAAACCTTCTTTCTCCTTTGGACTTGAATCTGGCTTTGGGTACTTTGACCAAATTTTGGTCACTGGATCGCAGAGCGCGATTGGGATTGTGGGGTTCTATTTTATCGCAAAGATATTGCGGGGCTGTTCCGTGGATGCATTTATGGGTCAGACAGAGCGCTTTAAAAGCAATTCTGTCTTTTACTGGCAACCAGTGAAGGGATCTCAGCGACGGTGAGATTGATTCCCAGGGTTTTTTCCCAGTCACCAGTCTGGCGGCCGTATTTTGTACGGCTTGCAGACGGGCGATTTGGTACTTTGGGAGTCCGAGGTAGAGAGCATTTGCATAGTCCAGCCTGGAGTTCACAATTGTTCCCACCACGACTGGCACATCTTCTTTGGGAATAAATGGAATCAGTCTGCGGAGTAGGCGCAGCAGATGGTGAGATCCGCTGACTACTGACCCTATTTGTGCGTCCATAGTCATGTGGGTGTCAAAAATGATCCCCAGACTTTTGACTTTGGCGCTAGGGGAGATGATCTGGCCCAGAATGGGTGGAGGTGTCCAGGTTGTTGTTAGTTGACTCTTGCGACTGGCCTGAAACAGAAGAAGTTCTGTTTTAGAATTGTTGAGTTTGAGATAACTCCTAGTCATCCACTTTTCTATTGAAGAGAGACAATTCTCTAAGTTGAGATGATGATCCTTTCTATTGCAGATGCGAAAATACAGTTGCGTATCGTCTGCATATGAGTGATAAAGTAGTTGTTGACTACTGATGACTTCAAAGAGAGGTCGAACATAGATGTTGAAGAGCACCGGTGACAGAGGTGAGCCTTGGGGGACTCCACATGACACAGTGCGTTTTCCAGAAATGAACGGTCCCAATTTCACCGTTTGAGATCGGTTTCCCAAAAAGGAGGAAAACCATGGTAAATCACTCTCTGTGACTCCGGCTACCTCAGTCAGCCGAGTCAGTAGCAGTTTGTGATCTACGGTGTCAAAGGCTGCGCTTAGGTCCAGCAGAACCAGGAGACAAGATTCTCCTTCGTCTGCGGCCTCCAGAACGTCGTCCCATATTTTGAGCAGTGCTGTTTCCGTCCCGTGTCCGGGACGGAATCCCGATTGCAGTGGATCGAGTAAGTTGTGGGTATCTAGATGCTGTATAAAAAAATAAAGTGAGGATAAAATACCACCAAATGAAAGCTCTATTTGTGGGAAAACAAATAACAAATTTAATGTAGTACAGCATTACATGGCCGCAGAATTGTCAGTTAACCACTTCCTTACTGGGCACTTATAGCCCTTCCTGATCAGGTGAAATTTCAGCTTCTGGCACTGCGTTGCTTTAACTGACAATTGCGCGATCGTGCGACGTGGCTCCCAAACAAAATTGGCGTCCTTTTTTCCCCACAAACAGAGCTTTTTTTGGTGGTATTTAATCATCTCTGCGGTTTTAATTTTTTGCGCTATAAACAAAAAAAGAGCGACAATTTTGAAAAAAATGAATATTTTTTACTTGTTACTATAATAAATAGCCCATTTTTTTTCTCAGTTTAGGCCGATACGTATTATTCTACATATTTTTGGTAAAAAAAAAAAAATCGCAATAAGTGACTGGTCTGCGCAAAAGTTATAGCGCTTACAAAATAGGGGACAGAATTATTATTAATTTTTATTATTAATTTTTTTACTAGTAATGGCGGCGATCTGCGATTTTTATTGGGACTGCGACGTGTTGGCGGACGCATCGGACACTTTTGACACATTTTTGGGACCATTCACACTAATACAGCGATCAGTGCTATAAAAATGCGCCGATTACTGTATAAATGTGACTGGAAGTGAGGGGGTTAACACTAGGGGGGCATGGAAGGGGTTAAATGTGTGTCCTGGGTGTGTTCTAACTGTGGGGGGAGGGGGTGACTGGGGGAGGTGACCGATGCTGTGTACCTATGTACAAGAGATCCACACAGAGATCCATGCCTTGTCCCTGTAACCGCCGATTGCGAGTGCCTGGCGGACATCGCCGCCACCAGGCACGCGCATCGGTACCTTAGGAATGCACCGTCGACGCGCGCGAGCCCTCTAGTGGCCAGGAAGAGCGCTGGACGCATATTCAGCAGCACCCGGTGCCTGCATATATTCGTACGGCCACCGGGAAGTGGTTAAAGTAACACAGTACCGTATCGCAAAAAATGGCCTGGTCAAGTGGATCTATGAGCAAAATCCTTTGACTACTTCATTGGCCAGTAAGATAGTATCTAGAACCCTGTTCTGACGATGTTGAGCCCTTAGTCTCTGATAGGGATGAGCCGAACATACCCGCGTTCGGTTCGCACCAGAACCGTCGAACAGACCGACCGTTCGCGCGAACATTTAGAACCCCATTGAAGTCTATGGGACTCGAACGTTCGAATTCAAAAACGCTAATTTTAAAGACCAATATTCAAGTTATTGTTGGAAAACGTCTTTGAGAACCCGGGTCTTGCCCCAGGGAGTATGTATCAATGGAAAAAAGTTTCAAAAACTGTTGTTTTTTCAGGAGCAGGACTCCTGAAAAAGTGACAATTTTTAAAACTTTTTTCCGTTGATACACGTTCCCTCGGGCAAGACCCGGGTTCTCAAAGACGTTTTCACAGGCAAGCTATAGACACCCAGCAGGTACAATATTTAAAGGAATTATTATTTTTATTTTTTTAAATTTAAGCATCATTAAAATCACTGCTCCAGAAGCAGTGATTTTAATAATGTTTAAATTTAAAAAAAAAAATTCCTTTAAATATTGTACCTGCAGTGCTGGGTGTCCATAGTTTGCCTGTGAAAACGTCTTTAAGAACCCGGGTCTTGCCCGAGGGAACATGTATCAATGGAAAAAAGTTTTAAAAACAGTTGTTTTTTCAGGACTCCTCGGGCAAGACCCTGGTTATCAAAGATGTTTTCACAGGCGAACTATAGACACCCAGCAGGTACTGTACAATATTTAAAGGAATCTTTAATTTTTTTTTTTATTTAAACATTATTAAAATCACTGCTCCAGGAGCAGTGATTTTAATGATGCTTAAATTAAAAAAAATTAAATAAAATTCCTTTAAATATTGTACCTGCTGGGTGTCTATACGTGTGATAACGTCTTTAAATAGCACAATCACCTACCTGCCAGTAAATTAGGAAGAACTAATCTATCTAAGCTATACAGTGTATAAATATATGTACAACTCCTAGGGATGTATATATATTCTCTACACACTGTAAATTAAGCTAAACTGACTAGCCTGCCTGCTATATAAAAAGACAATCTCTCTGTCTCTC
This sequence comes from Rana kukunoris, assembly GCA_029574335.1. Classification (NCBI taxonomy): domain Eukaryota; kingdom Metazoa; phylum Chordata; class Amphibia; order Anura; family Ranidae; genus Rana; species Rana kukunoris. Next base: position 230,026,408 of record CM056049.1, on the reverse strand, counting down.
TGACTGCTCTCATTAACAAGCCCGAACACACTACACGAGGCCGCCCAGCAGGTGGCCTTTTATAGTGTGGGGCGTGTGCTAAAGCCCTGAGCCATAATTGGCCAAAGCCACACTGGCTTTGGCCAATTATGGCTCTCCGTTTTTTACGCTCTGTGATTGGCCAAGCATGCGGGTCATAGTGCATGCTTGGCCAATCATCAGCGCACAATGCCGCAGTGAATTATAGGCCGTGACGCGTCACTCGAATTTGGCGCTAACTACCCGTTTTGTTCAAATTTCAATTTGATGACTGAACATTCACTCGCTGCTACTACTCACTGCCACTACCCCTAGACACACCACAGGGTAACTTAATACGCCGATCCCAAACAACAACCAGCGGCTCCTTCGGGGGTAGCGCTACATATATATATGTGTGTTTGTTCGTGTGTGATTCTGCACAAAACAGCCACCTTGTAGCAGTAAATCTGCTGTAGGGTGGTCAGCAAGCAGATAATTAGGTGATTGGTATGCCAATTGCATTGTCATAGATTTTTTTACAGAACTTTGCCTTTTATGTGCAGATGATCACTCATGTACAGATACAGAGTAAGTCATTACTGGTGCAGAGACAAAGGACCCAAACAATCCAGATGCCCCTTGAAGGGTAGTGCTACATGTAGGGGCATGATCCTATATTCATTCTAGCCCATTGTGCAGAGAGTGATGACCAAGTCAACAAGTCAAGTATTCACCATGGACCCAGCTACCAGTACTATGTTGTGAAAGACCCAGACCATCTTAGCCACCTCTGTTAGCTCAGCTAGCTACCAGTCATGACAAGATGTCAGAGAAAAGAAGGGAATGCATGAACCCTTAAGTAAAGATTTCGAGTATATTCAATAAATGCCATAATATACTGCTAATCAGAACATAAACATACATGATTATTTGACAATCTGGGAGAATATTTGTGATGTAAGAAGTCAAACCTCTGCAGAACCAGGATGCCAAAGATGTCACAAAAGCCTATAATATGCATTCATTGACTGATTTAATCTAAGGTTTCCATCTTTGTTCTAGCAAAATAAGAGACAGGGGGAGTAATTAGAGGTGGGGTAGGTGTGGAGCCAGTGTTGGCAAAATAAGGGACAGGAGGGGGATATTTCTTTTCACCTGATAAAATCATTTCTAAAAGCAATCCGTTACAACAACAAACATGGTGTACAGTTCTTCATTAATGGGAACAATAGCAAAAACGGTATTGGTAATGGATCAGTAAGAAAAAAAAATTGTACTCGATTGTTTTTTGTATACTTTGAAAATAGGCTCTGCTTTTGCCCCTGATACCTAAATCCTACTTACGAAAAGCTGTCGCCAGTTCCTCAAGAGAGCCTATAACCTCTATATTCCACTGTAGTAAAGAAAAAGCGGTCAGCTTCATCCATTGTATTTATTGCTTTCTAAAGCCTTCTCTTGGGACAATGAATGAGTATCATCAAACTGCTGATTCATTGTCCACTGACCAAGAAGGTGACACATGAAGCTGTTAAGCTAAACCAATAAATAACATAGTCCTATCTCTGCTGTGCAGTATGGCAGAGGTATGTGCACTGGTTGAAAAGAATATAAATCCTTACAAACAGTTCAAATATACAAACTTTACAGTATACGTTGTTCAGCTGTGTATTTAGGCTGATTGTGAGAAGTTCCAATTGGTTGTGCTGTTTTGTATAGGCTGTACCTTTAATTTAAGTAACGACTGCAATTTTCTGTAAAAAAGTTGACATTTGTGGACTTTTCATTCATCCATATCTCTAAGGCCTCGTACACACGATCAAATCTGTCTGCTGGAAACGGTCTGCTAGACCGTTTCAGCAGACAGATTCGATCGTGTGTATGGGCAAACAGACGGATTTGGCCACCAGACAGATTTCAAAGCATGCTTTGAAATCTGTCGGCTGGGAACCCGTCCGCCCGACATGTCTGCTGGTTAGTACGCTAACCAGCAGACATGTCTTATCGCACACGCGCCGAATGGTTTTGACGCATGCGCGGAAGTGTTTTACTTCCTGGTGCGGTGACGTGGCGGCGTCAACGTCACCGCCACGTCACCGACACGTCAGCGCGCTGTCTGCTGGCGGGGATTTTGGTTTGCTCGTGTTTACACGTGAGCAAACCAAAATGCCAGCAGACAGATTTGTTCAAATCGGTCGGACAGACCGTTTTGAACAAATCGATTTACTCGTGTGTACAAGGCCTAAGAGTTCACACATCTTCTTGCCTTTTCGCATTTCCCTAATTATTTCCCTAGACAACTTTCTGCTTTGCTGATTGATTTTGTTATCTCAAGAGACATAAATGACTAAGCTTTTGCCTACTGCTTCTTTACTGTAAGGCCGCATACACACGATCAGTCAAAACTGATGAAAGCGGACTGAAGGTCAGTTTTCATCGGTCCAATCCGATCGTGTGTGGGCCCCATCGGTCAGTTATCCTTCGGTCAAAAAAAAGAGAATTTGCTTTAAAATGTAACCGATGGACGCCTAACCGATAGGTCAAAACCGATCGTTAGTATGCAAAAGCATTGGTTAAAATGCCGCGCATGCTCAGAATCAAGTCGACGCATGCTTGGAAGCATTGAACTTCATTTTTTTAGCACATCGTTGTGTTTTACGTCACCGTGTTCTGACACGATCGTGTTTTTAACCGTTCGGACCGTTCTCGTCGGATGGACTCATCGTGTGTACGCGGCCTTACTCATTATGAGTCGGGGGCACTCTCTGCACTCAGTGCCATTGCTGCTGCTGCTAGAAGACAGTTCAACCAAACTCTCCCTTCTCCAGCTCCAAGTGGCCAAAAGGCAGATGGATGGATCTCAAGCAGGTGGCAGATGGATGTGTGAGGAGAGAGAACAGAGGAAGCACATAGCAAAGTACCGCCGTATAAAAGGTTTATTGGATCAATAAAAAAAATAAAACTCACATTTGCAAGGTAAAAACCGGGCACAACTCCATACGAGCAGCGAACTTGTCTCCCAGCCGTCAAACCTGCACGCTCTAATGCTCCTGATGCGTATCGTCATGTGACTTCTTCAGAGGATGTCTGAAAAAGTCACATGACGATACGCGTCAGGAGCACTAGAGCGTGCACGTTTGACGTGGAGAAGGGACTAGGGGACCCTGAGCATTGATACCGGACCTGTACGAACTCGAAGTTCGAGGGAGATAGGGATGAGCCGAACACCCCTGGGTTCGGTTCGCATCAGAACCTGCGAACAGACCAAAAGTTTGTGTGAACTTTAGAACCCTGTTAAAGTCTATGGGACTCGAACATTTTAAATCTAAAGTACTAATTTTAAAGGCTAATATGCAAGTTATTGTCCTAAAAAGTTTTTGGGGACCTGGGTCCTGCCCCAGGGGACATGTATCAATGCAAAAAAAGTTTTAAAAAAACGGCCGGTTTTAATGCTTAAAGTGAAACTTAAAATTTAAATATTCCTTCAAATTTCGTACCTAGGGGGTGTAAAGTATTCCTGTAAGGTAGCACTTGTTTCCTGTGCTTAGAACTGTCCCTGCTCAAAATGTAATTTCTGAAGGAAAAAAGTCATTTAAAATCACTCGTGGCTAAAATGAATTGTCGGATACCAGCAATACAGAGAAAAGTCATTCATAAAAAAAGAATGCATGGGGGTCCCCCCAAATTCAATTACCAGGTCCTTCGGGTCTGGTATGGATATTAAGGGGAACCCTGCATCAAATTAAAAAAAAAATTATGTGGGGTTTCCTCCAAATATCCATTCCCGACCCTTCAGGTCTGGTATGGATTTTAAGGGGAACTCCACCCTAAATGTAAAAAAAAAAACACACATTTTTTTTTTTTATGAATGACTTTTCTCTGTATTGCCGGGAGCCGACAATTCATTATAGCTGCGAGTGATTTTAAATTACTTTTTTTCCTTCAGAAATGAAACTTTGTGCAGGGACAGTTCTAAACATGGGAAATAAGCGCTACTTTACAGGCATACTATACACCCCCCCAACTTTTATTGTTTCACTTAAAGGAATTATTAAAATCACTGCTGCCAAAAAAACTGCAGTTTTTAAAACTTTTTTTGCATTGATACATGTCCCCTGGGGCAGGACCTGGGTCCCCAAACACTTTTTATTACAATAACTTGCATATTAGCCTTTAAAATTAGCACTTTAGATTTCAAACATTCGAGGCCCACAGACTTTAACAGGGTTCTAAAGTTCACACGAACGTGCCGCTAACACCCCAAATAGTATGCTGTTCGGCGAACAGGCAATGTTCGAGTCGAACATGAGTTCTACTCGAACTCGAAGCTCATCCCTAGTGGGAGATAGGCCCACCTTTCATGATCACAAAGTGAGTGCATGTCTGTGTGATTTATCATTATTTTTCTAGTGCCATCACAGGATTATGCTATGTTGTGTCTCTGATTTTTTACATGCTCATCTGCCATTGAGATCCTTTGTCGTCATCCTTTACTGCTGTGCGTTTTTTCTGCTGGAGTGGAAGGTGAGTGGTTAGAGAGCACTAGGGGTGTCTGCACCGAAGCCTCCATCTGCATCATTTCTATGTTGGAAGTTTTCTTTCTGCTCTGGGCATTTTACTCACAGAATTTTTATTTTTTAATTTTTTTGGACTTGTACCACAGACTATTCATTATTCCACTCTTGTATTATTCACTCCGTGAAATCATTTGATGTCTGGATGTCATAACGTTTTATGGTGTTATCCTTATTTGTGTGTTTCAGTACCCACTTTTCACATGTTGTTTACACTTGTTCATTATTTACCTAGTTCCTAGGACCCTCCCTCTGGTTCATGCACTATTGTGGCACATACCCCTAGCACAGCGCAGACACCAATATTTTTTCCATAGTGTACCATTGTTAGTATTAGTGGAAGGAATAGTGCCCATCATTGGCATCAATGGGAGAACTAGTGCCCCATTGTTGATATCAGTGGCAGTAATTGCACTCAATTGTTGCTGTCAGTGGAAGGAACAGTTCAAAAAGTTCAGAAAAGGGCAAGCAAAGGGCCACATCAGGCCCCCAGGCCACAATTTGGAAACCACTGGTTTAAATCATCTAAATACATTCCAGACGCAACAAAAAGTAGGCAATGTCATACAGTTAATTTTCTTTAGCAAACAGCCTGTGTGGAATAAAGTGCCCCCAGAAACTCAGCAAAGCTCATGCTTGCTGATTGGAGTGCTTTAACTGTGACTCGGTAGGACGTGAGTCAGACCTCTGCAGAAAGATCAGTCACAGAGAGCAAGGGTGCTTTTCTTCATTATGCTGGCAAGGGGTAGGCTTTTCCAACTCATGGTAATACTTTGCTTTTTCATTCACTTTGAAAGTATTTAGTAAGTTTAAACTGAATGTTCAATTGGGATTTAATCATATTCAGACAAGAAAAGTCTACACATAGACTAGATTGATGTGTTCCATACAGAAGTGCTTATTCTCAAGGCCACGTCTGTATGAAATGTGTCACAGTGTTCTTCAATACAAAATATATTTCAATAAACCCTCCATTGACTTAAAATGGCCTCTTGTTTGTATTGGTCTGCCTTAACTGGAGGTGAATGCTTGCTGGATTCCATGGTAGCAGGTGATTTTTTTGTATATATTGTATATATTCTATATATTTTTGTATATTTAATTAATTGTATGCAAGTGTTCGACTGGTAGTGACATAACAAGAGCCCCATAATAAGCTTGGAGGACTGGAATCTCATTGATCATCATTTTGTCCTGACAGGATTCTAAAGAAAATCCTGCTCTATAACTTAATATGGTCTTTAATGTGAATAAAAAAATCTCTTTTTTTTTAAACTGTGTGTGAAATATGTCTTTTAGTAGCTAGAAAATATTGATTACCCATAAATCACAAAAGATGTGACTGAAAAGTTGTCTGGTCTGGTCTTTTCTGTGTTTTAATTGCTTATTAAAGGCTATGTTCCAGGGAACACTGTTGTTATCCCTGGTTTTATTTTTCTCTACTTTAAAGGGCATACTTCCATTTTCTCAGAGCTCAAATAGAAAGCTAATAGAATGTTGAATTTTTTTCAGAGTATAAAGTAACTGCCATGTTGTGCTCATTCTATTGAAAAATTCTATTGATCTGCTATGTGAACTCTAAAGAACTTGAAACATACAGTTCAGTTGTAGCCCAGCGCTATTATGACGGCTTCTTCTGTTTAAGTGTAATGTAAAAAATATAAGGCAATCTCTAAAGAACTGCATGGCATACATGGTGCTGAATGTGGCAGAAGAACCCAACCTACCTCAAAGCATCAGGATGAATATTTTCTATGTTGTGGTGTGTTTCAATATCTGTGTTTTTGTTTTTTTAGTTTTAAGAATTATGCTTTTTTTGCCAGAGCTACTGTCAGAAAATCAGAATGATTGTTTATTTTGTGCCGGCTTTAGTTACCGTGTTGGTACTGGATTATTTTCCGTTCCGGATCTAAAGTGAATGCTAACTACATATTGTTAAGATAAACCATGAACATGAGCCACAAAAGATTTGAAAATCAAAGCAAGATAAATTACAAAAGCATAAAAATATTAAATAATATAACAAAAATGAACCTCACAAATACTTTAAGATGCTTTTAAATAGTCATGGAATATTGACTTATTATTAATCTTATATTTTACTGATTACTGTACACTGGACAATAAAGATTTTGCTCCCTGAACATTTTTTCATGTACCTTTTTAGACTTTTGGCTGCTAATCACAAAAATAACATATAATTTAACTTATCATATACTATTATACATAAGTCTTCAGTTTTTGCAGTTTCTTCATATATATATATATTATATATATATATATATATATATATATATATATATATATATATATTGTGACAGAGTACACAATTTTATGTACACCAGTGAGAGACTGGAAAGGTCAGCTTTCCCTGCCCTGGAAGGGGTTAAGCCTGGCCAACAGGTAAACCTCCTCTCTTCCCCCTATTAATTAACAGTCACCTGGTAGGGAAGTGGGAAGTGAGAGCTCAGTGTGAGAGGTAGGCTGAGCTGGACGGACAGGTTGGAGACTGTCTGCATTGGAGGAGCAAGGTCTGTCACAGATAATTGTTTATTTGGACTGTTATTCTGTTTGTTTTATACTGGAGGCTGGAATAGCCCCTGCAGTACAGTGTAGTGAGGGACACTACTGTTAGTTAGCCTCCGAAATTGGAGTAGGCCATTTTGTTTTGTATTATTTTTTTTGAGTGCAATAAAGCCGTAGATATTGCTTAAGATCAGCGACTTTGCTGCATTACATTACCGCTATTTCTGCGATTTTGTCACAGGTGGTGTCAGAAGTGGGATGTTCGCTGTTGTACCAGTCAATTTACAGTTACAGTGGCCTTAAAGGTACAGGACCCAGAAAATGGAAGATATTGTGAAAGCCCGGTTACAAGCTGTCTCTGTGCAGCAAGAGACTAATAGACAGGTAGGGGCCTCAGCTGCAGCACAACAAGAGACTAATAGACAAGTCGCTGCAGCGCAACAAGAGATTAGTAGACAGGCAGCTGCCGCAGCTGCAGTACAGCAGGAGACCAACAGGCTCCTGACTTTGCAGATTGAAGGTTTGACTGAAGCACAAAAGTCAGACCATGCTGTTCTCAAAGCAACCCTGGATCAGATGACTACCCAAGGGTCTTCTAACCCACCAGCAAGGGGGGTAAGCCAAATACATGCAAGCAGCTGTCTGCAGAAAATGACCCCGAATGTTGATGTGGAGACTTATCTACTGGCGTTCGAACGGACTGCCACCTGAGAAAACTGGGCCCCAGAACAGTGGGCTGGAATCATTGCACCCTTACTCCTGGGAGAAGCACAGAAAGCCTATTTTGATCTGGATGAGGTGGCTGCTGCAGACTATCCCAAACTGAAAGGAGAGATCCTGGCTCGGTTAGGGGTGACTTCCACAGTGAGGGCCAAGCGTTTCTACAACTGGAGGTTCAAAGAAGGAAAAGCGCCAAGATCCCAGATGTTCGATTTAATTCATCTGGCTCGGAAGTGGCTCAAACCAGAGACTCAAACCCTTGCACAGATTATAGAAGCGCTTGTACTGGACTGTTACGTGAGAGAGCTTCCAAATGGCCTCCGGGAGTGGGTCACTCAGGGAAATCCCCTGGAGTGTGATGGTCGCACAAGTGGAGCGGTACCTGTCTACCAAAAATTTGGACTGATGTCTCTCTAGGACGATCGGGAAAATACAGGAGAATGGAGGAGTGGAGTGGAAGCAGACTTTGGATCCGGAGCCAGTTTTTCCAAAACAGACTTTAGAAGTCAAAACCCTGGGAAAGAGGACCACCCTAGGAGAAACTTTATAACTTGTTTTGAGTGTGGCGCCAAAGGACATGTCAGGGCGAGATGCCCCAATCTTCATGAGCCAATGCAGTGTGGACTAGGGGAAGATTCCTCTGACTTTTGCAGACTCATTTGTTTAGCAGGCCTGGTAGAAGGGGGACATACCTTTCGAGTACCTGTCCTGCTGGGCAAACAAGAGACAGTGTCCCTGGTGGACTCTGGCAGTGCCCTGACTTTGGTAGCCAGTAAATTGGTAAAAACTTGTTGGATTCAGAAGCATAGAACCATGGGGGTATTGTGTATTCATGGGTGTACTGTGCGGTATCCTACTGCCAAAATAGAAGTGTTAGTACAGGGTAGTTCGGTAAGGATCGTAGCAGTGGTAGTTCCTCGTCTACCATATCCTTTGATAATAGGAAGGAATTTCCCTAATTTCCACGCTCTGTTACAGCCCCCTGTGATGGGAGAACAAGGGGAACCTGAAGTGGAGCAGAGAAATACAGGGATCCATGAAGTATTTCCCTTTGCTCATCCTGACTTGTATATCTCTAATCCAAAAAGAGGTAAAACAAGACGGGAACGCAGGGAGAGCAAGCTAAGATTTAATAGGGCTGTCAAGGAAGTCCTGTTGAATCAGCGTGGGGAGCAGTCCAGGAGAGGCGGGGCCCCACGACAGACAGAAGATGAGGCAGAGGTTGGTCAACCAGAACCCGCCCCAGAGACTACCAGTGAAGGCGATGAGGGGGATACAGATATCCTGGATATTTCCTGTAGTGGCTTTGGCCGTGACCAGGCAGATGATCCCCTGTTGCAGGAAGCCAGGAGTAATGTTGTAGAGGTTAATGGGGTACCAGTGGAAGTGGTAACAGGAAAGGCCTATCCCTAGTTTTAAGGATAAAATATCTCCTTTACAGAGTAACCTCTGTGGAGGGACAAGAGCTTGAACAACTGGTTGTGCCTTCATCATACACCCAAAAAATCCTGGATTACTCTCACTCTCATCTTCTGGGGGGACACTTAGGGGTGGAGAAAACTCAAGAACGGGTGCTCAGGAGGTTCTTGTGGCCTGGGGTATATGAGGGGATTAAAAGGTATTGTGCTTCTTGCCCGGAATGCCAGCTGGCATCTCCCAGACCGAAGTTGAGAGCCCCACTCATACCTCTCCCCATAGTTGTTGTTACGTTTGAGAGGATTGGCATGGACCTAGTGGGTCCCTTAGAGAAAACAGCTTGAGGGCACCAGTACATCCTTGTCATCCTTGATTATGCCACCAGATACCCGGAGGCCATTCCACTATGTAAGGCGAATGCTAAAAGTATTGCAAAAGAGTTGGTTCAGATGTTTACACGGGTGGGGATACCCAGGACATTGCTCACGGATCAGGGGACACCGTTTGTCTCCCAAATTATGAAAGAGCTATGTCAGCTATTTAATGTACAAACTCTGAGAACGTTAGTGTATCACCCCCAGACAGATGGGTTGGTAGAAAGGTTTAACCAGATCCTAAAGGGGATGTTGAGAAAAGTCGTTAGCAGGGATGGGAAGGATTGGGACTTGTTACTTCCTTACCTGTTTGCAGTTCGAGAGATTCCCCAAAGTTCTATGGGCTTCTCCCTGTTTGAGATTTTATATGGTAGGCATCCCAGGGGTATACTGGATATCCTAAAGGAAACCTGGGAAGAACAAGGGGTAACTGGGACCAATGTCCTCCAGTATGTTGAAGATATGCGGGTGCTTATGGCTCAGATTGCCCCTCTTGTTCACCAGCATATGGAGCAGGCGCAGAGTAGACAGAAGTCCTACTATGACCAGAGGGCCCTAGTGAGACAGTTTGAAAGGGGGGACAGAGTAATGGTTCTAGTACCCACCGCAGAAAGCAAACTTCTAGCACAGTAGCAGGGACCCTATGAGGTCTTGGAAAAAGTGAGCCCAGTAAATTATAAAGTTAGTCAGCCGGGACACCGGAAGAAGGAGGCCGTGTTCCACATAAACCTTCTTAAGCCATGGAGGACTAGAGAGGACTGCAGTGGGGGACACCACACCTGGTCCACAGGCACCTAGTCCTTCGGTGACAATCTCTCCAGAGCTGACACCTGAGCAAATAAAAGACGCCTACCCCATGCCTAGGGTGGATGAACTAGTAGAGCGATAAGCCAAAGATAGGTTCTTCACCACATTGGATCTGACAAAGGGTTATTGGCAGATCCAATTGACAAAGCGCGCCCGAGAGAAGACAGCCTTTGCCACTCCTGATGGCCTATTCCAGTAGAGGATCATGCCTTTTGGCCTCCATGGAGCTCCAGCCACTTTCCAAAGGCTAATGGATAAGTTGCTCAGGCCCCACAATGAGTATGCAGCCGCATACTTGGATGATGTGATCATTCATAGCCTGGACTGGGAAAGCCATCTGGATAAAGTACAGGCAGTGTTGTACACTTTTAGAAGAGCGGGTCTGACAGCTAACCCCTCTAAATGTGCCTTGGGTCTAGCAGAGGCTAGATACTTGGGTTATCTGGTTGGCAGAGGACTTGTTAAACCACAAATGAACAAGATAGGAGCTATACAGAGCTGGCCCAGACCGTTGAGGAAAAAACAAGTCAGAGCTTTCTTGGGGATTGTAGGCTACTATCGGAGGTTTATTCCTCACTTTGCTACGAGGGCTGCTTCGCTCACTGACCTTATTAAAGCCAGAAGTCCAGACACTGTAAAGTGGAACAGCGAGGCTGAGGGAGCCTTTGCTGGTCTGCGGGCAGCGCTTTGTGCCCAACCTGTGCTTGTGGCTCCCGACTTTAGAAAGGAGTTCTTTCTCCAGACCGATGCCTCAGAGTTGGGTCTGGGTGCAGTTTTGTCCCAATATGTGGATGGTGAGGAACACCCTGTGCTATATTTGAGTCGGAAGTCGTTACCTCGAGAACAGTGCTATGCCACAGTGGAAAAAGAGTGTTTGGTGATCAAGTGGGCAGTAGAAACACTCTACTATTTGTTGGACAGGCGGTTTACCCTCGTCACAGACCATGCTCCGTTAAAGTGGATGCACACCAACAGGGACAAGAACGCTCAGGTCACAAGGTGGTTTCTGTCCCTACAGCCCTTTACTTTTGTGGTACGACATAGGGCAGGTCTCCTCCACAGTAATACAGATGCTCTGTCCCGAGTACATGAGGTGGCCGCTTCCCACCCAAGTGTTAAGCTGAGGGGGAGGATGTGTGACAGAGTACACGATTTTATGTACACCAGTGAGAGACTGGAAAGGTCAGCTTTCCCTGCCCTGGAAGGGGTTAAGCCTGATCAACAGGTAAACCTCCTCTCTTCCCCCTATTAATTAACAGTCACCTGGTAGGAAAGTGGGAAGTGAGAGCTCAGTGTGAGAGGTAGGCTGAGCTGGACGGACAGGTTGGAGACTGTCTGCATTGGAGGAACAAGGTCTGTCACAGATAATTGTTTATTTGGACTGTTATTCTGTTTTTTTTATACTGGAGGCTGTAAAAGCCCCTCCAGTACAGTGTAGTGAGGGACACTACTGTTAGTTAGCCTCCTAAATTGGAGTAGGCCATTTTGTTTTGTATTATTTCTTTTGAGTGCAGTAAAGCCGTATTTATTGCTTAAGATCAGCGACTTTGCTGCATTACATTACCGCTATTTCTGCGACTTTGTCACAATATATATATATATATATATTAGGTTTACTTTTTATTTTGTTATAAGATGCTTTATGTCACTAATTATATGTAGCAGAGCATATTGCATAGCATTCTTGAAACTGGTAATGTTTGGGCATGCCTGGGTATGCTTAGGCTGAATGGACGCTGCCTGGAAAAGCTATAAAAGCAGCTTGTGTGCACAGATGCTACTCATTTTGTTTCCATGTATTTTGATGCCATTGCTTCAAGTCATAGCATTGTCTATGTACAAGCAGTCCCTGAGTTTCACATAGTCAACTTAAATACGTCTCATACTTACAGTGGCGACTGGTGCTCAAAATTTTTGGGGGGGGCGCAAACGAAAAAAAAAATATTGCAGCCTCACTGTGCCCATCACATGCAGCCACTGTGCCATGCCACCAAATGCAGCCATTGTGCCATCAATTGTCACCACTGTGCCATGCCATCAAACACAGAAACTGTGCCATCAATTGTCACCACTGTGCCATGCCACCAAATGCAGCCACTGTGCCATCAACTGTCACCACTGTGCCATGCCATCAAATGCAGCCACTGTGCCATCAATTGTCACCACTGTGCCATGCAACACAGCAACTGTGCCATCAATTGTCACCACTGTGCCATGCCATCATATGCAGTCACTGTGCCATCAATTGTCACCACTGTGCCATGCCATCATATGCAGTCACTGTGCCATCAATTGTCACCACTGTGCCATGCCATCAAACGCCACCACTGTGCCATCAATTGTCACCACTGTGCCATGCCATCAAACGCCACCACTGTGCCATCAATTGTCACCAATGTGCCATGCCATCAAACGCAGCTACTGTGCCCATCAATTGTCACCAATGTGCCATGCCATCAAACGCAGCTACTGTGCCCATCAATTGTCACCAATGTGCCATGCCATCATATGCAGTCACGGTGCCATCAATTGTCACCACTGTGCTATGCCATCATATGCAGTCACTGTGCCATCAATTGTCACCACTTGTGTCACCAATTGTGCCATGCCATCAAACGCCACCACTGTGCCATCAATTGTCACCAATGTGCCATGCCATCAAAAGCAGCTACTGTGTCCATCAATTGTCACTATTGTGCCATGCCATCAAATGCAGTCACTGTGCAATCAATTGTCACCACTGTGCCATGCCATCAAACGCAGTCACTGTGCCATCAATTGTCACCTCTGTGCCATGCCATCAAATGCAGTCACTGTGCCATCAATTGTCACCACTGTGCCATGCCACCAAACGCCACCACTGTGCCATCAATTGTCACCACTGTGCCATGCCATCAAACGCCACCACTGTGCCATCAATTGTCACCACTGTGCCATGCCATCAAACGCCACCACTGTGCCATCAATTGTCACCACTGTGCCATGCCATCAAACGCCACCACTGTGCCATCAATTGTCACCACTGTGCCATGCTATCATATGCAGTCACTGTGCCATCAATTGTCACCACTGTGCCATGCCATCATATTCAGTCACTGTGCCATCAATTGTCACCACTGTACCCCATGCCACTGTGCTCATTGTCGCCTCTGTGCCCCATGATGCCACTGTGCCCCATGCCACTGTGCCCCATGCTGCCACTGTGCCCCATGATGCCACTGTGCCCCATGCTGCCCCTTTCCCTGTAAAAAAAAATCACTTACCTGACGCTTCCATGTCCTCCCTCGATGTCTTCTGCCGCCGTGGAGAAGCTTCAGCCAATCAGGTTCCTGAAAACCAGAATCCGGGAACCTGATTGGCTGAAACGGCTGTCAGTCTAATGCAAGGACCGCAGGTTGCCTGCGCTCCGAGCATAGACTTCCGAGAGCCGGAGGGCGGCACTGGAAAAGCCTATCAGAGCCGCTGGCTTTGATAGGCAGTTCCCCTCAGCCAACCAGCTGCCGCTATTCGGGTAACCGGCGTCCCATGTCCGGTTATACGAATAGACCAGGCAGCTGGCAACAGTAACACACGTCCAATGCATAGCATTGCACGTGTGTTACTTGTGAGAGGGGGTGGCGCTGCAGCGCCCTCTATAGACGGCCGCCAGTCAAAATGACATTTTAGCCGAATAAAAGTTCTTAAAGGGCCGTTTTTTTTTATTTTATTTTTATTTTTTATTTTTTTTCTTGTGACTGCGGGAGGGGGGGCGGCGCCCGTGCACCCATATGGGCGGGCCGCCACTGTGAGGGAGACAACAGGAATTGAGAGGAAATCTACCCCTTGGAAGGGAAAATCACTCTTGTTATCATGGGGAAAAGAGTAGCTCCACTGAAGATTTATCACCAATCAATGTTTCCATGAAAACCCAAAATGTTCAAAATCCAATTGTAACAGGGACAGAAATCTTCTGATCAGGGGCACAGGCAGCAAAACAAATGTTGCAGGGGTGTTAACCCTTCCCTATGCTATACAAAAAATAAACAGCAGAAATGTCTTGCCAATCTCTGAACAGCTGTGATACATTCTGTTTCACTTCTGGTGAACGCACATTTAAGCCTCAAAGACACACTTATGTCCTGTGCACACGATAGGAATTTCCTATGGGCTAAAATCTGATGGAATTTTCTGTCCGAATTCTGTTCAAGCTGTCTTCCATCAGTCTTGCATACACACTGTCAGACTAAATTCCGACCGTCCAAAACGCGGTGACGTAAAACACTACGATGAGCCGAGAAAAATGATGTTCAATGCTTCCGAGCATGCGTCTACTTGATTCTGAGCATGCGTGTTTTTTTTCCGTCAGGTTCCACACAGACAATCGGAATGTCCCATCAGAAAAAATAAAACATGTTCCTTTTTCAAACTCTGATGGAAAGAAATCCTATGGGGCCCACACACGATAGGAATTTCTGATGAAAAAATTCCATCAGACATCCATCAGACATTTTTCATCAGAAATTCCTATCATGTGTACAAGGCATAAGACTTAACTTGTTAAGAAAGTGAAGGAACTGTACTTTGGTTGTATGATTGTTGATCAAGACAAGCCCTGGGCTCTTCACATTTGTTGTGCAAGATGTGCTATTCATACTAGAGCTTGGCTCAGAGAAACTCAAGCTCAAAAGCAGAAACACTGGGTTCAAGACTGCAAGACATTTCTTTTTCTTTTGGCACTCTTTCTCTAGTGGTAAAGTGTGGACACCAGGATTTCTCCAGACCCCTTTAAAATACCAAACGGCACCCATCAGGGTTGTCCCCTATATCTTATTTTTTTCACCCTTATCATGGAACCACTTGCAGAATCTATTCATTCTTTTTTTCTTTTTTTTTTCCACTTCCGACTTAACCAAAAAAGAACAACGAGACTTGTTCATGGTTCATTTACCCATTATGTCTCTTCTATGGTTTCGCATCATAAGTGGTTTATTCCTTTTTATTTTATTTTGTTCCCTTGCTTATTGTTTCTCATTTCAATTATTTTTATTTATTCCTCTTTTTTTTTTTCTTACTTCAAAACAGGGATTATTAATACATCCTCCCCATCCCCTCCCCTCCCTCCCCCTCCGACCTCTTCCCCACTAACACCTGCTTTCCAGCTTCTCAATCTGCAACAATGTTACCTCATATCATTAAGTTGTATGTCTTTAGGCTTTAGGCACCTATCATTTCTGCATATCCCATCGTGTGCTTAAACTCTTTCCAATTCTCCCACTTCTCTTCGAACTCCTCCCAATTCCCTTCATCTCTAAATCTTAGGTATTCCAAATTATAGATTCCCTCAACGCTGTTACACCACCCTCTCAATGATGGACTCTCCAATTCTTGCCAGTTACAGGCTATTTGGTTCTTTGCCGCGTTCAGAAGTTGTGGAGTTAGTGTCTTCAGGTACTGTTTAGTTGGGATTCGGGACGCGTGTAATACGTATACCCATGGGTCATCAGGGAGTTCATCGTTTGTTATTTCTCCAATTTTTTGTCTAATCTCCCCCCAATATTTTTTAATTTTGGGACAGGTCCACCAAATATGGGCCATGGATCCTACTTCATTACAACCCCTCCAACATAACTGTGAGGTAGTTCCTGAGAACATATGTACTTTGTCCGGGGTAAGGTACCAGCGCACCAGACATTTATAATTCAGTTCCATAGTATCATTGTTTATCGACGTCGCATGAACTCTCGTTATTAGCTGACTGATCTCAATCTCGTTTACACATGAGCCCAACTCCTCCTCCCATTTCTTGATGTATGACGGGACGTACTGTAATCTTGATTCATTTAAGATCTGATACATTTTAGAAATTGTCCCCTTTTTGGCCACCCCCTCACATCATTTTTCGAAAGGCCGAAGATTTACTTCTGATCTAACCGGTTGGGCAAGATTATCGAAAAAGTGTTTTAATTGTGCATACCGCTATTCATCAATCAAAATCATTTCCTTTTTATTTTTTAGTTCCTGGATTGTTAGCAGCCTGTTTTGCTTCATAACATCTTTTAATTGAATATTATCTTGTATTATGCATTTGCCAAACCTTTTTTTTTCCCCTGGTGGAAAATATTTTGTGTCAGCTAAAGGTATAAAAGGTGAATTATAATCCCATTTTTCTTTCTTGTGCAATTGATCCCATAGTTTTACTGCATGCTTCGTGATATAGTGAGCTTCCGAACTAATTTCTCTATACTGTGGCGGGACCCAAATTAATTTCCCCAGTGCTATTTTACTCATTATATTTTCCAAGTTTACCCACCTTTTTTCTATATTATTTTGAGCCCATTCCATTATACGTGATATTACAATTGCATAGTGATATTTTCTTATGTCGGGTGCCCCTAATCCCCCTTGTAGCTTATCTTTAGTCAGTAAACTTAATTTAATACATGTTTTTTTCCCTCTCCAAATGAATTTTACAAACATTGATTGTAATTTTTTGAAGTAAGCTTGTGGTATTGGGATTGGGAGCATCTGCATTTTGTACACTATCTTAGGTAAAATTATCATTTTGAAAATGTTTATTCTTCGGCTCCAGGACAATTGCCCTGGTGCAATTCTATTTAGTTCAGCTTTGACCTCATTTAACAATGGAATGAAATTAATCTTATATAGATTATCCATGGAAGTTGCCAGCCTAATTCCCAGATATTTTAGTTCTTTTTTCCAGGTAAATGGGAAGTCTTCCTGTAAAGCGCATCTTTCTTTTTTAGGGATGTTTATAACCAGATTTTCGGATTTGGCTGGATTTATCTTGAAATTGGATATCCTACCATATTCCTTAATTCTTTCCATTAGGTTAGACAGGGTTATCCTAGGGTTTGTTACATAAAACATTATGTCATCCACATAAGCTGCTAGTTTGTGTTCTTCCCCTACCAATGTTATCCCTTTGATATCCACATTTCACCTTATCCCCCTTAACAGGGGTTCTAGTGTGAGGGTGAACAACAATGGTGACAGGGGGCATCCCTGTCGGGTACCATTTTTCATTTCAAATGGCTCTCATATGGTCCCATTAACCTTAATTCTCGCTGTGGGTCTATTGTATAATGATCTTATCCATCCTCTCATTCTGGGTCTAATGTATACTGCATGAAGCCCCAGTCTACCTTGTCAAATGTCTTTTCGGCATCAATTGACAGGAGTAGTCCCGGGGGCTCCGCTTTTTCTGATTTCCTCTATAACCATGAGGGATCTAATTCCATTGTCTCTTCCTTCTCTGCCTGTGATAAATCCAACTTGGTCTGAATGAACCACATCCTTCATTACTTTTTTCATCCTGTTAGCGAGGATTTTTGCAAAGAGTTTTAGGTCGATATTGAGGAGTGAAATTGGTCTATAACTGGAGCATAGAGAGTTATCCTTACCCTCTTTGGGGATTACTGTTATTAGAGCTTCTAACGCCTCTTGCCTCATCTCCCATGTTTCTCCAATCCCATTGAAATAAGAACATAATTTTGGAATTAGTATGTCTGAAAATATTTTATAGTACAAAATAGTCAAACCGTCTGGGCCGGGGCTTTTCCCATTAGGTAGTTCTTTGATAATTTTACTTATTTCTTCTTCTGTTATGGGAGATTCGAGATTATTGAGTTTATCTTCTGGAATTTTATTTAAGTCCAGTTCCCTTAGATATGTTTTAATTTTCTCATCTTTTTGCTTTACCTCTTCTTTTGTGCTATTCTCATTAATTGCATAGTTTCTCATAGAATTCCTGAAAATTATTTACGATATCTGATGTCTTAAAACGTATTTCTCCAGTGTTTGTCTGAATTCTCTCTATATAATTAGCTGTTTTTTTTTTTTTTTTATAAATTCGCCAAATATTTTCCCGTCTTGTTACCCCATTGGTACTTTTCCTTCTTAACCAAACTTAGGGCTATTCGGGATTCCTGTTCGATTAATCCTCTCATTTCTTCTCTTTCCCGTCTCTTTATGTAATTTTTCTAAATCAAAGATTTCTTCAGTTGGACTTATTTTTTTCTCTTTATTTTTTATTTTTTTTTCAGCTCCCTCTTTAATCAGGATACCCCTGATGTAAACTTTGTGGGTTTCCCAAACTATTGCCTCAGACATTCCTTCTGTACTATTCTCAGTAAAAAACTATTCTAATTCCTTCCCTAACCTCTTCTCTATCTCTTTGTCTTTTCCTATTTTGTCTCTCTCCTATTTTCAGTTGGAGAGTGATTGGTGCATGGTCAGAAAATGTTGTAATTCCTATCTCTGTATCTTCCACTACCAAGAAATAATCTGTTCTTGTGTACGTCCCATGCACAGGGGAGTGGAATGTGTAGTCTCTTTGTCTAATCTATTCATCCTAAGGCTGCGTACACAGGATAGGTTAACCAGAGGACAATGGTCTGGTAGACCGTTTTCATCGGTCAAAGCCAATCGTGTGTAGGCCCCATAGGTTATTTAACCTTCGGTTAAAAAAAGCCAACTTGCTTTAAAATTTAACCGATGAACACCTAAGTTAGTAGGCACGACCATCGGTTAAAAATCCACGCATGCTCAGAATCAAGTCGACGCATGCTTGGAAGCATTGAACTTAATTTTTTTCAGCACGTCGTTGTGTTTTACGTCACCGCGTTCTAACACAATCGTTTTTTTTAACCGATGGTATGTAGGCACATCAGACCATCAGTCAGCTTCATCGGTTAACCGTTGAGAACGGTCCTTCGGACCGTTCTCATCGGATGGACTGATCGTGTGTACGAGGCTTTACCCTTGATTTTAGAAATTACAGTCTGGAATAAGATTGGCCTTTACTCTGATGATGTTCTAATCTCCTTAAACTATCCTCTATAATCTCTTCCTACCATACAAAATAAATTTGAAAAATTTAGCAGACTCTCCTTATATAAAATTAACTACTGTAAATCTTGGTTTGTCCCTACCACTAAAGTGCAGATCACTAGTACAACACCTTTCTCATGGGAACCACACTCTTTTTAACCTATATTGAAATACAATTAATATTACCTAGCACAAACCTCTTTCATCTTCATTATAGCACCTTAATAATGATATGCTGTATAACAATATATAGTGAAATATATGCAGAGACCTACCATTATCAAAAACGATATAAAGTGAAATAAATCCACACATGCTCAGAATCAAGTCGATGCATGCTCCGAAGCATTGAACTTCATTTTTCTCTGCACATCGTTGTTTTTTTACGTCACTGCGTTGGACACGATTTTTTTTTTCTCAAAAAAGGATGTTTATTGAATAATATGGTGAAAATACATGGTTACAAACAATTTGTCCAACTTGTCTTTGTCCGTCCTTATAACAGCATAAAAATAAAAAAACACACAAAACTTCTATCATGTTACACTCTCCCCACACTAAACCACCATAATCCGCAATAGTACAGGTAGAAAATAACAGTGAGCTCTCATACCCCGCACCCCACTCCAGCGTAAACAATGATTCAACGATTCAATCCCCTGGCCCACCCTTCTTCCCCCCTAAATGAGACGCCATTATACTAGTTAAGTCCCCTTACCACCAACTTTTTATATGAGCAGCCTGTCCAGTACCAGCTCAAGCGGGGCCAGCCCCGGGGTATTTAACCAGGGGGCCCATGACTCAAACCTTCCCTGCCGTTTCCTGTGCTGATAGATATATTTCTCTACCCGGATTGTGAATTGCATCTGAGCAATCCATTCCCCTAATCTAGGGGGATCCACATCCTTTCAATGGGTAAGGATGAGTTTGTTGGCCTGGAAGAGTGCCCTATCAATGGCTTTTTTCGGGTTATCCTCAAGTGGCAGATCATCCATAATACCCAAAATACACACTTTGGGAGTCTGCGGTACCTGAATCATAAACACTTCATTCAGAGTTTTAAGGACCCCAACCCAGTATAGGTGCAGCTTGGGGCACCGCCACATCAGATGGATGAGGTCTCCACGATCCCTGGCACATCTAGGGCAGTTATCGTCATCCACCAGGCCCATCCTGAGTAGTCTGGCTGGCGTAAAATGTACCCGCAGAACAATATACAGTTGTGACAAACGCTGTGCCACATTAAGCGAGGATCCCTGAACAGCTAGCAATGCCTCTTCCCATTGTTCCTCCTCAAAAACCCCTACGTCTCTTTCCCAAGAGGTCACCACCCTGGAGGGGATGCCCGGCAGAAATGCCGACAGCAGCATAGCATAGGCGCTTGAGATAAAGCCCCTGAAACCAGTTATCCCAGTCATAAAGTGGAAGATCGGGGCAGGGGACAATATCCAGGGGTTGTACCCAGCCTGGGCCCTAATGGCGTGACTCAACTGCAAATAATAAAAGTGCATTGCCTGAGGCAGCTCAAACTTCTCCCAGAGCTCCTCAAAAGAGAGCAGACGGCCACCGGAAAAAAATATGAACCAAATGTGTGACCCCACATCTCCTCTAGCGTTCCCCACATGTCAAAGACATCAGCTCCTCATAGTAGCGATTGTTCCAAATTGTGCTGTGTCCCGTAAAACCCTCTATGTTCTGTAGTTGTCGGGTTTTATTCCAGATTTTCTGCATTAATGCATATGTGGGGAAAAGTTTATTCGACTTGGCGCATTGTAAAGATTAGAGACCAGTCACCATATCGTCCATACCCATCATGTGCTGTACTATATCCACTACCGGGTCCCCCCGCCCCCTACTTATAGCTCGAGCAATGTGTTGTAATTGAGCTGCCAGGTAGTACAGCCAGGGATTTGGGAGAGCAAGCCCTCCAGCCTCCTTCGGTTTTTGTAGCTGTTCTAGTTTGATCCTGGGGGGCTTATTAAGCCAAAGAAATGCACGAAATAGGGAATTGATAATCCTAAAGACCCTGAGGGGGACAACCATGGGAGTGTTATGTAAAATATACAGTAGTTGCGGCATTAAACACCATTTTTGTGAGGTTTACTCTACCCACTAGGGACATTTTCAATTTTGACCATATTTTAATTTTGTCTCTAATTCTGCCTACTAAGGGAGTGAGGTTAAGAGTGACATATTCGAGTGGTTGAGGGGTAACCCAGACACCCAAATATTTGAATTTTGTCGCCACTGGGATGTTCTGCAACGTGGGATCCTGCTGATTCGCAGAGTCCAAAAGCATTATTGTGGACTTAGTCCAATAATCCGTAGGCCAGAAAAAGAACCGAAGGTCAGAACCACAGACATCGCCTCCCGAAGGGAGCCCGACATGTCACCCAATGGTGTCATCCGTGTATAGCATAATCTTTTCGTGCGTCAGTCCATACTGAAATCCCGTAATCAGGGGGTTGGAACGCACCAGAGCTGCTAATGGTTCTATGGCAACCGCAAACAACAAAGGTGACAGGGGGCAAACCTGCCGGGTCCCCCTATGCAGTGGGAAGGGAGAAGACACTCTGCCCTCCTCTCTAATGACCGCCAAGGGGGAGTCGTACAGGAGCCACACCCAAGACTGGAACACAGGCCCGAATCCAAATCTGGTCAGGGTCGCCCACAGATACTGCCATTCTATGCTATCGAAAGCTTTATGGGCATCTAAGGACAACAATGCTCTATCCCCCATATTATCTGCTGTCGACTGCATATTTACAAACAATCTCCTGAGATTAATAGCAGTAGATCTCTCCGGTATAAAACCTGATTGATCTGTGTGTATGATTGCCGCTATCACCTTATTCAACCTTATTGCCAGGACCTTTGCTAGTATTTTTATATCGATTTGCAGGAGCGAGATTGGCCTATAGGAGCCAGGATCCAGTGGATCCTTTCCGGGTTTAAGTAGTAAAACTATGCTTGCTTGTCTCATGGAGTCCGGGAGCCGCTGAGACTCCCTGGCCGTGTTCAGAGTATGAAGCAGTTTCGGGAGCACAAAATCTCCGTACTGTTTGTATACTTCGATCGGGATGCCATCGTCCCCCGGTGCCTTAGCATTAGGAAAAGAGTTAGCCGCCTCCACCATCTCCTCAATGGTAATAGGAGCCTCAGCGGACTCCGCCTGGGACTCCGTTAAACACGGTAGATCTATCCCCTGCAGAAAATCCCGAGTCTCCTCTCCAGTGTGTGTTTGCTTTGATTCGTACAGGTCAGAATAGAATCTGACCAATTCCCTCATCACCCGATCAGGAGTGTTTACTAGTTTTCCTCCCTCAGTCCTAAGAGCACCAATGGACGGGGACGTCTGTTGTGATTGGACTATCTTGGCCAGGAGTTTGCCTGTCTGTTCCCCCTCTTCATAGAAAGCCATTTTGGAAAAGAAACGTTTCCTATCAGCCCTAGAGGCGTCAAGTTTAGTCAATGCGTCCTGTGCTGCTATCCATGCTTTCCGAGAGCCCTCCCCCGAATTGGCAATATATTCTGCCTCTAAGAGTTTTACCATCTGTGCCATCTGATCCCTTTGTTCAGTCGTGTTGTGCTTGATGGTGTTCACCTCCGCAATAAAAATTCCTCTCAAAAAGGCCTTAAAAGCATCCCAGGCAGTGTCTGTGCCAGAATGATCTGCATGTCTCTGCCAGTAGGCCACAATATCCTTTTCAATTTTTTCATGCTAGGGGAAGAGGTTAAGCCAAAAAGCATTAAGCTTCCATGGTGCTCACGGAATGGTAGTAAGAGGCCTAACCCTCAGGGAGAGTAAAATGGGGGAGTGATCTGAGATACACCAGGGGAGATACTGTATATCCTCAAAATACTGAGTTGCCGAGGCTGAGCACACACACAAATCTATCCTGGATAGGGACATATGCGTCTTGGAAAAGCAGGAGAATTGTTTCTATAGGGGGTTCCTCAGTCTCCAGGGATCCACCCATCACACCTCCTCCATAAACTTTGCCATGGCTGACCTTGTCATCCCCGGGGCTCCCCCCAGGACTGGGTGTCTATCCAAATATGGGTTCATAATCCCATTGAAATCTCCCACTACCACCAGTGGGACACCAGGGTTACACAACTGAAAGGCCAGGAGGGTGCGCAATATTTGAGGGTTGAATGGAGGTGGAACATATACTGCAGCTAGAATGAGCGTCAATTGGTATACTTTGCATAATAAGAACACATATCTCCCCTCCTGATCAATCGTAGATTCTATTAGCTGAAAGTCCAGTGACTTATGTATCAATACACTCACACCCCTTGAATATGAGGTGTGAGTAGAGTGATATGTCCAACCTGCCCAAGCAAACCCCATCCATGACGTAGTGTCCGGAGTCAAATGAGTCTCCTATAGGACACATATAGCTGGAAAATGCTTCCTGAGGGAGGAGGACACCATAGTTCATTTAAGTGGATCTCCCAAACCCCTTACATTCCATGAAATTACAGCAATCCCCGCCATCATGTTTCAGTTAAAATGGCATCACGTGTCATATCAAACCTCCACCCGCCACGACAACCACCATTTCCCCCTAGCCTGTCTAGCGGACTCATAACATAAAGCTTTGCTAATGCAGAATAAACGTCCACCTGGGTGATCAAAAATAATAATACTAAACAGTCAAAAATAAAAAGGGGGAGTAATAAAACCTGGGTCGACAGCATCAAACAGTCAGATATGCCCCAATGTGGAGTGGTTATCCAAACAGTCAGGGGAGCTTCAGTACTGTGGTTGGGAGTATGATTCTGAAGTAACAATCCTTCTGGGTGGGAGAAGAAGAGAGTAGCATCCAAAAAACAAAAAGAAATCAGTACAACCAAAAAAAACAACAAAGAACACATCAACTTTGCAGTACCCTTCTGCTGGGCTAAACCTGAGCCCCTATCCTGCCACGGGCGCAACGTGCATCCCGTGGCCCCAGCCCTGTGCCTCCTTGGGCACATCTTATGTGATCCAGGTCGCATGAAGAACTAGGTAAGTCAGAGAATAAAACAGTTCGCTCAGTTCCTGGTTAGGAAAAAGAAGCCCCTTTTCCCCTTCTGCATATAAAGGTCTCCCGTTCCTATGATCATGTGGATGATGGCAAGGAAAAAACAACAGTCTTTGGAAAGAAACCACGATCGTTTTTTTAACCGATGGTGTGTGGGCAAGACTGATGAACGTCAGCTTTATCGGATATCTGATGAAAAATCCATCGGTTCGTTTTCATCAGGCGAATGGATCGTGTGTCCAGGGCATAAGACTATCCGACATGCAGTATATTATAGTTGACTTATTGTTACTACCAGCTTTCTTCATGTTTTTGTCTTCCTCTTTCACTTTGTTCCTTTTTTCATTTTGGTTTTCTTTTTTTTTTCCGATTTAACTTCTACAGAGTGCAAAAGTATCTTGACGTATCCTTATTATAGTCAAGATATTTATATACGAGTAGATCTTTTGAACTCACCAATAATATGCATCACATTGTCTGTTTTAAAAAAAAAGAGATGGCTACTCTGAAAGAATTTGGTTTCACAACAGAAAAACGTGGAACATGAACCCAGTTGACCTGACAAAGATATTTTTATCCTCATATCACAAAGAAATTCAAACTGATGAAAATATTTTTGAAAGTTAAATGTTTCACTATGAGACAGATGTTTCCAAGAATTATTGATGCCAAGATTAGGGAAGCCATTTTTATTGGTCCACAGATAATATACATCATTATTGCAAAGAGGTTCGAAGATCTGTTAGTGAGGCAGGAGAAAATTATCTGGGAAGCATTCAAGGACATCATTGAGGATTTTCTTGGCAACTACAGAGCAGCAAACTACATTCACCTGGTTGACAAACTTCTTACAGCATACATGACCATGAAGTTTAGCATGCACTGAAGATGAATTTTCTGCATTCACACTTGGACTTCATAAATCTAGGTGTAGTCAGTGACAAACATGGTAAAAGGCTTCAAAAGGACATTGTTACAGTGGAAGAACATAATCAGGGTAACTGCAATCCATCAATGCTGGCGACATGGCAGTACAAACAAGAATCATCAGCAGAACACTTTTTGCCCAGTTGAACTCATCATCATGCAATCAATTTTTACATTATAGTTATTAAAGGTTCATTTCAAAGTTCTCAAGTTTCCTATGTGATACAGCGATTCTGAAATGATATTTGTGTTCAGTTAGAAGGGGTCTATCATAATCACCAAACGTTTTCAGGAAACAAAACTTTTGAAAATCTTTTTGTCCATTGTTACTTTTTCAATAAACAATGCACGTGTCAAAGCACTGGTTTAGAATCCAATTTACTGAATCCAATTTTTATGGGCTAAACCAGTACAAGATACTAGTTCAATGAGACAGGTATTGTATCTTCCACTTTGCTCCTTGCACTATTTTATTGAATAAACCTAGTAATGTAAAAAAAAATCAATTTAGATACATTATCATAGAGCTGGGTTTCAAGAATAGTGGTAATCTTAGGGTTAAGAATTGTTATTTTGAGAGCTATAATGTATTTCATAGTCCCTGAACAATGTTATATGTGAGGTTCTAGTGGCATGTTAGGCACCATATATGCTGCCTCATGAGTGAATGACCTTGAAGCAGATCTGTAGAATCTAGAATCTAGAAAAAAGTAAGTAATATGTAATTAGGAGCCAGGCAATAGATTTCAACAGTAGAGAGACTCTACTTTATTAAAATAAAAATAAAAGTAATATTATCAGGTGAAATAAGAAGTGAGTATATCGTAGACAAGTGTAATTCAAGAAAGGCAATTTCACATAATGCAGGGTTGAGGAACTTGAGCATTTTAAGATGAATAGCTCATGCATTTTCTATTATTATGAGTGGGATTACTTTCTAAATGAACTGTAACAAATGTTCTTACATACTTACATGTAAATTTATACAATTGTAATAAGGGATACATCGGCCTTATATATATTTAGGGTTTCAAAAAGGATCTTAATGGCAGGATCATCATGAATGATTTTGGTAGGCTTGTATTTGGAGACGTTTGGACAATACAATGATGTACTGTAAAACTGGTTAAGCTAACATACAGCCAAGTCATCTGAGTAACATTTAATGCCTGTGAATTCTCTGAACACTGCATAATATTTTTTTCCTCATTATTAAATAACCTGCAGTTAACAGTGCATTTCCCCTGCTCTTACAATAAGAATCATTAAATGACTTGACTAGCACCAGCATTTTTAGGAACTAATGGGCAGATTTTGGCAGTAGTGATTCCCAATAATATATAAAACGTTAACAAAAAAACATTATCCAATTACAGTTTTACCCAGTCAATATAAGAGAGCTGTAGATTTGGCACAAGAGGGCTGCTAAATGGGCACTCATTCTATACTTGGCTTTCTGTTAGCTAATTCTGAATTATTTAGGAATAACTGTGCTTTCATACAATGTATCGGCTCGGAAGTAAAGCACAATCTGTAAATAAGTAAACAGGATAATAAGCCTTTAATAGATTAAACTCCAGTTTTCACATATTGCAGCCCGCCTGTGTCCAATATACATAACTTGCTGTGGATTCTCAACGCCTTCATTGCTCTAGTATGCATTTAGGAGACTGGCATTAACACATTGTTTGTCAGCTTTTCGTGCACAACGTATAGCCAGATAGTCTGATACAGATCCCATCACCCCTGTCTCCCAACTGCACACTGGGGGCAGGAAAAAGATGACTGTAGGTGTCATAGTGTAGGTAATTACAAATCTGGAATGCAGACAGGCTGCACTGATGACAATACACAAGTAAAATGCGCAAGAACCAAATTACAACAAATTTCTCGGTAGTATGTTAAATAAAAATAATAATAATAATAATAATAATGTACAGGGAAATGTACAATTAATAAAAAGAGTCCAAGCTCAATGGGGTATATATATGGGAGAGAGTCCAGGGACAAATGAAGAAGAGTTGTTGCAGGGGTCACATATACAGTCTCAGGGCTGCCATCATAGGAGAAACAGAAACCATGTTCAAATACTGTGAACAAAAAGCGAGGGAAGAGGCGCTTCTAAGTGTAGATGTTTTAAAAACAATTTAATAAACAGGTTAGTACAAGCAACTCACATTTGGTGATGTAAAAGTAGGCATTGTTCACTGTATTTGCTTAAATTTGGGGAACATTCCTTTTTACTTTCTGTCATCTCTTCAATACAGGAAGTAAAAGTAAATCCTATCAACAAGGACAAAGATGACAATAACAATATGAGCATTTTGGCTGCAGGTTTTTTTCTAGGCTTTTATTATTTGCATCAACTGCAATCAAACTTTTGAGGTGTAAAGAAGACTAGTTTTGGAATTCATTAAAAAAAAGACACAAAACTAGTGTTCCGGTATCATACAGATCAGCCAACGTATTTATATAGAGCAGCAAGTGAAATAAGAATAGCTGCAGGCTATGAAAAATACCCCCGCCAGCTCTGTCTAACTTGAGGCATGTCCAGAGACTGTTTTCTTTACTGTCGGCATTATCTCTTGTAATATTCAGCAAATATTTTATTGTACTCTCTGTTCCACCAAGATGTACCAGATCCCGGGGCATCCACTGGTGCAATAAAACTTTTTGCCATTTCTCTTCATAAATATGTCTTTCAATTAAAAATATGTTTTAAAAGAAAATGATCAATGGAGGTAGCATAAAAAAAAAAAGATATGGACAAAACAAACAGTTATTAAAAAGGTGAAAATTTTACGAGCTCCTAAATAAGATTTGAAAAGCAAAGTATCTACATAAACATAATGCACATTAAATATAAAAGTGCTTTTCTATTTTTGTATTTATTCTCTTTTTATTAATTTTCGCAAATATATGAACATAGAATTGTTGTGGACCATGCTTGTCCAATTTCTTCATCTTTTACATCTTCATATACAAATCTATCACGAGTATGACATTACAATTACACAACAACAAAACAAAACAAAAAGAATGAAAAAAAAAACAAAAGAGACCCATTTACTAATACTAATAGTGCACATTACACACATAGGCACACATTCAAATATTATATTAATCCTTCTTTTTGGATGCCACTGTGTCATTGAAATTCACCGTTGGGTAAAGGAACTATTTTCCATTTTATAAACATTAAATCTAATGTTGATATCCCTTTCCCACCTACCTTTTTTGTGTAGATAAGTTGCCCTCTCCTTTTTAAAGGTCTCAGCAGCATTCACGTAATAAAAACCAAAAATAATCTCATCATATTATAGTCCCTATTCGGCCAAGGATTTAAAAAAAAAAAAGAAAAAAGGAGAGTATGTTAGGTTACTTTATTTCAGGTATCATTATTATTAAGAACATGTTAGCTTATTAGGTCTGCATAGGCCTCTCATTTCTTGAATATCATATCAAGCAATCTTCTCAAATTTCAGAGACTTAATCAAGACAGTCCTCATACGAGTGAAATAGTTCTTCTATTAAACATATACTGTATAATCTACTTTTGTGATTCGTTCTTTCTCTGTTGGGATATCTTGTATTGGCCAATATATTGGGATAAGCTCTTTGGCTGCATTTAATATGTGAGGGGTTAGTGATTTCTTACACTGTGCTACCGGAGTGTCTGTGTTATAAAAATAAATATGTCCATGGATATACTTTATATTCATTTCAATTATTGAGTGAATACTAAAAGACAATTTCCCTCCACTATGTTTGTATTTCAGAACAGCTCCACCAAATATGCACAAAAAAAGATTTACATCCCCTCCAGCAGGTATTACCTCTGATTGGGACATATACAGGTGGTTCTCAAAAAATTAGCATATTGTGATAAAGTTCATTATTTTCTGTAATGTACTGATAAACATTATACTTTCATATATTTTAGATTCATTAAACACAACTGAAGTAGTTCAAGCCTTTTATTGTTTTAATATTGATGATTTTGGCATACAGCTCATGAAAACCCAAAATTCCTATCTCAAAAAATTAGCATATTTCATCCGACCAATAAAAGAAAAGTGTTTTTAATTAAAAAAAAGTCAACCTTCAAATAATTATGTTCAGTTATGCACTCAATACTTGGTCGGTAAACCTTTTGCAGAAATGACTGCTTCAATGCGGCGTGGCATGGAGGCAATCAGCCTGTGGCACTGCTGAGGTGTTATGGAGGCCCAGGATGCTTCGGTAGCGGCCTTAAGCTCATCCAGAGTGTTGGGTCTGGCATCTCTCAACTTTCTCTTCCCAATATCCCACAGATTCTCTATGGGGTTCAGGTCAGGAGAGTTGGCAGGCCAATTGAGCACAGTAATACCATGGTCAGTAAACCATTTACCAGTGGTTTTGGCACTGTGAGCAGGTGCCAGGTCGTGCTGAAAAATGAAATCTTCATCTCCATAAAGCTTTTCAGCAGATGGAAGCATGAAGTGCTACAAAATCTCCTGATAGCTAGCTGCATTCACCCTGCCCTTGATAAAACACAGTGGACCAACACCAGCAGCTGACATGGCACCCCAGACCATCACTGACTGTGGGTACTTGACACTGGACTTCAGGCATTTTGGCATTTCCCTCTCCCCAGTCTTCCTCCAGACTCTGGCACCTTGATTACCGAATGACATGCAAAATTTGCTTTCATCCGAAAAAAGTACTTTGGACCACTGAGCAACAGTCCAGTGTTGCTTCTCTGTAGCCCAGGTCAGGCGCTTCTGCCGCTGTTTCTGGTTCAAAAGTGGCTTGACCTGGGGAATGAGGCACCTGTAGCCCATTTCCTGCACACGCCTGTACACGGTGGCTCTGGATGTTTCTACTCCAGACTCAGTCCACTGCTTCTGCAGGTCCCCCAAGGTCTGGAATCGGTCCTTCTCCACAATCTTCCTCAGGGTCCAGTCACCTCTTCTCGTTGTGCAGCGTTTTCTGCCACACTTTTTCCTTCCCACAGCACTCTGGGAACAGCCTATTCGTTTAGAAATTTCTTTCTGTGTCTTACCCTCTTGCTTGAGGGTGTCAATGATGGCCTTCTGGACAGCAGTCAGGTCGACAGTCTTACCCATGATTGCGGTTTGGAGTAATGAACCAGGCTGGGAGTTTTTAAAAGCCTCAGGAATCTTTTGCAGGTGTTTAGAGTTAATTAGTTGATTCAGATGATTAGGTTAAGAGCTCGTTTATAGAACCTTTTCATGATATGCTAATTTTTTGAGATAGGAATTTTGGGTTTTCATGAGCTGTATGCCAAAATCATCAATATTAAAACAATAAAAGGCTTGAACTACTTCAGTTGTGTGTAATGAATCTAAAATATATGAAAGTCTAATGTTTATCAGTACATTACAGAAAATAATGAACTTTATCACAATATGCTAATTTTTTGAGAACCACCTGTATGCTCTTACAGGCATTCAGTGTCATCTTGCTAAAAGTTTAAAGTTCAGTTCAGCAGTTTTAGGCTGCATTCACACCTAGGCATTTTGTCGCCCTACGCCCGCCGCTACAATACGCCGGACCATCAGATTTACATTATTCTCTATGGAGATCCTTCACATCTCCTAACGCCGAACGCTGTACGTCGAAAGAACGCCGTACGCCAAAATTCAAACAAGTCCCGGACCCTTTTCCGACGCCCGTATCGGGTGGCTTCGGCGTTCCGCATAGCCGACAATACAATGTAAAAAAAACGCGGTTAAGAACGACGCGTTTTGTCGCTGCAAATCGCGGGACAAAACGCCTATTTTTTGTCACCGCAAAACGCCTACACGAAGGTGTGAATGCAGCCTTAAAATCCATTAATGTGTGTGACAGAATCAATATTTTTACTCTCTGTCTGTCTTTGTGCATTAATCATGAGCAGGTTAGTGTCTCTAAAAAGCACAGTGGTATCTAAATCAGCCCATCTAGTGAAGCCTAAGAGCGGGTCGTGCGGTCGAAAAAATGAATGGAAGTGAATGGGAGCCGTCTTAATGTACACTACTGAAATTGCTCCGACTTCAGAAAAGGTTCCTGTACTACTCCAATCCGACTTCTCCAATCCGACTTCTAGGCCACAGGGCGCCCCCCTGCCCCAAAGCACCCCCCCATGTTGAGGGCATGCCGCCTGGTATGGTTCAGGAGGGGGGGAGCATGTCTGTCCCCACCCCCTTTCCTGACTGGCCGGCCTGCGTGCTTCGATAAGGGTCTGGTATGGATTTGGGGGGAACCCCCGCGCCATTTTTTTTAAATCCATACCAGACCTAAGGGCCTGGTATGCTCCTGGAGGGGGAACCCATGCCCTTTTTTTATTTAAAATTTGGCATCGAGTTCCCCCTCCTGGAGGCGACTCCAAGTCGTGTTGTAAGTCGCGTTGCGATTTATACTCAAGTTGTGTTCAAGTTGCCTCCCAAAGTCGCGCTGAAAGTCGTGTTGCCCCAGTGTGAACCGGCTCTTACTCTGTGTTCTTTCTATCTTTACCAAAATCTCATAAACATTATCCCCCAACTACCTTACCATGGACTCAATCCCTCTTGCACAAATGAAATGCTGCTTGGTAGTACCTCTTAAAATCTGGCACTGTCAGGCCTCCCTCGCTTTTTGCTTAAATCAATACCATGTAGGGAAACCCAGGTCGCCTACCTTGCCATATTAACCTCAAAATTAAAGACCTCAGTATTCTAAAATATGCCGATGGTACAGTGCCTTGAAAAGGAAATCATACCCCTTGAAATTTTCCAAATTTTGTCATGTTACAACCAAAAACATAAATGTATTTTATTGGGATTGTATGTGATAGACCAACACAAAGTGGTAAATAATTGTGAAGTGGAAGGAAAATGATAAATGTTTTCAATTATTTTTTACAAATAAACATTTGAAAAGTGTGGCGTGCATTTGTATTCAGCCCCCCTGAGTAAATACTTTGTAGAACCACCTTTCGCTGCAATTACAGCTGAACTGGCAGCTTCAAGGCACTTTAAATGTATCAGGAGTATTTAAAAGGAATATAGTATCTTATTTAAAATTCCCACTTTTACTATATTTACTATATTTATTCTGCCTACTCACAAAAGGGACACGGCCTTTAAAGAATATAATTCATTTTTAATAGAACTGAGCAATGGGATATAATTATATTTATATAGGGATTTGAGATAGAGTGTTAATTTCATCCCTAAACACTTAAGTTCCTTCATTTGCCAAGAAAAAGGGAAGAGACTGTGATGCTCCTTGAATGTTACAGTGATATTCAAGATCTCAGATTTTGATAAGGTGATTTTTAAATTAGATCATTTTCCAAAGAATTAAAGACATAGAACAACATTCCACATCTCCAATCATGACCCCACCTTCGGTATATAACTTTTAGCTGGGATAGAGGCCAACAAAGGTTCTAATGAAAGGACAAATAGCAGGGGGACAAAGGGCTCAACTTGCTCCATTAAATGGGACAGATTACCATTCACATGTACACTAACAATAGGGGGATGATATATGGCACTTATCCACTGCATCATTTTAGGGCCTACACCCAGTGCCCCCAAAGTAGCAAACATAAATCCCCAGTCTATCCTATCAAAGGCTTTTCCAGCATCTATTGGCAGAAATAGTACTGGGGATTTCTTGTAGTTATATATGACTATTTATGAGTAATGTCCTAAAGTCATTATACTTCTTCTCTTACCCCCCTACAAAGCTCATTTTGTTCATATGTATCCACTGTGTCTTTAGAGATTTTAAGGTAGTACTGTAGATATTTTTTTGCATATAATTTAGTCTCAGGGGGTCGGATTCTGACCAGTTGGGGACAGAAAATGCCCCAGGGCCGAGCATCAGTGGGAATAAACAAGGCCCCAGTGTTGGTGGGCAGTAAGAGGAGTAATAGTGCTCCATCATTGTTATTAGTCTAAGAAATAGTGCCCCATTGTTGGTGCCATTGGGAGGAAAATGCCTCATATCATTGGGAGCAATTCTGCCCCAAGGGCCGGATGAAGGCTAGCAAAGGGCCACAGTTTGGAGACCCCTGCTCTAGACAGTAAAAGTGTTACTAAACCCAGAAGCCTGCATTCACAATATCTGGTCTCCCACAGTACACAGAACATGGGAAAAGCAATAATTTTAGTAAATATAAATTGCTAAATACCTTTTCCCATCAGCAGTATTTAATGTCTGATTGTCCTATGAGGCTGCAGGACCCCTGACCCTCTGTCTGGACAGTGCTGATCACATGCACTCTCCCAAGTAAAAAAAAATCTCTAGCAATACACACCAAACTGAGCATGTGCAGCCTGACTCAAGTAACTCTGTCTTACCCCCGTTAGGCTTTATTTATTTTTGCTGCATAAAACTTGTGAAGGAAGTAAAGACTATAGAGAGAAGGGGAAGGTTCAGGTACACGGTACAGAATGCACAAAAAGTATCTAAAGTTCCAGTAATCACCACTCGCTGCTGAGTGGGTATTGATCACCCAGGGAGACCCTGCTCACATGGCCTAGCAGCCAGAATGATGCACAGACAGCATGGGAACAGTCTGTGCCAAAGACCGTCTGAGAACAAAAGATGGCTAGCCAGGGAATCCTCTGCCACAGGATTTAAGTCCCAAACTTCCTGCCTTACAGCAAAAAAGCCTTTAGGACGATCCGGCAGACTGTAAGACAAACTGAGTAGTCTATCCCTTTCCTAACAAGGTCACCAGGCCTATCCTGAGACATCAGCTTGCCTTGCTTGGTCTCCTCCAGGGCAGGTCCTCCCCTGGTTTCCTTCGTTAAGCAGCTTCCCCCCTTTTGGATGGACAGGTGGGATCCCTTCTAGAACCAAAGGCCCCAGCCAGCATAGCTGGGCCTACTTGATAGGAACACAGCCTCGGACCAAGGTGGTCCCGGGGGCTGGAAATCACACACACGTGCCTCGCGTCAGGAGGGCCACGAGACGAAGGACCCCATAAAACGGCATCTGCCCCCTAAGTATCCCTTCCCAGCATGCACAGCAGGGCACCACTCCCACTGGGCTTCTGCCGAGAAGGGTAACTTAACACACCATGGCTCGCCGAGTTCCAACATGGGACTGAGGTGATAACGCCACCTACAGGCAACAAGGGAAAACTTCCATCAAGCACAACCATAGCCAGAACAGAGGCTAATTTCCATGAAATTAGTAAAGTCTGAGCCCAACTATTGGCTCGAACACTGCTAAATTTATAATAGCGCCCCACTCATTGGGAGCCCAGCGCTGCAGTAGCAAAAAGTAACATTAAAAAAAAAAAAACACTACCACCAGTGCAAAAGATAAAAAAGGCAATGTTGTCCATGTAGATACATAGAGCTGCTAGCAGCACACCTCAATCATGCATGTCTTTCATTCACACCACCAGGACATGGGGGAAAAAAGATTGAACTTTGGTGCAGCTTAAGGCCGCGTACACACGATCGGTCCAACCCGATGAGAATGGTCCGACCGACCGTTTTCATCGGGTCACCGCTGAAGTGGCCTGATGGTCTGATGTGCATACACACCATCAGTTCAAAAACCGATTGTGTCAGAACGTGGTGACGTAAAACACGACGACGTGCTGAAAAAACGAAGTTCAATGCTTCCAAGTATGTGTCGACTTGATTCTGAGCATGCGCGGGTTTTTGAACCGATGCTTTTGCGTACTAACATCAGTCTGATTTTAAAGCAAGTTTTAAAACTTTGGTCTGAAGGACAACAGACCGATGGGCTGTACACACGGTCGGTTTGGAACGATGAAACTGGACTTCAGTCTATTTTCATCGGGTTGGACCAATCGTGTGTACGCGGCCTAACGGTGTAAAGCCCAGATTGCACAATGAAGATTGCAAATAGGT
This sequence comes from Rana kukunoris, assembly GCA_029574335.1. NCBI lineage: Eukaryota > Metazoa > Chordata > Amphibia > Anura > Ranidae > Rana > Rana kukunoris. The sequence goes on along the minus strand of CM056049.1, from coordinate 229,991,339 downwards.
AATCACTGCTAAGAAGCCATGTATAGGTTTCTGTTCATAGATCTGTCATTAAATGGTCACAACAAGGACAAGAAGTGCCCGTAATTCAAGGTGAGTGTCACAGAAAGTTGAAGCCTGGATGAATCACTGCTGCAGGATCAGTGATGTAACTGTGCAATGAAAAGGCTGGAACTGCACTAAGATAGATGATACAAACAATGAAATCCTCCCCAGATGGACTCAACTGTCTCTTGGACCGGGGAATGTACAGGCAAATCAGGTGTCAGGTGTTAGTAAGTCCACTCAATGAAGACAGGAGGAGGTATAAGACAACGATCATTGCCAAACCATGGGAGGTAAGATCTTTACTCACTGTTGGTGAGATGACAACTTTGCATTCACTGTGTCTGTCAGTCCCATATTAATGCAGATAGTCCAGCCATATAAACAGTTTGATGTTTCCTGGCTAGTGTAGATCCTTATCCAACGGCTATAAAATCAGCATTGGTAAGCAGCTCTCTGACCACGGTGAGGATGTCATGCTGACATGTTTCGCCCGCCAATGAGCACAAGCTTCTTCAGAGCAAGGAGGGGCTGGAGGTTGGTGCCTTAAATACCCATTCCTATCATGTTGTACATTAGTATGACCACCAGATGTCCTCAGCACACACTCCTCAAATGAACACCCATCACATCTGTAGCACAGAGTATTTCCTAAATCACAAAGATCTGCTGAATGTCCACTTTGGCAGAGCAGAGCAGAAGGAGGTCAGACGCATAAAATGTTTTACAATTACCAATTGCTGCACTTTCGATTAAACTGGCACAGTATTTTTTTTCTGTCTATTTCAGTTTAATCCTTCAATAACTTGTATTGAAGCTGTTCATTTATTGTACAGTTAAAGGCATTGTAAAGGATTTTTTTTTTCCCTTAAATAGCTTCCTTTACCTTAGTGCAGTCCCCCTTCACTTACCTTATCCTTCGATTTTGCTTTTAAATGTCCTTATTTCTTCTGAGAAATGCTCACTTCCTGTTCTTCTGTCTGTAACTCCACACAGTAATGCAAGGCTTTCTTCCTGGTGTGGAGAAAGCCTCTTGAGGGGAAGGGGGCAAGCAGGCAAGTCAGGACACTCTCTACTTTGCAGATAGAGAAAGGAGCTGTGTGTTTTTGGGGGGCGTCCTGACACTCCTGCTCGCCCCCTCAAGAGGCTTTCTCCACACCAAGAAGAAAGCCTTGCATTACGGTGTGGAGTTACAGACAGAAGAACAGGAAGTGAGGATTTCTCAGAAGAAATGGGAACATTTCAAAGCAAAATCGAAGGATGAGGTAAGTGAAGGAGGACTGCACTAAGGTAAAGGAAGCTATTTAGGGGGGGGGGGGTTTCCTTTACTACCCCTTTAAGCATCACAATGAATGGAATTCTGATGGTCAATCAGACTTGTGGGTTGAACATTGCCTAATTCCTAACAATTACTTGATTGAATTAGCAATTTCTGATGGATTGGGAATGGTTTCAACTGACAGAAAATTGGCATGTGTAAGGTCAGCTTTAGATTTAGTAGGTAAAGTGTATGTAAAGCCATTTTTGGGGGGTAGAATAGGAAAGTAATCAAACTCTTACCAGTTTTTTTTTTGTTGTTGTCATTGTCTACTGAGGAAACTTCCCTTAGATGGTTGTCAAAGGTGTTTCAATCAAACAGTTTGGGTGACAACTTTGAAATTTTTAATTTCCTGTTGACAATGGTCACCACCCAGTATGAGAAGAGGGGAGAATCTCCACAAGAGGACATAGACAATCATAAATAAACTAAACTAAAACTAAAAAAAAAGATTTGTCTAGAGGTACACTTTGATATCTCAGCCCTTTGAATGCCCTGCATTGTTTTACAACAAATAGCAATTAAATGTATAGTCACATTGAAATGTTTACAGTGAAAAACTGACTGGTTGCCACAGGATAACGCAGACCATTCTTATTGGAGGCTATTTTGATAATAAAGAACATTGCTGTACAGTTACTTAGATCTGCATAGAACAATTTAGTGATGTTTCATGACAGTCCTCAAAATATGTTTTATTCAGTGGGGATTTATTTTAATTTGGCTGCTGAAATATTAATGCATATATTTGTTTAGACTGTGTCCTGGAGAACTTAAAAGCTTATTAATGATATGGAAGCATGGAAAGTGTTAACCAATGATGTACAGATTGTACAGATCTAAGATATTGCTTCCCTTACCAAGTGTCAACATTTTCTAAAGATAAATACATGTAGCAAGTTACAGGGGAACATATTTTTTTGTAAGGAATGGTAATGTCAGATTATGTAGAGAAAACTGTTAAATAAACCTGTGCCCAGGTATGGACCTATCTTACTACTTGTACTATAAATTATACAACCCTCAAAGATCATAAAAAGACTCAAAATTGATTGACATCCTTCCGACCGGCACATACAGCGCATCATGAGTTGCCGAAAGAAGCCGAACGTCGGTGCGCAGGCGCCGTATAGAGCCACACCGACGTTCGGCTTCTTTTGGCAACTCGTGACGCGCTGTATGTGCCGCAGTGCCGCAGTTAACATACCCGGAAGCCGCGGTGAAAATACGGTATGCACGCAGTTTTTTTTTTTTTTATTTCATTGCCGTAATGTCCATCTCACAACTCGGCTGAATAATATGTTAAAACATTTTTTTTGGGTGAAACCCACTTTAAGTAAAATTTTTAATTATGCTGATACAGTTTTGTTATTACTGATAAGCCTTTAATAAATCTAAAAACAACTGAGGAAGACATAGGACTTTATTGACTGGTGTCTCACATCAGAAACTGCAGGGCTAAGCAAGAATTTTCTCTTCTCCCACCTGCACCATAGCCAAAAGATGGCTACAGCGAAGGCCTTAATTGTCGGGAGGGCATCTATAGAAGTCCTTCCGAGCATGTGCTGTCAGCACGTCCCTGCACATGGTGCGTTCTGTGGTCCCTAAGTCTATGAGACACGGCTAATCACAGATCGGAGTAAGGGGCTGATCCCGGCCCAATAGCATGTGAGTAGCTGTCACTAAAGATTGGTAATCTGTCTTTTTTTTCCCTCAGGGGGGGAAAAGGCCAATCACAGATTATTTTAGAGGGACATCATTCCCACACACGGAGAGGCACTGCTGTTATGCAGTGCCCACCAGTGCCATTTGCCAGTGCCACCTACCAGTACCCACCAGTACCACCTACCAGTGCCACCTATCGATGCCCACCAACACTGCCAAATAATACCCATCAGTGCCTCATCATCAGTGCCACCTATGAGTGCTGCCTATCAGTGTCACTTACCAGTGGCCATCAGTGCCACCTATGAGTGCCACCTATCAATGCCACCTATCAGTGTTCTTCAGTGCCACCCATCAGTGCCAACCATCAGTGCCACCCATCAGTGCGACCTCTCAGTGCCCATCAGTGTCACCTCATCAGTGCACATCAATGAAGAAGATTTTATTTTGTCTTTTTTGTAGCAAAAAAATTTAAACCCAGCAGTGAATAAATACAACCAAAAGAAAGCTCTATTCGTGGGGAAAAAATGATAAAAATGTCATCTGGGTACAGTGTAGCATGACCATTCAAGAACTTAAGTTATAGGGCAGCACAGTTATATAGTGGGTCGCACTCTCACCTAGCAGTAAAAAGGGTCATTGGTTTAAATCCTACACTCCAAAGACATTTTTTTAGGTTAATTGGATTCTGTCTTAATTGGCCCTAGTATATGAATGTGAGTTAGGGACCTTAGATTGTAATCTCCTTGAGGGTAGGGACTGATGTGAATGTACAATGTAAAGCGCTGTGTAAATTGACGGCGCTATATAAGTACCTTAAATAATAATAATAGACTTCTGAAAAGTTGAGCGTTGCCCCTCCTCCTCCTTGTTGCAAGTTTTCTTATTGGTCAGTGAGGCCTTCAGCTACAATAAAGGACCAATAGACAGGCTTAGGAGGCAATGATCGCCATAAATTTGAGCTAACTATATCTCTAGATCTACTTATCCTCTTGACATGCATTTTTTTTGTAAAATAACCTTCAGTTTGGTGTTTTTTTATCCTATGCTTGGTTTGAATTGCACTGGTTTGAGACAGAATTACTTTAGAATTTCAATATCATTTACAGGAACATTTTACTGAGCAGATGCATCTGTCTAAATCATTTCTAATATAGACTAGACACACATGAGCATGTGCTCCCTGTAATATGACTGACAATGGCACATAACCATAATAAAACTGTTTGAAGAAATCATCTTGAATAAATAGTGGAGGCTGATATCAAGAAGTGCACAAATCAACTGCACAGAAATACTTTCTTTGTGCTCTACAGTTATCTGTAAAAAACAGAAACACTCTTCGGGACAAAACCTCAGTGGAAAAAATATGTAATGAGACTGTCCCTTCAGATTACAGACAAATGTCAAACAAGTAGTGTAAGCTATTGTATTAATATTTTCAAAGACCAGCCTTTAGATTTATTATTCAAGGAATGACTAGGAATGAAATTTATTTCACAAACTTGCAGGCATGAAACCAAAATATAAGCATTTTGTTTTATTCGCTATAACATTGGTTAGTTCTAGGCCCTAGCGACTAAGTGAAACACAAAGACATACATTTTATACCCTACAAATCTGTTGTTAAAGAAGCGGTATCACAACAAATTTAAATCCTTATGGAATCCTCCAGTGGACCTAGTGCATGGTTGTGGTTGACCACTCTGTTAGCAAGCAGATTCATTTTTAATTAGGACTGAGTGAATAGGAACCTGTTTTCTTCTACATTGCTCAGTGCAGTCACAGTGGCTGCATTCAAGGACTAACTCAGAAACTTTCAATTCTGGCCAAACACGTAATGTTTTTATAGGCCCAGGAAAGTTCAAACACCTCATAAATCGACAATATTTTGGAAAGTTGACATCTCAAAGTATTTGCTGAGAGGCATGTTGAGTCCATGGAACATTTTATTTTTTGCCACAAGTTTTTGGAGAATGACAAAAAATAATTATATATATTTTTTTAACCTAATTGTCAATTTATTGATATATTGCTCAGACATTCCATGGGTATATGTAAAGTTACATCCCAAAATACGTTCTGCTACTTATCCTGAGTATGGGAATACCATATGTGTGAGACTTTTTGTCAGCCTAGTCACGTACAGAGGCCCAAAATCCAATGGTTACCTTCAGGCTTTCAAAGGGCGTAACTTGCACATTTGATTTTCTGACTGCCTATCACATTTTTGGAGGCCCTAAAATGTCAGGATAGTACAAACACAATGCATACCCCCCAAATTACCCCTTTTTGGAAAGTATAAACCCAAGGTATTTGCTGAGAGGCAATTGAGTCTTTGTAAGATCTTTCAGCATACAGACTCCATCTGAGTTCCCCCCAGGACGGCCAGGAAGCGGCCGGAGAGCGGAGCAGAGCAGTCCTCGGTATGGAGGAGAGCTGCTGCCGCTGCCGCCTAGTCCCCAAAGAGAAAGCCAAGCCCCCCCCCCTCGCCGCTGCCATCTAGTTGATTAGCGCTTGGGGAACATAACAGCTTTCATTTGAATAGCTGTGTGTTCCCCACGGTGACTCATCATATATAGCCCCTCCCCCTTTTCCGGGCACTTTGATAGACAGATCACCCATCCCAGGATTGGACGGGTGATCTGTCTGTCAAAGTGCCCGGGCACGGGGGGGTGTCTATATATGACGAGGCGCGGCGGGGAACACACAGCTATTCAAATGAAAGCTGTTATGTTCCCCAAGCGCTGATCAACTAGACGGCATGGGGGGGCTTGGCTTTCTCTTTGTGGACAAAAGGCTGCATTTGGGGACACAAGGCTGCATTTGGGGACACAATGCTACACAAGGCTGCAGTTGGGGACATGGCTGCATTTGGGGACATGGCTGCATTTAGGGACAATGTTGCATTTGGGGACACAGGGCTGCATTTAAGGACATGGCTACATTTAAGGACATGGCTGCATTTAGGGACAAGGCTGCATTTGGGGACATGGCTGCATTTGGGGACACATGGCAGCAGGACAATGATTGGTCTTTTACAATCATAGTCATAATTAGCAGCTTGTGTGATTGTGAATGACTGCGCTTGCCATTCTCAACAGCAAAATTATAGCAACACAAGCTGCCAGTTATTACTCTGCTTGCTTGCAAAAGATCAATCACTGCCCTGCCAGCACTGTGCTATGCACTGTGAATTGGATCTTCCAGACACACAGCAGTATTGAGCATAAATAGAAGAAAATTTGATTAAAAGAGTCAGTGTTGCCTAGTAGGAACACGTATAAACTCCCCAAAAGGAACAAATAAATTGGGCTTCTGCCTGAGGTGGAAATACAGCCAGCAGAAACATAGAGAAATAATAAAAGAAAAATACAAAATGAAGGGTTGTATCAGAAGAGGACTAAGTGTCCCATGCATTGGGTCCCCTGGGGAATTGCATAAGGATTCAAAAATGTTATCTGTACTTGTTCTTTAGTAGGGATGGGCTGAACACCCCCCAGTTTGGTTTGCACCAGAACACTGCAAACAGGCAAAATGTTCTAGCGAACATGCAAACCCTGTGAAAGGCTATGGGACACGAACATGAAAAATCAAAAGTGCTAATTTGAAAGACTTATATGCAAGTTATTGCCATGAAAAGTTTTTTTTTCGGGGGGAGGGATTTTAATAATGCTTAAAGTAAAACAATAAAAATGAAATATTCCTTTTTAATATCAGGCCTTAGGGTCTCTTTAGTCTGCCTGTAAAGTGGCGCATCTGTGGCACTTTACAGGCAGACTAAAGGGAGCCCCAGGCACAATATTTAAAGAACAGTGCCGCAGCAAAATGAAATTTCTAAAGAAAAGAATTTAATTTAAATGGCTCCCGGCAATATAGATAAAAAATAAAGGAAAAAACTGGCGCAGGATCTCCCTCCCCCCCTCCCAGTCCATACCAGGCCCTTCAAATCTGGTATGGATTTTAAGAGGAACTCCACATCAAATTTAAATAAAAAAATGGTGTGGGTGTCCCCCTCAAAATCCTTACCAGACACTTATCTGAGCATGTAGCCTGGATGTCAGGATAGGGGGGGGGGAATGAGCAAGCTCCCCCCACCTCCTTAACCATACTAGGCCACATGCCCTCAACATGGGGAGAGTGCTTTGGGGTCCCCCCAAAGCACCCTGTCCCTATGTGGATAGGGACAAGAGCCTCTTCCCGTCAACCTTCTCAATTGGTTGTCGGGGTCTGCGTGCTGGGGGCTTGTCATAATCTGGAAGCCCGCCCCCTGGCTCCAGTGTCACTGGATTTAATTGAAAGCAGCAGAAACCAATTTCTCTTGCTGCTCTCAATCTATCCAATGAGGACCGGAGACAGTGGCTAGAGCTGCTGGGCTTGTGCTCGTCGCTGGAACGATTGGGTTTAGGTAAGGAGCTGGGGGGCAGCTGCAGCACAGAAGGCTTTTCACCTTAATACCTCAAGAATTTACAGCTCCTTTAATGATAAAGGGTGTTTTTAAAAAAAAAAAAAAAGAATATTGTTTCTGTATATTATGACAATTAATTTCTTGCAGACTTGTAAGGTTATTGAAAATTGTATTTTAGGATTAGCCTGGTAAACATGTGAAAATGTACCTAGTGTGCCAACTGCTGGCTGGAAATAGTAAAAATCTAATAATTATATGAAATATTTGATCTTTATTTAAGAAATAAACTTTTTTATTTATTTATTGTTTGTAACTTAGTAAAACAAGGACATGCGTATAAAATGCTTTACATTTCCCCTAATAATGTAGGCTGTTTTTATACAACAAACTGTTGTTTCTCATGTAAGCCCCTATCTTGGTGATATTACTGCTTAGGTCTATAAACCATATATCACTATAGAGTCTGTATTGTTATTTATCACTTGTGTTTATTTCTGCCATAGAGAAATGTGTGCAAGATAAACATGTTTTAAGAAGGAAAGACGGATCATTTCTCCCTCAGTGATCGATTGCCTCCTAATGTAGAGAGACCCTGCTGAACCTGCAAAGATAATGCCTTGTTCCTTTTACAAGGTTCAAACCAGAGCGAAAAAAAGAAGGAGCCCATAGAAAATGTAGGTCAGGACCAAAGATTGTAACACAGGATGTGAGCTGGTGCTCAGGGGATACTGGTAAAGAGATAATTGGGAAAATAAAGTTGCAGCAGGTTTCATTTTTGTTCAAAGAAAAAAAAAAGATGTACAGTACCAGCATATCTCACAACACTGTGTTTTCACAGTAGTCAGGGGCAAGAAGACTGCAGCCTGCTTCGGTATCTGCTGACACTTTATAATTTATACGTAGCAGGAAAGATATGCCTGAACATTTAGATGCATTATCAGCAATATCATTTATTTATGTGATTTTATTCCTTTGTCATATACATTATCCATGCATTTAATGAGGAAAAAAAAATCTTTATTTTGATGTATGTTTCAGAGCTGTATCCTGGCCTAGGCCAACAAGGCCCAGGCCAGCACGTTGCAGGGGGGCAGCACGGAAAGAGTCTCTTCCGGCTTGCACTATTAGTGTAGCGCCAGTCTTATGGGGCGGACTGGGCAGAGAGGCAAGCATTCCGCAACTGTAGAGGGGGTGGAGCTTCTAATTTTGACTGTCCCATCATCCTGGACCACAAACTTTCCTCACTGTGCTATGTGTTTTCTGCTGTACCATTGGCACGGTTATATCTTTTTAGTCCTCTCCATAAAATTATCCAAATTTTGTGCCTAAAGTAGAACTATAGGAACACTTTTCTATTTAATTTTGGATAGAGTAAGGGTAAGGTAAGGGGAGGGCAGGTCTTTAAAAGCAAGGAGTGTGGCCTTGACAGGAAGGGGTGGGTCATATTTAAATTAGGGGGTGCACGAGTTTAGTCAGCAGCACAAAACCTAAATACATCCCTGGTATGTTTAGTATACTCTGTAAGAATATTTTCATCTTTTTCATCATTCATCTATACCAGGGATCCTCAAACTATGGCCCTCCAGCTGTTGCGGAACTACACATCCCATGAGGCATTGTAAAATTCTGACATTCACAGACATGACAAGGCATGATGGGAATTGTAGTTCCTGAACAACTGGAGGGCCGTAGTTTGAAGACCCATGATCTATACCCTAATCCGTTGTGCCTAATCTTTGTATGGCATTGTTCTGCATCAAGCATTCTTCATATATCAGGCATTACATCTGGGTCCAGATTTGGTTATCAGGTACTATGGACTGTGATGGTGGCACCACAATAAAATGACAGCCATTCTGCATTTCCGAGTGTGTAATGTAATGAGTGTGTAATGTAGACAGAACTGTCCAGTAACATTTGTACATCTCCCACTATCCATAGAGTCTGGCTGACAGTGTAGGCTCAATGCTGGAAGCTTTACACAAGGATAAGAATCTTAATTTTCAGCAGTGTGGTTGTAATTTCCAAATGTAATATTACACAAAGATAAGGATCTGTTTTTTCAGCCATCGGACTCAAAATCTCATTGAACAAAGCTGAACATAACTGTCACTTTTTTTAAAATAAGAATCGTTTCCTGGTGTTTATCCTTGTGAACTGAGGCCCAGATTCAGAGAGAATTGGATTCTCGTAGCGTATCAGAAATACACTACGCCGCCGTTTCTTACCTGGCTCTACGTGGAATCCAGGTAGATTTTGTCCAGTAAACGACGGCGGCGTAGTGTATTTCTCCCGTCGCAATCCATATAGACGAGTAGGGGGCGTGAAGGATTTAAAATAGGCGCGTTCCCGCGGCGATCGAACTGCGCATGCTCCGTTCGCAAATGTCCCGCCGTGCATTGCGCGAAATCACGTCGTTACGTCATTCGTTGTTTGAGTAGCGTCGTTTACGGACATTTCTATTCCCGAACGAGTTACGTAAAAAAAAAAAAATTAATTAAAATCGACGCGGGAACGACGGCCATACTTAACATGGGTTACGCACCGTTAGACCAGCAAAAAGCTGGTCTAACAGTAAGTAAAAAAAAACAGACGTAAGCGATTGCGAAGACCGCTCGTATCTTCGTGGATCGCCGTAAAAACACATTTGCATATCCCGACGCATCAAAACGACGCAAACTCCTCCCAGCGGCCGCAAATATATCGCAGCGTAGATCCGAAGGTTTACGAAGACGTAAGCCTCTCGGATCGAAGCCCGAAGCCGCCGTATCATGGTTTGAGGATTCAAACTAGTGATACGGCGCGCGAAATTTGAAATTACTCCTGTCTAACAAGTTTATGGTACTTTGACTATTTTTTTTTTTATAAATGGATGCATTGAATGCATGTACCAGTATTTCCTCTGCTAAACTATGTATTCTAGTGCTTTTACCTGTGCTTTAAATTATAAACAAAACTTTTTTATGAGTAACATCTGCATATTATTAGGTTAGAAAGAATTAAATTTGACCTGCAGCACACATAAGTGATTTACTCATATAGGTAGACTTGTAACAACACATTTGAGATTTGTGCAAGATACGTTTCTTATTATTTGCAAAAACAGTTAAAATTCAGGCCATGCATTTGCACTCTACCCCATTCCTCTTGGTCCAAGCAGTACTGGACCCCTGGAAGCATGTCCTACAAAATGAAAATTAATAGAAAACGTATCACATATAATACTCAAAAACTGTATACTAATATGGCTACCTTAAAGTCACACAAGATGGAAGATACTGTCTATAGCCACACTAAGAAGCAGTTAACTATATGGATTATAAGGGAAACATAGGTTAATAGTAACAATACTGCTTGGACCTTAGAGGAGGGGGTAGCATCCTGCTTTTGAAAACAGTGAAGAAGCATCAAGCACCACCAAATCCTGGGGTCCAGCAAATCACACCATGTCCCCAAGTTGGAAGTTGGGACAGTAAAAGTTTGTAGAGATGTTAAATGATTTGGTCAATGAAAATCATTTCATGAATATATATATTCATGAATTTCATGAATATAATGTAAAATGTGCACTTTTTTATTTTGTTGGCCATTTTTTAGCCACCCCTGTCTGGACATACAGCTAAGAGTACATGAAAAAATATTGTTATGCCAATTGTCTTTTTTTTTTCCTTCTATTGAAAAGCCTATGGCGTGCAAAACACCCAAAAACTCCACCCCACCCGGTGCAAAAAAAATTGTGCACAATATCAAGAGGTGCAACAAAGAATGTGCAGATGGGTGCTTACGTCAATTGGTCCTTCATAAAGAAGGACCCAACCCTGATCCCCCGGGCCGTTAGGCTCCTGACAGGGACTGAGGTACTCACATGGTCCGTGCAGCCGAAGCCGACATGGAGCCCATTCCTTGGAGGGTCTGCCAGTACAAGGTGGGGCTCCCCCGAAGGGAGACCCCATGAGAGCAGGCGAACTAAGCCAGAAGGCCATGTCCACCTACTCCCAAGACATCCAGGGCTGGCCCAAGGACCGGAACCCTTACATCACACTGTGACAGACATGACACCAAACAAAAATAAAACATAAAAGTGACAAACACAGGGGAAAATAAAAAATAAAGTGGGGGAGAAGGAAGATGAGGAGAGTGAAAAAGTGACCATCGTGCAATACGATGGCCGGCCCTCCATACCAGCAAGTATTCATTTACATACCCTTTTTCCAAAGGTGTGGTTGTGTGGCATCATAGGTCATCTTCCTCCTTGTGTGACACCATGGGTCTTAAATTCTACAGGGAATAAAAATATAACACTGTTTTCTGTGAAAATTCCCATGGTGGCTTGATGAAAGCATGTCCTTGATATTCTGGTCTCACAGAAAGTGGGTTGAATAATGCTGAGCATCATTCAACCTGAAGGAAGGTCTGTACTGGATAGCAGAGAAGTGAGTCTGATGGGAACATCATCTAAAATTAGGTGAGTATTCCATTGAGAGCTGCATTTCTTTTTACTACAAAAAAGCAGTGGATTTTAGTGAAAATTACCCATATGCTCTATTTTAGCTGTGATTTTATTTTGTGATTATTTCATAATCATCAAAATTTCCTGTTCACAAACATAAATGTCGCAAAGGTGTTTCACTTGAAATTGATATTATTTAGCTCTATTTTATCTCATTTATATTGTGATTTTCTACTCTCCCTATTAGACACCTTCTTGAATCTTACAGTTAGATCAGTAATTAAAGATATTTAATATATTATTTATATTTTAAACTAATTATTTGAAGTAAAAACCTATACAACTGCAGTATTCAATTCTTAATTCCCTAGAGTATTTATTTTTGAAACTGGTGAAAAATTATGTCTTTGGCTTTAGCAATTAGATCTGTTAAGAGACATCCATTAGTTTAGTCGGGCATTGCTAGTCTTTAACTGAGTACCTCTGAATGAGACGGCAAGATTGTTATATGTACTTACATAGGTAACTCAAGTAATTTGTTGAACTACAACAAAGAGAGATTTCAATGTGGCAAGTTTTGCCGAAAAGGTAAAAAAGATTTTTTTTTGAAGCTTATAGGAAGAAGTCAACTGTTTTTAAAAAGAAAAAAAGAACAAACTGGAACAAAAGTTGTGATGTTGCCCCTATTTACATATCATTCTGTTTAATTTTACCAGAGAATAAAGGATGAAATCAGATTGGTAACCATGGGCTGTTTTTTCTTTTCCTCTGTGCTATAGCTATTAAAATAATTTTGAGTATTATTAGTATTATAGAATGTAATGAGAATACAGAACTGTAAGGGCGCATACACACGATCGGTCAAAACCGATGAAAACGGACTGAAGGATCGTTTCATCGGTCCAAACCGATCTTGTGTGGGCCCCATCGGTCAGTTATCCTTCGGTCAAAAAAAAGAGAACTTGCTTTAGAATTTGACCGATGGACGCCTGACCAATGGGTCAAAACCAATAGTTAGTATGCAAAAGCATCGGTTAAAAGGCAGCGCATGCTCAGAATCAAGTCGACGCATGCTTGCAAGCATTGAACTTCTTTTTTTCAGCACGTTGTTGTGTTAAAACACGTAAACGTCACCGCGTTATAACACAATCGTTTTTTTTCTAACCGATGGTGTGTAGGCACATCAGACGATCAGTCAGCTTCATCGGCTAACTGATGAAAACGGTCCTTCAGACCGTTCTCATCGGATGGACTGATTGTGTGTACGCGGCCTAAAAGTTACCTGCACAATCAGCTAATAGGCAAACGATAAAAGGCATACAAATTTTTGAAGGGGAAAGCCATATCCAAATATTTGAGACATTAAATACTTACAACCAGAACATTCTCTAACAAAAAAATAAAAAATTCACGTTCTCTGTGTGTTTGTATAGATTTGATGCTAAAAACATTACTTGTGAGATAAATAGCTTCTGTATAAAGTTTCAATCAAATGCAGTTGTTTGTATCATTGCTGTGATAGGAATAGTACATTGTATGCTTCCTCTGAAAGTAGAACTTTGGCCTCCAATTACAAAAAAAAAGTTGTGCTGCTTATTGTCCTTCATCTGCAAATTCTCACAAATACCCTTTGATCTCAGCATTAAAGTCTACCTTATGTAGCTTCCTGTGATGGAATGATAACACTGTAGCACTAGAACTGCTCCTGAATACAGAGCAGCGCTGTCACCATTATTAATTTATAAGGCATGCACATCACAAGGTAACTGAATTTGGGGCATATTTAAAGGGACACTAAAGTCAGGACTTTTTTTTTTTTTTAAATAACAAACATGTTATACTTACCTCCACTGTGAAGTTCGTTTTGCACAGAGTGGCCCGGAAAGCTGTCTTCTGGGGTCCCTCGGCGACTGTCTGGGCTCCTCCTCGCAAAAGCTTTCCATCTCCATGCGAGGGCGCTCGCACGGTGGAAAGCTTTTGCGAGCGCGCTCCCGTGATACAGCGGCGGCCATAGCCGCCGACTGTATCATTCGGCTCCGCCCGACGGCGCGCCGCGTCATCTGCTGTGATTGACAGCAGCGCCAGCCAATGGCTGCGCTGCTATCAATCCGCCCAGCCTAGCCAATCAACGGCCAGGCTGGAAACCGAAGAGGATGATGTGGACGCGCCCGGGAGTTTTCGAACGGTAAGGTAAGTAAAACGGGGACTCGGGGGGGCGGTGCTGTGAGATGTTCTTTTACCTTAATGCATAGGATGCATTAAGGTAAAAGAACTGTTACCTTTACAACCCCTTTAAGCTGTCACAAGTGCTACATAGGAACCTTTAGATGTACTTAAGGAAAGGTAGGATCAACGTTCTTTTAGTTTTACTTATCCTGTAGGTCACAGGAGTACAATTCATTCTGCACTCTTGTAACCCATATTCAGTTATCAACAGGCTAAAGTCCACTGTCAGTTGACGTCATTCACCACTCCAGGGCTGACTTTAATGTAGGGATCCACCCAGATTCCTGACCGTCAGCCACTCCTGCCCCCCCCCACAACCCGACAATCTAGGGCGGGGCAGAGAGCCAGTGACTGACAGTCACCGCTCTCTGCTCACTGAATACAGAGAACTGAGTAATAATTAGTCTTCGAACGTCCCGTTGTAAGTTTTAGAGGTGGCAGGGGACAGATGCAGCATCAGATTTATAGTACATCTACCTAGGTGAGTTAGTAGAGTTTTTTTTTTTTTAAACCTCATACTTCTCTTTTAAGGCATAGTCAAATGTTAATAGTAGTTTAACTTTTTAAGCCACTGCAAAATATTATTGCAGGAGCATCTCTATACATGCGTCTGGTTAAGCTGTTATTGTGATCATCAACTCTGTAGTTAGCACTTATGGTCTTAAATTCTACAGGGTTGCCCAGTCAATAATGTTCAAATTTCGCTTGCTGTCATGTGGGACATGTGGAGACAATGTAATGCTGTGTATATGTGAACATTGGTTAGTTATTACTGACATGCCATCAATTAAGTTATGGTGGTTAATTTACTAAAATTCTAAATTTGATGCAGCTCTGCATAGAAAGCAATCAGCTTCCAGTGTTTTTTGTCAAAACTGAAGTTAGAAGCTGATTGGATACTATGCACAACTGCACCAGATGTTGCCCTCTCTAGTTTTAGTAAATCAACCCCACCATTTCTAGTAGGGCACATTAGCACTTGAAATGCTTTTAAATATATATTGAACAAATACAAAGCTAAACAATGACATGCAAAATTGATTATTTCACTGTTTTGTTCCACAGCAGTAGATTTGTTGCAAACATAAAGTTAACCTTTTTAGCCAATTAGTAAAAAAGTCAATGATATTTTGATGAACATTTAAAAGCCTTTGCATTACAGTTATAATACCTAAGAATGCATAATAATAATTTAATTTAATTTGCAAATGATATTATGATCTATGTAGCAGTATGAATAATAGATGAAGAACATTAACACTTTTCCATCATTTCTTTTCCAGGCGCTAAGCTGCTCTTACTCCTTACTTGCTGCATAATTTACATATTTAAAGTGGAATGTTGTCCAGAAACCTGCCTGTGCTACAATGAACCGAAAATAACCTTCAGTTGTTCACAGCAAAGACTGACTTCTATCCCTTTATACATTCCAACACAGACTCAGCGTATTTTTCTTCACAATAACAAAATAACATTTGTAAGGGCAACTAGCTTCACCTCCTGCCAGAACCTTTCTATTCTATGGATCCATTCAAACAACATCAGTCATATAGAGTCTGGAGCATTTTATGGATTAACAAAACTGGAAGAACTCGACATGAGTGACAACTATAACCTCAGATCTATTTCTCCACTCACATTTCGAGGTCTTGTTCACTTACATACTTTACACCTCAATCGCTGTGGTCTGCAGGACTTACCTCTTGGAATCTTCCAAGGCCTTTTCTCTTTGCAGTACCTATATCTTCATGATAACAACCTTTACTTCTTGCATGATGACACATTTGTAGATCTGGGGAACCTCACTTACTTGTTTCTTCATGGCAACAAACTAAGTACCCTATCTGAAAATGTATTTAGTGGCCTCATAAATTTAGACAGATTACTGGTTCATCAAAACAGGCTGGATTATATCCATCGCAGAACTTTTCATGATCTTAAGAAAGTAACAACTCTCTACTTGTTTAGTAACAACTTAACCGTACTCAAGGGAGAAATACTGTCACCTTTAGTATCCCTTCAATACCTACGTTTAAATGCAAACCAGTGGATCTGTGACTGCAGAGCTAAATCCCTCTGGAACTGGTTGAAAGCATTTAAAGGCTCATCATCAGAGCTAGAGTGTTATGTTCCACCAAACCTAGCTGGGAAGGACCTTAAAAAACTAGTCATCGCAGATCTTGATGGATGTGCCAATACTTCTTTCCATCAAATGAGAACAGGTTTATTTGGAGTCAAGGGCGAAGAGATTGCAGACAGCTGCTGTCAACCTCAAGTCGATAAGTCCCTAATTACTGGAACAAATGCTAAGTCTGGCCCATCTTCTCATACGAGTAGAGTTTTGCCAAATATCCCAGTCAAAGACAAAGAAAATATTTCAAAGACAAAAATCATTGGTAATTCTGACCCTAAGAAAAACAAAACTTATAAGCCTATTAATCACTCTCCTTTTGGAACATTCACAAGCAAAGTAGATAACTCTTTAACCAAGTTGAATCAAAATAATGTTTTTGATTCAGTTGAGCCATCTACTGTCCCAAACAAAAAGAGGCTTCCCTGCTCAAAAAAAGTTAAGTCAAAATCACAGTGTCGAATGTACCAACCAGGAACCAACTCTGCATTACCGAATCTGCACACCATGGATCTTCTATATATAACTCTGATTTTCATCCACCAGATGCACTTTTAAGCTCTCTATCACACACTTTCTCTCTCTATCTCTCTCTCTATATATATATATAAATATTTTTGGGTTTAAGGAAGTTTCAAAGAAAGACTATGAATGACCTTAATAAATTGTTGCTACTATATACAAAAATGTGCATAAACAAATAGCTTCACAAAAGGTTATTGGTTATTTTTTTATGGTTGTGTACTTAAGAGTGCAGCAAGTGCAAAAATATTGCTTTATTCCTCATATATTTAAGGATATGTTTAATCCTTTAAAGATTGAAGAAAAAAAAAAAAGCTAAACCTGAATGTTTAGCCTTTATTTGTATTTAAAGTTGTACTTAAAATGATTCAAAGTGTATATTGCAAAGAAAATGCTGTTGTCTGCTCTGTTTATGACTTAGAGTTTATTGTAATTATTTCTGTCATTATGTTACTGGGTAGTATTTGTTGAAGAATGCTATCCATTTACTTAAACATTCTCCATGTATACACATATAGATATGCATTTTATTTTAACTGTCCCGAATTAAGTAAAAAATAAATCTGTTTTTTTTTTTCTGTGCAAAGTTTATTTCAGTATAAAAAAAGGACATTGTTTTTAATTGAGGAGTCCTTGGCACCACCAAATATAATAAAATGATACCTAATGTATATTTATTTTCCTTGTGATGTGGGAGAAGCTAAAAAGGTTGGGGTCTTATTACTGTAAAAAAATTGTTGTAGATGGCGCACGATTATCAGAGCATATAATAATGATCAGAGCTATAATAGCATATGGTCCATAAAAAATACAGAGGGTTTGATCAATAGTCCAATGAGAGTCCAATTAATAGTTCAGAAATTATATACAAGCACTAGCGGCAGCAGCCCTAAAGGAGAAGCAAGCTCTGGAAAATATTTGAACAAGAAGAAAGAGATGTGCCCATCTAAGTGCAGTAAGCATAAGATTTAATGAGGAATGACATATAACAAACAACCAAGTGACTACTCACAAGCATCACAAGTAAAATGGGCATGTAGATGGTAATGGCAGGCCCGATGTCACTGGACTGATCAGCAGTTCCTGGGTCCCGTTCTGCTATCACAGGAGCGTGGGGGCGCTGGATGTAACTGTAGCGGTAGATGTTCCGGAGGTCCAGTACCTTAGAAGCCTCAACAAGCCACGGGGAAGCAGAGAGCCTGGATCGGGACCCAGGAACTCAATAAATCTTATGCTTACTGCACTTAGATGGGCGCATCTCTTTCTTCTGGGGTCTTATTACTGACTGTCAGTTTTCCTGGTTGGGATGTAAGAATTTTAAGAAAAAGGAAGAAAGAAGATAGGCCTCTAGCGAGAAGGGATCTGATAGAGAAAACTAATGCAGGTGTGCCACATCCCAATGGATTTAGAATAAAGAAATGGGGGAATCCCCTGGGGGTGGGACTTTAAAGGCACTACCAACAGAATGGAGAGGATGTATGAAAGTATAACAAAGTTAGTTTTATTAACAAGTAATAAATAGAACACAGTATTCTATTTATTACTTGTTAATAAAACTAACTTTGTTATACTTTCATACATCCTCTCCATTCTGTTGGTAGTGCCTTTAAATTCCCGCCCCCAAGGGTTCCCCCATTTCTTTATTCTATAGGCCTCTATCGGTCATTTACATTCCTAATTCCATCTTAAGCATTCGACTGGCTGACCTTTAATAAGTTAGGGCAATTTCTGCACTAAACAATCAACATGCATTGCAGCTTCCTGTAGACTGTCCAGAAATGGTACATTTTTAGCCAATGCAATATAATTCTATAGCTAACCAGTTTTTTCACTGCAATGCATGAAGGCAATCCTGGTCCAATCTAGTAATCTGAACCAAAATAAATATCAGAAAAACACCAAAAAAAAATGGAAAACTAGTGCTCAATCTCAAACCAACAACAATCCTTACAAAAACAGTATGGTAACAAAATTCCAAAGTCTAACAGGCCTATTTATAAAACAGTCATTGCACAAATGTAACAAGCATTCATAAAGGCTGCACAAATGTTCCCCTGTTTTTTTCTCTGATGCTAAGACTTCCTATGATCATGAGCTCCATCTACTGACCAAAATGTGGTATATTTTCTAATTGAGATATTTCTGAAAAATGGACCACATTTTGGCCATTGGATGGAGCTGACGATCGTAGGAAGTTATAGTATTAGAAAAAATACAGGCAAAATGTGTGCAACCTGGAAGAATGCTTGTGACGTTCATCCAACAAATGTTTTATAAACAAATCCATAAACTTACCTAATGCACAACTTCTGGGCCAGGAAATGCAAATATTCCTCCAATATTTTGACCATAATGTTCAATTTTAGTCCCATCACTCTAAATGATTTGTTCCAAAGGCTTTGAGACTTCTCTATGTGCTGTTTAGTATTTTAGAAGTGGTCTGTTTTGTGGCAGTGGTACAGCAAAAGTGGCTAACATTTTTGTATGTCAAAGGTATGCAACCTCCAGCATAAGAACAACTGTAAGGCCGTGTACACACGACCGGTTTCCTCGACAGAATCCATCAAGAAACTTGGTGGGAGAGCTTTTTTGTCAAGGAAAACGGTCGTGTGTATGCTTTTCATCGAGTAAACTGTCGAGGAACTCGACGAGGAAAAAAGAGAGCAAGTTCTCTTTTTCCTTGACGGGGGTCAATGTGTTCCTCGTCGGGCTAGTTTTCCAATGAGAAACACGATCTTATTGTACAACAGCATGTCTAGTTATGAAATTGGTGCCTATTAAAGTGCTATAATGAATGAATCAGTATCATACAGTCATGAGATTAGAGTAATAGTGAACATAGCTTCAATATATATATTTTAATATATATATATATATATATATATATATATATATATATATATTGTGCATGCACTGTGCATTTCCACTGTCCTTACATCTTTATGTCTAAGTCGTTTTAAAGGACACCCAGCAACTTTTAGTGCTATTATGCAGATTATTCCATTTTCTGGTCCTGAATTTTATATCTCTCGAGTTAAATGTTCCTAAATCACTACACTTTTTTCCCAGGAATTTATAAACCTTGCCAGCCTTGTTCTTTTCTGCAGTGAAATATGCGACAGCTCAGTATGGGCAAAGATATAGAAAAATTGTTTTCTCTGAAAATATGTCTGCCTTACTCAAATGTATTCAAGGCCACTGCCAGTAGCTTAAAAAAAAATAAAAAAATTCAGCCCCGGAATATAATAGCAGGTAGTAAAATAGATGTTATAGCAGTAGTAAAAACTATTTTGATTTAACAAATAATCCTTAGAAGTAAAAGTAAAAAAAAATGTAAATGTATTTAATATTTGAATCTAGATATTTTACTGGAATGTAAAAAAAAGTGAATAGATTTTATGTTCAGAAATCAGTAAATGTTGCTTAAAATTACCTATTCATTAAAAAAAAAAAAGAAAAGAAATTCACTGGAAAACAGTAATTTTTTCAAGAAGTTAAATTTCTTTGCATTGATCAGTAGTTTCTTTCTCCAACGTCCATATCAATACTGTATCCAGTAGTGATCGGGAGATTAGTTGGGGCATCAACTGAGTGTTATTGTGGACTAGATGTTGGTTTCTCAGTTGACTTTAGGATTTTTTGTAAACAGGGAAGCTATTTGGCAGTGCAGGCAAACAGTACCTATTCATAATTTGTTTTTAAAGTTATTTTAATTCCCAAAGCATGGGATATACCTAAGAATGTTGTATTTCTTTGGAGAAATAAAACAATCATCAAGTTACCCAAGCTGAGCAAAATGGATGAATGTGCTTATTATTTTTAAGCCATCTTGTTATGTGCTACTGTCTTGTATTTTTAAGCTATAGCACTTAAAATAGAGGTCCCCCCTAAAACTTAAATGCCTGAATATGCAGACATCTACGATCTAACACTAACCTATCTAGATCTGTAAAAAATAAATCAGTACACACACCTTTTCTGCAGCCGATCCCACTCTGAGCTGTCAGCAACAGCTTCGCAGTGGAAACGGGTGCAAAGGTCACATCTGACACTTCTGACAATGGAAGCCCCATAGCATCACTCCCATTCATTTCACAGCCATTGTCGGCTGTGTCCTCTGCAGAGCTTCTGCTGCTGGAGATCAGATCAGAAAAGGTTTGTACAGTGCCTTGAAAAAGTATTTATACCCCTTGAAATTTTCCACATTTTGTCATGTTACAACACAAAATTTTAATGGATTTTATTGGTATTTTTTTAATAGGACAACGCAAAGTGGCACGCATATGTGAAGTGAAAGGAAAATGATAAATGGCTTTACATTTTTTGTTTTTAATATGTGAAAAGTGTGGCATGCATTTAAATTCAGCCCCCTTTACTCTGATACACATTAAAAAATCTAGTGAAACCAATTGCTTTCAGAACTCACCTAATTAGTAAATGCAGCTGTTCTGTGAAGCCCTTAGAGGTTTGTCATAGAACCTTAGTAAACAAACAGCATCATAAAGGAACACACCAGACAGGTCATGCATAAAGTTATAGAGACATTTAAAGCAGGGTTAGGTTATAAAAAAAATATTCCACCCTTTGAACATCACACAAAGCACTGTTTAATCCATCATCCGAAAATGGAAAGAGTAAGGCACAACTGCAAACCTACCAAGACAAGGCCATCTACCTAAACTGACAGGCCGGGAAAGGAGAATTCATCAGTGAAACAGAAAAGAGGCCCATGGTAACTCTGGAGGAACTGCAGGGATTCACAGCTCAGGTGGAAGAATCTGTCCACAGGACAACTATTAGTCGTGCACTCCATAAATCTGGTCATTCAGGAAGAGTGGAAAGAAGAAAGCTATAGGAAGTCCCATTTGCAGTTTGCGAGAAGCCATGTGGGGGACACAACAAACATGTGAAAGAAGGTGCTCTGGTCAGATGAGACCAAAATTGAACTTTTTAGCCTAAAAGCACTAACACTGCACATCACCCTGAACACACTATCCCCACCGTGCAACATGGTGGTGGCAGCATCCTGTTTTGGGGATGCTTTTCAGCAGGATGGATATGAAAGCTGATCAGAGTTGATGAAAAGACGGATGGAGCAAAAGACAGGGCAATTTTAGAAGAAAATATGTTAGAGTCTGCAAAAGACTTGAGACTGGGGTGGAGGTTCACCTTCCAGCAGGACAGTGACCCTAAACATACAGCCAGAGCGACAATGGAATGGTTTAGACTTTAGATCAAAGCATATTCATGTGTTAGAATGGGCCAGTCACAGTCCAGACCTAAATCACATTGAGAATCTGTGGCAAGACTTGAAAATTGCTGTTCACAGACGCTTTCCATCCAATCTGACAGAGCTTGAGATATTTTGCAAAGAAGAATGGGCAAAAATGTCACTCTCTAGATGTGCAAAGCTGGTAGAGACATCACCAAAAAGACTAACAGCTGTAATTGCAGTGAAAGATGATTCTACAAAGTATTGATTTAGGGGGGGCTAAATACAAATGTACCCCAAACTTTTCATATATTTATTTGTAAAATGATTTTTAAAAACATTTAGAATTTTCCTTCCACTTCACAATTATGTGCCACTTTTTACTGGTCAATCATATGAATACTTTTTCAAGGCACTGTATAAAGATTTATTTTTTACAGGGTTAGATAGGGTTTTTCACCTTAATGCATCTTATGTATTAAGGAGATAAAACTTCTGTGCTGCAGCTGCCCTTCAGAGCCCCCCTTTTTCTTATCTGAACCCGATCGTTCCAGCAACAAGCATAAACCCCGCAACTCCAGCTGCTGTCTCAGGTCCTCAATGGATAGATTTATAGCAGCAGGAGTCATTGGCTCCCACTGCTGTCAATCCAATCCAATGACACGGGAGTCAGGGGTGGTGGGGGCGAGTCCTGATGTCTGCGTGAATGGACGCAGCAGGAGGACACGGGAGCACCCCCGCATGGGTGCCCCCATGGAATCGGCTCTCCATGAGGGTACTCACCAAACAGGAGGAGGCAGGAGCGCCACCAGGGGATCCCAGAAAAGGAGGATCAGGGCTGCTTTGTGCAAAACCCTTGCACAGAGCAGGTAAGTATGAGATGTTTGTTATTTAAAAAAAAAATTTTTACAATCACTTCAAGTGCCACTGCAGCTTGATGAATCATGGCATACTGTACATTTAATATTAAAAGTAGAACTCAAGGCAAACATTTTAATACACAGTCTACTGTTTTATCTACCAAAGGATTTCTAATTGTCTATATTCAGTCTTCTGATTTACATAGGTCTGCCACACTCCACAGCAGTGAGATTACTCTACTGTTTCCTGCATTAGATTTACAGCTTCCTGGGTCACTTTCCTGCTAATTAAAAGGAAGCAATTATACTGATTCATTACCCAATGAATGAGCTAGAGAAGGAAAACTGACCCAGAAAGCTTAATGGCTGAAAAAAAGTATATTACCTGAAAAGATGATTAGACAGAATAAAAAAATATTTGGCAAATAAAACAGTTTATAAACTGTTTAAAACAAATAAAACATTTGTTATAAACTGTAAATCATCTTTGTATGTTGTGTATGCAAATTTAAGTAAAAATACTATAACAAAGAAGCTTCCTATGAAGTTAATTAAAAAAAAAACATTGTAAAACGTGCCTAATTGATGACTTTGCCAAGTGGCTTGAAACTGGAACTATACAGACACCAACAAAATGAAGTTCAATCATCCACAGCCCAAGGAACCCTTGGCAACCTCAGGAGGAACTCCAAGGTTCCATAGAAGCCTAGTTGAGGATGCTCTAAGGTCAGTGCTACTAGTGCTGATGATCCTGTACTAATCCAAATGGAGATGATTTACTAAAGAAGACACTAATTCAACTTTGATATCATACACTGAGCACAATTTTAAACACAACCCTTTTGTGTTTGCCCCTACTTATCATGAGCTGCACTTAACCGCTTGCCGAGCACGCCATGGAGATATACATCAGCAGAATGGCACGGCTGTGCAAAGCAACGCATATATACGTTGCTTTGAATTTTGCACCGTGTGGGCGCTCACCCCTGCCGCAAGCTCCGTGACCGTGCCTGTGGGACCCGTGGACTCGGTGTCCCGCGATCGTGTCACAGAGCTGCAGAACGGGGAGAGGCATCTCCCTGTTCTGACTAGTGACACGACACTGATCTTCTGCTCCCTGCAATCGGGAGCAGTAATCAGCGTCATGTCACTCATAGCCCAGCCCCCACACAGTTAGAATCACTCCCTAGGACACACTTAACCACTTCCCTGCCCCCTACTGGTTAACCCTTTCACTGCCGGTGTCATTTACACAGTAATCAGTGCATTTTTATAGTACTGATTGCTGTATAAATGATAATGGTCCGAAAATAGCATCAAATGCGTCCGTTGTGTCCGCCATAATGTCGCAGTCATGATAAAAATCACTGATCGCTGCCATTACTAGTAAAAAAAACATAATAATAAAAATTACATGAATAAAACTATCCCCTATTTTCTAGAAGCTATAACTTTTGCGCAAACCAATCAATAAACGCTTATTGCGATTTTTACCAAAAATATGTAGAAGAATACGTATCGGCCTAAACTGAAAAAAAAATGTTTTTTTATATATTTTTGGGGGATATATATTATAACAAAAAGCAAAAAAAAATGTTTTCAAAATTGTCGCATTATTTTTGTTTATAGCATAAAAAATAAAAATCGCAGAGGGGATAAAATACCACCAAAAAAAGCTCTATTTGTGGGAAAAAAAGGACGTCAATTTTGTTTGGGAGCCACTCTGCATGACCGCGCAATTGTCAGTTAAAGCGACGCAGTGCCGAATCACAAAAAGTGGCCCGGTCATCTGGCAGCCAAATCCTCCGGGGGTGAAGTGGTTAAAGATGACTTTTTCTATGTACACAAAAGGCCTATTTCTCTCAAATATTGTCCATAAATCTGTCTAAGCCCAGGTTCACACTGGGTACGATTTAGTTCGATTTGAGATGCGATTTCACATGTGAAATCGCATCTCAAATCGGCGGCAATTGCCGGCAATGACACCGTCCTAATCGGTGCGACTCCGCATCTGCAGCGCTGCACCGATTTCAAAAAGTAGTTCCTGTACTACTTTTTGCGATTTCAGGACGCGATTTACATTGACATCTGTGCAGAACCCTGCACAAATGTCTCCTAAATCGCGCCGACTTCGGAACTGCCAGAGGGAGTGAAATCGCACAAGTTCAGCTGAAATCGCGCGATTTCACTCCCGCAGCCCAGTGTGAACCAGGGCTTAATCTGTGTTAGTGAGCACTTTACCTTTGCTGAGATAATCCATCCACCTCAGGTGGGGCATATCAAGATGCTGATTAGACAGCATGATTACTGCACAGGTGTCCCTTAGGCTGGCCACAATAAAAGCCCACTCTAAAATGTGCAGTTTTACTGTATTGGGGTCGGGGGTCCGAAAACCAGTCAGGTTCTGGTGTGACTACCATTTGCCTCACGCAGTGCAGCCCATCTCCTTCGCATAGAGTTGAACAGGTTGTTGATTGTGGCCTGTGGAATGTTGGTCCATTCCTCTTCAATGTCTGTGCCAAGTTGCTGGATATTGTCAGGAACTGAAAAACGCTGTCGTATAGTGGGTGGAGGTGGATGGATTATCTCGGCAAAGGAGAAGTGCTCATTAATGCTGGCCATACACGGGTCGAATTTCGAAAATAACTTTCTTTTGAAAATCTTATCTAACAATGTTTGTTCGTATTTAACACCATTAATGGCCTGCAGCAACAGCCGATTTTCGTGCGGCCATCGGGTTTTAATAATCGGACATGTTGGAAATTTTTGGAAAAAACAAATAATTTTCTAATCAATGATGGGAGAATAGTACGAGAAATGTAATCGAAAAAGAAATACGCATGTGCAAGAAGAGAAAATTCCTAGAAAGAAAAGACGATTCCCGTAAAGAAACGAAGATTCACAGACACGAAAATTCTTTTCTGTAGGAACATAAGGTGAAATTAAAGGTTGGGTTGGTCGAATTTCGAAATCAATGGTGGCACCATCAGATCACAAAATGCACACATTTTCTGATTTAAAAAAGAAAGTTCTTTCGAAATTCGACCCGTGTATGGCCAGCATAACACAGTTTGAGCCCAGGTTCACACTGGGCTACGGGAATGAAGCTGTGCGAGTTCAGCTGAACTCGCACAATTTCACTCCCTCTGACAGACCCAATTTCAGCCAAAATTACAGAGACATCTGTGCAGGTTGCCACATATGCAGCGTCTAGGGCGATGTCATTGCCAATTTGACATGTGATTTGACATGTCAAAACGCAGCAGTGTGAACCAGGGCTTAGACAGATTTTGAACAGTATTTGAGAGAAATAGGCCTTTTTGTGTTCATAGAAAAATGTGTAGATCTTTAAGTTCTGCTCATGATAAATAGGGCCAAACACAAAAGTTTTACGTTTATAACTTTACTCAGTGTATAAAATGTTCAGTGCATTAAAAAATAAATTTAAAGATGTGGTTGCTATTTATTTTGCTTTAAGGTGTGCTGTCAACCCATTCAAACTGAACGGGCTGCCTTAACACAGTGCACTTTAAAAAGTGAAAAGATTTTGAGTTAACACCCATGCGTTAATGCAATGCATAGTGCAAATCCAGTCTTAAACAATCATATTGAGCCTTGTGTTATGAGCTTAAATGTCTGCTCCTGTGAGGCAGTAATGTTCTGTCAAAACCCATTACACAACCTATTCAACTCTGCCTGTCCCATGCTAAGCATTATACAGGCAGTGAAAGATATCACTGGGGTATACCAAGGCATCAAAGCAAGTATCATAAAGTAGCTTTTATTGCAGACTTATAATTTAAAAAATATTATTTCCAACTCAATGCTCCCTAAACATTTAGTGAACTGGCATCTGAAACGTATTCCTGGTACATGGGGAAACTGAATTTAAAATCCACAAAAGAAAACGCAGCAGCAAAAAAAAAATATATATAATAATAATAATAGCAAGTTATACAAAAAAAAGGAATTCAGTGGACAGGTAAAAAGAAAAAACACATCATGCTGCAAAAAAGTCATAATCTTCATGCTTAAAATAAACTATATTTTTATTTTGGCTTTCATTTAAGCCTGCGATACATGGATCGAAATTCAGCTGGTTCAGCAGGGAGCTGATGAATTTTGGTCCATGTATAGACAGAGTGGTTGTATTTATCTATTAACTTCTTTATAACCACCTTATTGGATTTGTGCCATTTGATCAGCGCTGCTGGCTATAATTGGCAGTGCTGACCTGTGTACTCTAATGGTGGGGAAGCCTCCCCATTGTTAGAAAACAAAAGCACAGCAGGATTTTTTTTTTTTTTTCAATCCCCTATTGAAAGGAAAAAAAATCTATAATCTACGGGTTGCCTTGTAGCAGCATTCATTGATAATAGCACCTCAATGAACAGCCACATTAGCCTGAGATGGAACTGAACTTCAGGTTGTGCATTGAGTTTTACTGTGTTAAAAAATAAAATAAAAAAAATAAGCAGCAGGTCCAGTTGCAGTCCATTAATTTGGATATAATGAATTAGCTGCCTTGATGCAACACACATCAACAAAATATTTCACTTTGCTTGCACTGTAGAACATCAGGAAATGTGAGGAGTTAAATCCTCTCTAAAGCCCTGTACACACGATCGGTTCGCCTAATGAAAACGGACCGATGGACAGTTTTCATAGGACGAACCAATCGTGTGTGGGCCCCATCCGTTTTTTATACATCGGTGAAAAAAAATAGAACTGTTTTAAATTTTTCTTATGATTAAAAAACCAATAGAAAAAAAACAATCGTCTGTGGGGAAATCCATCAGTCAAATATCCACGCATGCTCAGAATCAAGTCGACGCATGCTTGGAAGCATTGAATTTAATTTTTCTCAGCACGTCGCAGTGATTTACTTCACGGCGTTGGACGCAATCGCATTTTTAACCGATGGTGTGTAGGCAAGACTGATGAAAGTCAGCTTCATGGGATATCCGATAAAAAAATCCATCGGATTAGATTCCATCAGATATCGTGTGTACAGGGCTTTAGACAGCTGTCGTCGGTACAAGTAAATAAGCTCCTTAAAAAAAAATCTTCACTTTTAGTCCAGGTAACAATGGTCAATTGGACATATAGAGAGAGTGAATCCCCCTAGGGAAACAAAAACACCTACATAAACAGGGATTCTAACCTAAAACCATTTCATCCAAAACGACAAAAAGTTTCGGCTTTAGATACATTAAAAATGTTGAAGCTGTGTGGTTACGTTAGCGTATTTGGTTTCCCTCTTCAAAACTCTGTTTCTGCCTTTAACTAAATTATAAGATTTGTGCCTTAGTTATTCTTCAAATAATTTATATAATTCGTCTCAAATTTATAACAGTGAAGTTTTTATTACTTTAAAGAAATGAAAGCCCAGCTTGTGCCAGGCTCATGCTTACCTTTTCCTGAAGCATTCTTAACAGTCACCTGTTGGGTTGGTCCCTTTCCACTTTGGCCCTAACCAACAGTGATAACAGGGCCACTCTCTGCACCATTGCACAGTGAATGCAGGGCACCTCAGATACAGTCAGTGAGCCCATGACATCCTACACTACTACTATACTCTTAATCTTCCAGGTTGAGGGAAGCTGAGTCTAAGGAGTCCAGGGAGACTAAGGATATCTTGAAGTAAAAAAAAAAAAAGAACAGACAACTTCAGAGTGAAGATTTTGGCTGTGCTGCATTTACACTTGATACTAAAGCTGTGGCCACGATCCTTGTCTTCTGGGGTCCCTCGTCAGCTGTCTCAGCTCCTCCCCACTTCTGATAACCCCCTCTGGGAAGCGCTCTCCCAAGGGGGTTACCTTGCAGGCGCGCTCCCGAGTCCTATATTCGGCGTCCATAGCCGCCGACTACAGGACTCGGCCCCACCCCCTGGCCCTTGCGTCATTGGAGTTCATTGACAGCAGCACGAGCCAATGGCAATCATGAGATGTTTTTTCACCGTGAAAAAACATGAACCTTTACAACCCCTTTAAATTAAGGTGTTTTTCCTAAGGATTTGAAAGCTCCATTAAACTATCTGTTCTTGTACCACAAAACGCCCATCAATGCTGTAAGCCTGCAGTTAGATATTGAGGTTATGCAAGCAATGTTCCTTCTCAAGAAAAACAAAAGCTGCAATTTTCAATGTGTTAAACTTGAAGACTTATTAGGCAACCATTACACATAAAAACACTTAAAAGAAAATACTCATAAGAAAAATATGACATGAAATTGAACACTCTCCGCAAATTAAAGGAGTTGTAAATAAAAAATAAATTATGCTGAAATGACTGTTTACAGGGTATAGAGACATAATAGTTAACTGATTCCTTTTTAAAAAACGATTAAAAATAGATAAAAATCAATCATATAATGTACCTGTAGTTTCTAGTTTCGTTTTTGCATGTTGTTTCCTGCCTCTCTGCTGTACAGAGCCACCAAGCCAATACAGTACAGGGCAGTGATGGTTTGGAAAACAAAACTGATTGGTGCTGTGGAGTTTTAGACACACAGTAATCACACCTCCTTGATTAGTGACCACAGAGAGAAAGCTCCCAGTACTGTGGTTATCAGGAAACAGACAACCAGGAAGTGTGGAGATCAGAGAAGAATTACAGCAACTTGAGAGCAAAAACAAACAATGAGGACATGGAAAAACGCACCGCATTAAGGTAAAGGAAGCTATTAACTACTTGCCGACCGCCCGCCGTCATATTACTGCGGGACGGTGGCACTGCTGGACGAGACCCCGTAGCTATACGTCCACTCTAAAGCGGCCGCTAGGAGACGCATGCGCGCCGTCGGAGGCGGCGCACGCGCGTCCCCGCTCGCCCCCGAGGCCCGTGTGCGTGCCCGGCGGGTACGATCACCGCTGGTCACACGTGATCGCTCGTTACAGAGCGGGGACCGGGAGTTATGTGTGTAAACACATAGTTTCCGGTCCTGTCAGTGGGAGAAACTCTGATCTTCTGTTCATACAATGTATGAACAGAAGATCAGTGATTTCCCCTAGTGAGGCCACCCCCCTATACAGTTAAAACACACCCAGGAACACACTTAACCCCTTCCTTGCCCCCTAGTGTTAACCCCTTCACTGCCAATGGCAATTTATAGTAATACAATGCATTTTTATAGCATTAATCGCTATAAAAATGCCAATGGCCCCAAAAATGTGTCAAAAGTGTCCGAAGTGCCCGCCATAATGTCGCAGTACTGAAAAAAATGCTGATCGCCGCCATTACTAGTAAAAAAAAAATATTAAAAAAAATGCCATAAAACGACCCCTTATTTTGTAAATGCTATAACGTTTGCGCAAACCAAGCAATAAACGCTTATTGCGATTTTTTTAATGAAAAATATGTAGAAGAATACGTATCGGCCTAAACTGAGGAAAAAAATGTTTTTTGATATATTTTGGGGGATATTTATTATAGCAAAAAGTAAAAAATATTGCATTTTTTTTCAAAATTGACGCTCTATTTTTGTTTATAGCGCAAAAAATAAAAACCACAGAGATGATAAAATACCACCAAAAGAAAGCTCTATTTGTGGGAAAAAAAGGACGCCAATTTTGTTTGGGAGCCACGTCGCACGACTGCGCAATTGTCAGTTAAAGCGACGCAGTGCCGAATCACAAAAAGTGCTCTGGTCATTGGACAGCAATATGGTCCGGGGGTAAAGTGGTTAAGATAAAAAAAAATCCTTAATAAACCCTTTAAAAATTCATATTATTGTAAAACCTAATAAATGAATGGATGAGACAATGACATGTAGTTTATTGTTTATTATTTGACTTCTTAAATAATGTTTTGCAGAGAAATCAATTTATCCTAAATCCCTCCACTCATCCCTAGTCAGAATTTTGAATTCAGGGGCCTTTGATGTAACAAACGGAACCTTTGTTAGGCAATGACATGGTACACTGAGTTTTTAATCACACTCACAACATGCAGTGCTTCATTTAGTTCAGCAGATAGCAGGGTAAGGTGCTGGTATAGATCTTTAGAATGCAGATCATTGAGCTGTGACTCCCCAAACAGCTAAATCAGAATATGTTGGCTCATTCAAATTGTGAAAAGGGGTACTTCTTGTTTCAGTAGATCAGACCCAAATTTATGCATATTCAGGCTATAATTATGTATCGCACATAAGATCAATTTATGGAGCTCAAAACATTGACAATTTGATGCAGTTTTTCATGTCAATTCTATACCTATTCTGATGTAACTAATCTTATGGCCATTTATACATCTTATGATCATTACCACTGTCTTATAGAGTAATCATTTATATTAATAGTTATTGTTATCTCATTGTCTTATGATCTTAATGAACGGTCTACAACAGTAATACAACTTGCAAGCAGGACATTTCTACTGGGTCAAGAGGGCATCTGAAGTAAATGCTGCAATATACAAACTAATAAACATACAATAAATAAACTACATAATTATTATCCCGAAAGGTGATTATGGATTCCCTAGATCTTTTGCATATGTATTAACTTGTCTATTTCCATAGTAAACTAGTCTAAAGAAACTCAGATAAGCATAATAGTATAAGGTTAGCTATGAAAGAAAAACAGTATAGTAAAACAATATCTTTCATTTATTTCCCAAGAAAATAGGAATATGCTAACACCAAACTCTAACGTAAAGTATAACAGCAGAGTATATGACACAAATAACATCAAAGATACTTATCACACATGGTTTCATCATCTGGGCTCTAGATGGCAAAAGAGAACGAGCCAAGAGGCTCACATAAGCAGGCTAGAAAAAAAGGGGACTCTTACTTTTCTGTGTGTGCTTTTAACATTTGTTCACTCTCACTCACAACCACCCCCACTTGCCTCCTGTCCAATCAGATATTGCCAAGGTAGTCCTTCTCAACAGATTATATTACTGACTGTCTTGCCATATTGGCCTCTGGGGGCAGTATTACTCCTATCATCTCCAGAAGCTTGTTGATATTTTGATCTTTGTCATCAACTATCTTGGCAGCAATATCTCTCTTTGAAGCTTGCTTGCAGAGTGGTAATCACTGATTCTCATCTTATTGTCCTAGCCAGACAGGAGCCAGGCCCCCTTGCTATGCAGATTCTGCTTGGGGCCACCTGCCTGTAAATACCTTTATCCTTTAAAACCATGGAAATGCAAGTATCAGCCTGGCTGATCTTTGGGAATAGGAAACAGATATGTAGAAATTCCAGAAATAGGACATTAGACCATGTTGCCTTCCAACAAACAGCATCTTTAATGGTTATGATTAGTTCCGGTTGCCTTTTTCTGTTAAAACACCAAAAATAGACTGTGACTGTGGTCACTCTATTGCCTGTTTATGGAGCCCATACTTATGTACATTCAGCAGCAATTGTGGGTAAGTGATTCTTATCAACTTGTTCTGTTCCTTTTGAAGATTGCAGGTTCCTATGTGGAGGGAGGGGAGGGGAGGAGGAAGTTGGGGAGGGTGTGTTTTTGTTATTTCTCACATGGTTTCATTGGTGGCTGTCTCTTATATATATCACTGTGTTGCATTAAGTCTGTATCACTTGTCTGACGAAGAGGTCCTCTGCGACTTTGAAACGTTGCTGTTTCTGTGATCGTTTCTCTGCAATAACATTTTTTGGATGTTTTTTTTTTAACGATCCTCGGTGTGCTGGCGAATATACTCACATGATTACTTTTCCAGTTCCCCTCTGGTGATCGCTTCAGCACCCTCTTCTCTTATTGGCTGCTCTACAGGAAGGTGTGCAATTGGAATATTTTGAGATTTTGACCAAACAGCCTCAGACTTCCTCATCCCCCCTCATCAGCACAGTTTGGCTACTTTCGGAAAACTGGTGACGCGCTTATGTGCCGGGGGAAGTTTTTCAGAAGGAGTCAATCATCTAGCCTCTGCATAGGAAAGCCTACTCCCGCTGGAGTGAGAACCCGGAAGCCGGGTGGAAAATAACAATAAGACGTATATGCACCAAAAAAAAAACAGCATAGTGTATATGTTGGAATTATGCTGAATGGAAAGTTGAATACATGTTTTTAGGGTGAACCTCCGCTTTAAGATCAAAAATCCAGCCTGATAAGGTAGCAGGGTAAGGGGGAGGGTCCACTTAAGGGCAATTTGTCTTCAGGCCACAAACGGGGCACGTTTAATAGTATTTGCTATAGGAAAAGTACAGTATAAACAAAAGAATCAAGATAGCCCAGTAGACACATACATGGTTCTACAGGAATATTTACATCTAATATCCCATTAAGTGTACCAACTAACTCCGCCCAATATTCAAGAAGCATCAGGAAATGGATGAAGAACAGATCCACAAAATGAATATTCCAAAAGCAAACAGATTCTTGCATTGCAGATATTAAAGAAGAACTCCAGCATTTCCTCCCCAAAACAACAGATGCATTTAGCATGTAACTGAATCATAACCCCACTGTCAGTTTGTGTGTAACTTACCTCCTTTGTCTGTGATGTCACTTTTCCTGATTTCCAAAGTTCTCTGACTTCCTGTTTCCTTCCTTTTCCAGTCCTGAGACTATATGTCCCATGATCTTTTGAGCCTCTGTAGCTTCATGGCGGTCTATGGGAGTCACTTGTAGCAGTTCTGGGAGTGGATGTGGGGGTGTCCTAACGTTACTGTGGGTGGTTCTGGGCCTTTATGTGGGTGATGAAAGGTGTAAATGTGTCATACCGCCTCCTGTGTCATTCCTGTCTATCAGCATGCCAAAGAATAATGGTTTACTGCAAGACTACAGAGGAAGGGCTATTGGAGGTTATTATAAAGGTTTTTCCCTCATATGTAAATGAATCACTTCACAGAGAGCAGAGCTCTGGGAGGGTGGTATCTGAGGGGTGGGATTCAATTCTAATTGTCATCCATTATATCCTGCCCAGCAGCACAGCTAGCGTTCAGAACAGGTTGTGTATGAAGGGGTTTTCTTCTTGAATAATGCTGTGATCTGTGAAGCGGGACTTGATAGGTTTGGACTCTTCCTACAGGGCTGGATGGAATGCTAATTAGGATGTATTCAATGCCACCCACAATCAGAGCTGTGAAGGAAATTACATAATTTACACAGTCTGAAAGACTACAAAGGGGAGTGTTACAGACTCTAGCTGCTTTAGGAAGTGTCTGTGAAAGGGTACAGATGTATGATCTATGCTGGGACTGATCATTCTATTCAGTTCTAGTGAAAAGAAAGTTGGAATTCAGCTTCAAAGTGATTGTAAAGGCAAAGCCCCATCTACATCCAGCGATGTCCACGAGTGCCTCAGCTGTTCCGGACTCTCCTTCCCCATTGGCTGAGACACAGCAGCAGCGCCATTGGCTCCTGCGGCTGTCAATCAAAGTTAGCCAATCAGGAGAGAAAGGGGACGGGGGCCGAACTAGGGCTCTGTGTCTGAATTAACACACAGAGCTGCAGCTCAGCTCGGGTGCCCCCATAGCAAGCTGCATGCTGTGGGAGCACTCAACAGGGGGGAGGGGCCAGGTGCGGCAAAGAGGGGGATCTGGGCTGCCCTGTGCAAAACCAGTACACAGAGCAGGCAAGTATAACATGTTGATTATTTTTAGAGAAAAAAAGAGACTTTACAATCACTTTAAGGTAAAGCTTTCTATAAGCAGCATAAGAAAGACATCACCAAACCTCAATCCAACTGTTGTGAGACTAGTAGTCAGAGGTACATGCTTTAGATGATCTCACACTGCAGATATGCTGCTGTGAGGCTCAAGGCAAAGTAAATGCACTGCTACTGTATTTTCAGAAGGAAATAAAAAGGGGAGATTTTTTAGAGACAATTAACATTTCTAAATGTTTCCTAAGAGACAGGAAATCTATATTTGAGCTCAGATTCACTTTAAGTACAATTTATAACAGCTAAGAAAATTATACAAAAACAGATTTTTAAGGAGTATTTTTGCCCGATGGGCAAATACAAAATGACAAGAATTTCAATGATATTTTTTACTGTATTTAACTGATCTACGGTGCATGTACATGCATCTGTTTTAGCAAGATCTGAAAATATATATAAAAAAAAAAAAAAGAGAAACAGTATGAGTGAACTGATAAATAAATATTGCTAAACATCAGGCTATTGGCACTGTTGTCTGAGAACCGTTGTGTTATTCTTGGAGCAGAAAATCAAATTAAAACAAATCACTGTGTGGAAACCTAAACGTTTCTGGGCACATTTCTTTGCGTTGCCCAACATATAATAACAATGATAAGCATGTTAATAAAAACAACAATAATTCTTCTAAAAAAATTATCCTTAACCACTCGCCTCCTGTAGATATACGTTGGCAGAATGGCATGGCTGCGCAAAGCAACATACCCATTTTGTTTTGAATTTGCGGCCAGCAGAGTGCGTGAGCTTTGTGACGTGCCACAGGACTCGATGTCCGCCGGTGTCCCGCGATCGTGTAATGGAGCTGCAGAACAGGGAGATGCCAGTGTCAACAAGGCATTTCCCTGTTCTGCCTAGTGACAGGACAGTGATCTACTGTTCCCTGTCATCGGGAGCAGTGATCACTGTCATGTCACTCGTAGCCCAGCCCCCCCACAGTTAGAATCACTCACTAGGACACACTTAACTCCTCTCTCGCCCCCCTAGTGGTTAACCCCTTCCCTGCTATTGCCATTTACACAATAATCAGTGCATTTTTATAGCACTATTTAGTTTAAAAATGACAATGGTCCCAAAATAGCGTCAAAAGTGTCCGATGTGTCCATCATAATGTCGCAGTCACAATAAAAATTGCAGATCGCCACCATTACTAGTAAAATAAAATAATTAATAAAAATGCCATAAATCTATCCCCTATTTTGTAGACGCTATATATTTTGCGCAAACCAATAAATATATGCTTATTGCGATTTTTTACCAAAAATATGTAGAAGAATACTTATCGGTCGAAAATGAGAAATAAATCATTTTTTTATATATTTTTTGTAGGGCTGTTACGGATCAAAATTTTTGTGTTCGAATAATCGATTTTTTTTTTAATCGATTCATTTTGATTAATTATAACGCACATACAGATCCCCAGTGCAGCTACCAACCATTGGAAAAATGCATAGCAGGATACAAAAAACACACAGAGGCATCGCTCGATAGGAATAGCATTAAAACTTTTATAGTCTTCAAGTAGTTAACAAAATAAATATTGCACTGGAGAAAAAAAACGATGTAGCTACATAAACTGTAAAAATGGTGCAAGTAATACCAAACGGTAGCAAATACAGTCATAAAAACATGTAGCTAAGTATGATACTGGTATAAAAATGTGTACAATGATACCACTGCTGAATCCAGATGAGGAGAGGTTAACATCAGTCCGTCGGCATGTAGCTGTCCCGTGAAGTGAACTATCACAACTCCCAGTGGATGGCTGTAGAATCCCAGGGTGATAGAGGGAAGTGTAAAAGACCTTGGGCCAGATTCAGGTAGATGGGAGCATCTTTGCTCCAGAGTAACGCTTCTCATTTACGTTACGTTACGTTAAAGTTGCGGCAGCGTAACGAAAATGAGCCGGCGGAATTCAAATTGGGCGGGTACGGGGCGTGTAGTATTTAAACTAAGCGCGATCCCGCCGCGAACGTACTGCGCATGCGTCGAGTGTCAGAGCATCCCCGTGCGCATGCTCCAAATTCCGTGAATGAACGTCAATGACGTCACATTCCCATTCATGATCTTTTTACGCAAGCGACGTGATTTTTTTTTTCCCGACGCGATGACGACGCCTATACCTAACATAGGATACTCCAACCCCATGTAGGTATATCTTCGCGCCGCGTATCGCTTCCGGAAACGTCGTACCGTCATTGCGTCGCGCCGGAATTCGCTTGTGAATTGCCGATTTCCGCTCATTAACATATTTTTTGAGCGGAAATCGGCGGGAACGCCCCCGGCGCCATTTTTAAGTTGAAGTAACGATGCGATGGCGAAACTCAGTTACGCTGATCGCATCGGAGCTTCAGCCCGGCGTTTCTTGTTTTCTGGTTACAGAAAACAAAAACGCCGGCTCAAAGTGACAGTTAGGCTGGCGGATCACTGGATCCGCCAGCCTAACTGTTCCTGAATCTGGCCCCTTGTGTGTGGCAGATAGTAAGGTCCCGCCAACATGCCGATATGAAGGCACAGCAAAGGAGCCCTTCAGATAGACACGGCAAGCCCCGCCGGTGTCTATGACGTCACCGGATCTCTGACGGAATTCCCTGAAGGCGGAGAGGTGGGTACCAATCAAAAGAATTTTGATCGATCAAAAAAAATTTTATTCTAGCACAAAGTAAAAAAAAATCGCTTTTTTTTGTTCTTAGCGCAAAAAATAAAAAGTGCAGAGGTGATCAAATACCACCAAAAGAAAGCTCTATTTGTGGGGGGGAAAAAAGGACGTCAATTTTGTTCAGGTGCAACGTCACACGATCGTCCAATTGTCAGTTAAAGCGACGCAGTGCCAAATCGCAAAAAATGGCCCAGTCAATGGGCAGCCAAATCCTTTAGGGCTGAAGTGGTTAATACATTCACATTAATAAATACTTACAGAGTATTCAATTATTATATACATGATATACAGTATGTACAAGAGTACTGTATATGATCTTCTTAGTCAAGTCCCTGTAGACTAACCCTAAGGGCTTGTTCAAACGTGAAGTGGCCATTGTTGCCGCCTTTTTGAAAAGCAGTCTGGTAACCCTCAAAGTGCAGGCAGCTGCATGCGTTGCATGCGGTTACAGAGGGGGAGTTTCAGCACAGCCTCATTTACTTACATCTGGCAGTGGTAATGCCTGTAGAATGTGTCATGCCATTTATTTTTGTCAACAGCTATGATCAGCTGTGTTTCTGTATGTAGGTGGGCAGTTGGAGGGGTAAACCTATGGCTGAACTATCTGCTTTGGTCACTCATGGGCCACTTATGAAAACGAGCCCTTAAAGTGTATTTAAGTTTAAAAAGATGTTACATTTTTGTTTAACCGTCACTTGCTTTGTTTGTTGTAATTGCCGATGGCTCAACTTCCTGTCCTAAGTGACAATGCACCCTGAGAGGCTGCTTAAATGGGAACAGCATTGTCAGTGTAGTATATGCGCTCCCACTGTGGGCTGTAGACTACAAATGTGAGTCGTGTCCAGGGGCGGACTGACCATTGAGGAACCCGGGCACTGCCCAAAGGGCCCTATGCCACTAGGGGGCCCCATCAGGGTTGCCAGGCTCATAAAAACCAGGGACAGTATCTGTGTTTTTTTTACATCTGTCCCTGATATGTCCAAAACCTACATGCTTTTGATGTGAAAATCCCGAGATTTTAGCTGCCCCGCCTCTGTACTTCCACCTGGCTTGGCGGCCATCTGTAATCCCGGGGGCACCATGATCTTCTATTGCCCGGGGGCCCCATGAGTTGTCAGTCCGCCCCTGGCCGTGTCTATTCAACAGACTTTAGTACCATTCACAGACCATTGTGTGTTATTGCCTAAAGAGGAGCCCCAAAAAAAAGTCAGCAGCTACAAATACTGTAGCTGCTAACTTTTGATATAAGGACAGGGATCTGACAATGTCGGTACCAAAACTGATTCTTCCATTGGCTTTGGGTGCAGGCAGTAGCATCTTCACTTGCTGCATTTCTTAATGGTCCCACCATTTTCTGGGACCTGTGTGTGTCCCAGGAGGCAGTGGGGGAAAAGGAGGGGTCAAACATACTTGAAGATTGTTGCAGCACTCTTACCCAGAAGTGGGAGCGGGTATCTGTCAAAACCAGGTACCCACTCCCCACAAAAAGTGCCAAATGTGGCAGTGGAGGGGGAAGGGTGCAAACAAGTGGAGCTTCCCCTTTTGGGTGAAGCTCTGCTTTAAGGACAACTGTGCACTGAATGTAAGCGGTTCAGTGAAGCTTAGTTCACAAAGTAATAATACGTTTTGATAAAACAATACAAATGATTGCCCATCACTTTATGTCTCAATGATAAATATCTACTTATTTCCCAGATGTCAGAGTGATGGCTAAAGAGCATGTGCCATGATCTAGTTTCATTTCTGCTACAGATCTGTGAATAAATGTAGACACCTGCACTCGTCTGTTTGTATACACCTGCCCCAAACTGCATCCCAGTTTCTAAACCTACACAGGGCCGCCTTTAAGGCAGGGCAAAAGGGGAAGCTGCCCTGGGCCATGTCATTGTTGTGGGGCCCAAAGCAGCTGCCTCATACTTGCAAACTATCCCAGTTTAAATTCCCTTGTCCCTTGACGTTTTATTCCTGTGCTGTGTCCTGATATCCCAGTGTGAAGTGCTGCTACTAATGCTCTGCCCTATTGCTGCAGACCCTATTTTTAAATTTAAATAACAGCCATTCATATGTAAATAATGGCAGCATTCATATGTAAATAGCTGAGGACGGTGGCATTCATATGTAAATAAAGGCAGCATTCATATGTACATCATGCCCCTCTGCAGTGAAGAGATGATGTGCTGTAACCTCTAGCAGCCAATCAGTGAGCAGTATTACTGTACAGTCATCTCTAGCAAACAATCAACAAGAAGAAATCAGTAAGTAGTAATGATATGCTGTAACCTCTGGCAACCAATGGCAATCACTGCCTGATCTGATACAGTAAACTGATCTTAATGGCCCATACACACGATCCGAATATCGGCCGATGGATCGTACGACTTTTTTCGCTTAATAATCGCAAGTAAAATAAAATAGGTTATTAAACTCACGAAAATTCTCGTACGACAGAAAAAAAAGATCGGAAGTGATGTCACGTGTTGTAATGTATTTGTATTGTATTGTCGGATCAGCATATGAGTTGTTGGACATTCCATAACCATAGACATTAATTTGGTGATACCCCCTTGGGAATTTGTGCCCATTCAGCCAAATTAATGTTTATAAGGCCAGGTAAAGTACTGATGTTGGTTTAGAAGATTTGTCTCACAGTTGGCTTCCCAATTGATTCTAAATGTGTCCAGCAGTGTTGACATTAGGGCTCTATGCACTTTGCTTTAATTTCTCCTCAGCAAACAATTCAAAACATGTCTGCATAGACCTTGCTTTGTGCACATAGACACAGTCATGCTGGAACAGAAATTCTTCCAAAAGTTTGGAAGAATACTACTGCCTAAAATGTGTTGTTTTAGTAGTGCCCTTCACTAAAAAAAGTTCTGTCCACCAGACTTATATTCTGATTATCTGTGTCAGTGTTGTGAAATTAACATGTAAAGTTTGTAATTTACATAAGACAATCATATGTTGAGTGCAGGCTCCATCTAGTGTTCTTTTTTGGTATTGCTTCAGTTCGGTTTATTTAATTACAGTACTGTGTGTGTGTAGTTAAGGAAGTTGTTAGTAAGCAGGGAATTCTGCGTAGAATCTTCACAGGAAGTGAACAGCCACCATGCTCTGAGAAGACACTGCAGGGAGCCGGACATGTCTTGCTCAATCTATCGCCATCACCCCTTAGAGAACTTAAAAAGTAGGGTTGTCCCGATACCACTTTTTTAGGACCGAGTACAAGTACCGATACTTTTTT
Organism: Rana kukunoris; assembly: GCA_029574335.1. NCBI lineage: Eukaryota > Metazoa > Chordata > Amphibia > Anura > Ranidae > Rana > Rana kukunoris. The sequence goes on along the minus strand of CM056049.1, from coordinate 229,950,974 downwards.
TCAAGTAGTCGCCGATACCGATTACCGATACTTTTTTTAAACGTGTCCCTAAATGCAGCCATGTCCCCCACATATTGCAGGCATGTCATGTCCCCCACATATTGCAGCCATGTCATGTCCCCCACATATTGCAGCCATGTCATGTCCCCCACATATTGCAGCCATGCATGTCCCCCACATATTGCAGCCATGTATGTCCCCCACATATTGCAGCCATGTCCTGTGCCACATATTGCAGCCATGTCATGTCCCCCACATATTGCAGCCATGTCATGTCCCCCACATATTGCAGCCATGTCATGTCCCCCACATATTGCAGCCATGTCATGTCCCTCATATATGCAGCCATGTCATGTCCCCTACATATTGCAGCCATGTCCTGTGCCCCATATTGCAGCCATGTCATGTCCCCCATACCTCCAGCTCCTCTGATTTTTCCCGCCGCCGCCGCTGCTGCCGGGTTAATCCCCGTGCAACACAGCGAGCATTACAAGTTTTCGTTGGTAAACTTGTAATACCCGCGGCGCCATGTATAGACACGCGATTGATCGGATCCGTCCAATCGCGAGCAAGGGGGGAGTGTCTATGCACGTATCCGTGCGAGCGGCAGGCGGCGGGCGGCGGGGGGCGAGCGGCGGGGGGGGGGTTGTATTCTATTTCGGTATCGGGGGTATTTGCGTAAGTACAAGTACTCCCGCAAATACTCGGAATCGGTCCCGATACCGATACTGGTATCAGTATCGGGACAACCCTATTAAAAAGTATGTTTTTATTATCTCATCTTGCATTGAATATTATTGTTTCTGCTATGTATGCTGTATTGTATGCAATAGTGTACTTATTGAGGTCTATTTCTGTTATTTTGTAGTTTCACCTTGCTTGTTCTAATAAACTGAGATCAAAGAAATATGGTATCTGAAGTTCATGGGATAGGAAGGTTTAGCTGAATGTCCTTGAGACAGAACAGGTTGCACTCAATCATTTGGAAGGGTGCCCACATAAGTGTGGCCATGTAGCGTACTTTATCCTCATCCTTTTGAAATATAACCCTAGTGACAAGAAAGATCACACTCGAGACCTGGTATAATAAGGAAGTATTGCCATGATACATTAGACTGACGTGTTATCAGTGAAAGCTGACATAGTACAAGACGTGGCTGGACAACACAAGAGAATGTCACATTAGGGGGATCTAATTAGCATGTTACAAAAGATTACCGTGACAGATACCATAGCCATGTTTCAAAGGATATTTTACAGCAGACTGCTTCTGACTTCAGTAATGTGCAGGATACTGTTAACAACTGTTGTCACATTTCAAGCAGGCATGCGTTGTTATTAATTATTTCAAACCTAACTCCAGCCAAAACGTAATCTTTTTTTTTTCTTTTTTTCCCCCTCACTGAAAGTAAAACCAATTCAATGAACTAGGAGAAAGGAGGTCACCAAGACAGAAAGGTACAGACAGGAAAAAACTGAGGGTCTACCCTTTGCTTTAAACTTTGTTTACTGTCTCTAATAGAAACACATCTTTAATATTTGTTCCCCTGACCTCTCTGCCACTAGGACAGAAAATGAGAGAATATCTCACAGAGGTTCTAACCTTTCCTCACTTATTCCAAAAGAGAAAAAAAAAACATTTTGGCTGAAGTTGGGCTTTAAAATGAGTACAAGAACAGCTTTAATGTACAGTTTGCATGATCCCTAAACCAAATTAAAAAGAACAAATCTACCAACAAGGCCTCATTCAGATGGATATTGCAGAGACAGCGGCTGTCTGTAAAATGTAGGTAAGCAGCTGTGTCTGTGCAGCACCCATCTGAATAAGGTCTAAAGCAGGGCCGGACTGGAAATAAAATCCAGCCATGGAAAAGATTTCACACCAGCCCCATAGCATTATTATACCAGCCTAACAGCAAATGTAATTTTCTTGTTCATAAAAGGGAAAACCATACATTTTAAAGCACAGAGACCACCTTCCGCAGAAAGTAAAGACTATGGTAAGGGGGTGGGTTACTGATATAAGGGGGAAACCTTTACATCAGTGCCCCCTTACATAATTGTATTCACTTGCTCCTTACATCAGTGACCCCCCTTCAGACTGACCTCGCGGCACTGTCACTGACCTCCTCTCAGGTGCACCTTGCAGGGCTCAGTCAGATGGCTCCCGTTTGGCGGCTCTGGTTTTCCTATAGTCTCCTCTCCATAGTCCACACACGTCTGACTTCTCCCATGACCCCAATCCTGACAGCACTCCCACTCTTGACTCCTCTCCAGACTCCCTTAGAGACTGCAAACATGATACAGGAGATGGGCAGACTGCAGACATAGTACAGGAGATGGTCAGAGACTGCAGACATGGTACAGGAGATGGTCAGAGACTGCAGTCATGCTGAGTTCCCAGGTCTGTATGCCTGCTGTGCCCATTATGAAGGGTTCCCACAATTCCTGTGCTGAGTTCCTGGGTCTGTACACCTGCTGTGCCCATTATGAGGGGTTCCCATCATCCTTGCTCTGAAGGTCTGTGCACCCGATGTGTCCATCATGAGGGGTTCCCACCATCCCTGTGCTAAGTTTCCGGGTCTGGATGCCTGCTGTGCCCATTATGAGAGGTTCCCCACTGATGGGCACTGATAAGCTGCACTGATGTGCACCGATGAGGGGGCACTGATAGGCTGCACTGATGAGGTTGCACTGATAGGTGGCACTAATGGACAATGATAGTTGGCACTGATGGACAGTGATAAGTGGTACTGATGGGCAACACCGGTGATAAGTGTCTTGATTATCTGTGTGCAGATCCCCTATACAGGGCCGGCGCTACGTATAGGCAAGGTCAGTCTAGAGCGCACGTCAGTAAGGACTCTTTCACACGTCCGTTCCGTTCGTCTGTTTTTTGGACGTCCGTTAACGGACCTCATTGCTTCCCTATGGGAGCGGATCCGTTAGTGGATGATGCATCCGCTAACATCCGCCAGATCCGCATTCGTTTTTTCGGACGGAAGAATGTCCTATTTTTCTTCCGTCCGGCCGAACGGATCGGATGCAAACGGACAGACGGTCCGTTTCCATCCGATTCCCCATAGGGGATAGCGGAGGAGAGACAGGGCGGTCCCTGCACAGTGTGCGGGGACCGCCCTGTCCGCCCGACAGCTCAGCGGAGACCCCCGCTGAGCCGACGGACACACGGGGCGGACCGAAAAACGGACCGCTCCGTGTGAAAGAGCCCTAAGAGGGTGGAGTCAGGAGTGGAGCCAAGTGAGGTGGCAAAATGAGGTTTCGTCTAGGATGTCAAAAATCCTTGCACCAGCCCTGGCCAAGGGCTGCTCTATATGACAAAATTACTTTTAGTAATTATAATGAAATTAAACAAATAAGAATAACAGTAAAAAGAAATAATGATTTTGTTAATATAAACTTTCTGGATAAGCAAAAGATCAAGTACCTTGGCACTTGGCATAAATGCAGTCATCCAGGCACTAAATCTAAGATAGAGATATATAATAGGTCATCACGGCTATAACAACAATGCTTAACAAACATGTTTATCAGACAACTATCATTTGATCACGTACACACTAATACTGTATACTGAGTATTTTATCATGTTTTTTGTTTCTCCATAGCTGTATTTAAAATCCTGGTATTCCCTTCTTTTTTTAAAGTATAACTAAAAGCAAAACTTTTTTTTCGGGAGATGGATTGGAACACCTGTCAGTTTTTATTGCCATCTGTGCCCAAGTTAGAGAGATTTACCATCTCTATTTGTCCTGTTTACTATTATCATTGAAAGTGAAAGTAAAAGAAAATCCAACATTTTGGGTTGTCCCCAGAAAAGTAATAAAGGGGAAATCTTCCAATGGTGAAACTAGTTCTGGTGACTTGGGGGTCCCCAAGAGATTACCTTTATTTGCAGAGATTTCCTTTCACTCCTGGTTTGGCAAGGGGACAGAAAGTGTAGGTAAATCCCCCCCAATGGGATATAGATGGCTAAAAATAAACATTACTGGGGTTTTAACAGTCCCTTGCTATAGCCAAAAAGAGAAGAAACATTTTGCCTATAGTTCTACTTTAATTAAAACTAAAAAGCAGAAATGAATTACTCGCCGTGAACTTTGTATAACAATTGCGCGGTCATGCTACACTGTACCCAAACTAAATTTTTGTGATTTTGTACCCACAAATAGAGCTTTCTTTTGGTGGTATTTGATCACCTCTGGAATTTTTATTTTCTGCAAAAAAAAAATGAACGAAAATGTATAATACATTTTTTTTTTGTTTCCGTTATAAAACATTGTAAATAAGTATGTTTTCTCCTTCACTAATGGGCACTGATGGTACTGCACTGACTGGCACTGATAAGGTGGCACTGATGGGCACCGATGAGGTGGCACTGATGTGGTGGCATTGATGATGGGCACAAATATGGGGCACTGATGGGCAGCACAGATAGGTGGCACGGATGGGCACAGATAGGCGGCACGGATGGGCAGGATTAGGCAGCACGGATGGGCAGGGATAGGCGGCATGGATGGTCAGGGATAGGCGGCATGGATGGGCACTGATAGGCGGCATGGATGGGCACTGATAGGCGGCATGGATGGGCATAGATGGGCACTAACTAATGTGCTGTACTAATGGATGCCAATCAGTGCCAAACAATGCCTGCCAATCAGTGATGCCCATTGTGGGCACTGATTGGCATCCATTGTGGCACTGATTGGCATTCATTATGTGTCATCCCTGGTGGTCTAGGGTGGCATACCTTTGTTTTAAATTCCTGGTGATTTAGTGGAATCCCTGGTGGTCGAGTGGGCATCCCTGGTGGTCCAGTGGGCATCCTCGGGGGGTTGTGCTGATAATCGATCAGCACAAACCCCCCTGTCAGAGGAGCAGCCGATCGGCTCTCCTCTACTCGCGTCTGACAGACGCGAGTGAGGAAAAGTCAAATAACCGGCTTTTCCTGTTTACATCGTGTTAAAGTGTCTCCGTGAGAGACACTTTACCTAGATCAGTGTTGCGGGGTGTCAGACTGACACCCTGCAACAACGATCGCCACGATGCGCGCCCCCGGGGGTGCGCAGCGGCTCAATATCCTGAGCACGTCATATGACATCCAGTCAGGATTAAGCAACCACTTTGCCGCCGTCAATCTGTTATTGGCGGGCGGCAAGTTGGTAAAATTGCCTGTGAAATGGTGACAAACTTTGCTATCCAAAGTTAGATGATGCTTAAAAACCTCTTATAGGTCATTGGTTCAGAGTTAACCAAGCCTAGTGGCTGTAGAATTGCTGCTCTCATTCCAGCATGCATGGTGATCTTTAACAAATAACAATATTGGCCCGGATTCACGTCGGACTTACGCCGACGTATCTAAAGATACGCCGTCGTAAGTACAAATGTGGGCCGTCGCATCTCTGCGCCGATTCACAAAGCTAGATACATTGAAAAGCAAGGCTTCAGCCGCCCGACGTCGCATGCGCAGTTCGTTTTTTTTTTAAGCTTAGCCCATCATTTGCATGGGGTCACGCTTCATTTATCACGCCCACTTCCAGCCCACTTCCACCTACTTCGACTTATGTCGGCTTACGCCGACAACTATACGCTACGCCGGCGCAACGTTGAGCGCATATTATTTGTGAATAGCATGCTTGCCTCTCAACGTTGCGCCAGCGTAGCGTAAAGAAGATACGCTACGCCCGCACAAAGATGCGCCGTTGGCTGTAAATCCGCGCCATTGTGCGTAGATGCCCCTCCATGTGTATTTATGTACATATGTGTGTATATGTGGGGGCAGGGGGGAAGGGTCAGACATTTTTGAGAGGGTTTTAGGTACTATAACTTTAATTTTCTAAACTTTTTTTCACTTATCTATTTTGTTTTTTATTTATTACATGTACTTATATAGTGCTGTTAATTTACACAAATCTATATTATATATATTGTACGTTCACATTAGCCTCTGCCCTCAAGAAGCTTACAATCTAAGGTCCCTACTGTAACTTACATGCATACTTACAGTACACATACTAGAGCCAATTTAGACAAAAGGGTCCCCCAGCCTCCCAGTGTCTCCAAAAAACTGACCACCCATTTATAAACAATTAATATTTTGTACAAATCCCTGAACCCTGTGTTTGTAAAACATACAATGTATTTTGCAATAGTGTCCCCTATTGATCTGCCGCAGGTGCTGTCTTCCCTTGCGTTGCCTGTACATGGGGAATTCCTCATATTAATGTGACTCCTTGTACGGCCGAACGGATCGGATGCAAACGGACAGACGGTCCGTTTCCATCCGATTCCCCATAGGGGATAGCGGAGGAGAGACCCCCGCTGAGCCGACGGACACACGGGGCGGACCGAAAAACGGACCGCTCCGTGTGAAAGAGCCCTAAGAGGGTGGAGTCAGGAGTGGAGCCAAGTGAGGTGGCAAAATGAGGTTTCGTCTAGGATGTCAAAAATCCTTGCACCAGCCCTGGCCAAGGGCTGCTCTATATGACAAAATTACTTTTAGTAATTATAATGAAATTAAACAAATAAGAATAACAGTAAAAAGAAATAATGATTTTGTTAATATAAACTTTCTGGATAAGCAAAAGATCAAGTACCTTGGCACTTGGCATAAATGCAGTCATCCAGGCACTAAATCTAAGATAGAGATATATAATAGGTCATCACGGCTATAACAACAATGCTTAACAAACATGTTTATCAGACAACTATCATTTGATCACGTACACACTAATACTGTATACTGAGTATTTTATCATGTTTTTTGTTTCTCCATAGCTGTATTTAAAATCCTGGTATTCCCTTCTTTTTTTAAAGTATAACTAAAAGCAAAACTTTTTTTTCGGGAGATGGATTGGAACACCTGTCAGTTTTTATTGCCATCTGTGCCCAAGTTAGAGAGATTTACCATCTCTATTTGTCCTGTTTACTATTATCATTGAAAGTGAAAGTAAAAGAAAATCCAACATTTTGGGTTGTCCCCAGAAAAGTAATAAAGGGGAAATCTTCCAATGGTGAAACTAGTTCTGGTGACTTGGGGGTCCCCAAGAGATTACCTTTATTTGCAGAGATTTCCTTTCACTCCTGGTTTTGCAAGGGGACAGAAAGTGTAGGTAAATCCCCCCCAATGGGATATAGATGGCTAAAAATAAACATTACTGGGGTTTTAACAGTCCCTTGCTATAGCCAAAAAGAGAAGAAACATTTTGCCTATAGTTCTACTTTAATTAAAACTAAAAAGCAGAAATGAATTACTCGCCGTGAACTTTGTATAACAATTGCGCGGTCATGCTACACTGTACCCAAACTAAATTTTTGTGATTTTGTACCCACAAATAGAGCTTTCTTTTGGTGGTATTTGATCACCTCTGGAATTTTTATTTTCTGCAAAAAAAAAATGAACGAAAATGTATAATACATTTTTTTTTTGTTTCCGTTATAAAACATTGTAAATAAGTATGTTTTCTCCTTCACTAATGGGCACTGATGGTACTGCACTGACTGGCACTGATAAGGTGGCACTGATGGGCACCGATGAGGTGGCACTGATGTGGTGGCATTGATGATGGGCACAAATATGGGGCACTGATGGGCAGCACAGATAGGTGGCACGGATGGGCACAGATAGGCGGCACGGATGGGCAGGATTAGGCAGCACGGATGGGCAGGGATAGGCGGCATGGATGGTCAGGGATAGGCGGCATGGATGGGCACTGATAGGCGGCATGGATGGGCACTGATAGGCGGCATGGATGGGCATAGATGGGCACTAACTAATGTGCTGTACTAATGGATGCCAATCAGTGCCAAACAATGCCTGCCAATCAGTGATGCCCATTGTGGGCACTGATTGGCATCCATTGTGGCACTGATTGGCATTCATTATGTGTCATCCCTGGTGGTCTAGGGTGGCATACCTTTGTTTTAAATTCCTGGTGATTTAGTGGAATCCCTGGTGGTCGAGTGGGCATCCCTGGTGGTCCAGTGGGCATCCTCGGGGGGGTTGTGCTGATAATCGATCAGCACAAACCCCCCTGTCAGAGGAGCAGCCGATCGGCTCTCCTCTACTCGCGTCTGACAGACGCGAGTGAGGAAAAGTCAAATAACCGGCTTTTCCTGTTTACATCGTGTTAAAGTGTCTCCGTGAGAGACACTTTACCTAGATCAGTGTTGCGGGGTGTCAGACTGACACCCTGCAACAACGATCGCCACGATGCGCGCCCCCGGGGGTGCGCAGCGGCTCAATATCCTGAGCACGTCATATGACATCCAGTCAGGATTAAGCAACCACTTTGCCGCCGTCAATCTGTTATTGGCGGGCGGCAAGTTGGTAAAATTGCCTGTGAAATGGTGACAAACTTTGCTATCCAAAGTTAGATGATGCTTAAAAACCTCTTATAGGTCATTGGTTCAGAGTTAACCAAGCCTAGTGGCTGTAGAATTGCTGCTCTCATTCCAGCATGCATGGTGATCTTTAACAAATAACAATATTGGCCCGGATTCACGTCGGACTTACGCCGACGTATCTAAAGATACGCCGTCGTAAGTACAAATGTGGGCCGTCGCATCTCTGCGTCGATTCACAAAGCTAGATACATTGAAAAGCAAGGCTTCAGCCGCCCGACGTCGCATGCGCAGTTCGTTTTTTTTTAAGCTTAGCCCATCATTTGCATGGGGTCACGCTTCATTTATCACGCCCACTTCCAGCCCACTTCCACCTACTTCGACTTATGTCGGCTTACGCCGACAACTATACGCTACGCCGGCGCAACGTTGAGCGCATATTATTTGTGAATAGCATGCTTGCCTCTCAACGTTGCGCCAGCGTAGCGTAAAGAAGATACGCTACGCCCGCACAAAGATGCGCCGTTGGCTGTAAATCCGCGCCATTGTGCGTAGATGCCCCTCCATGTGTATTTATGTACATATGTGTGTATATGTGGGGGCAGGGGGGAAGGGTCAGACATTTTTGAGAGGGTTTTAGGTACTATAACTTTAATTTTCTAAACTTTTTTTCACTTATCTATTTTGTTTTTTATTTATTACATGTACTTATATAGTGCTGTTAATTTACACAAATCTATATTATATATATTGTACGTTCACATTAGCCTCTGCCCTCAAGAAGCTTACAATCTAAGGTCCCTACTGTAACTTACATGCATACTTACAGTACACATACTAGAGCCAATTTAGACAAAAGGGTCCCCCAGCCTCCCAGTGTCTCCAAAAAACTGACCACCCATTTATAAACAATTAATATTTTGTACAAATCCCTGAACCCTGTGTTTGTAAAACATACAATGTATTTTGCAATAGTGTCCCCTATTGATCTGCCGCAGGTGCTGTCTTCCCTTGCGTTGCCTGTACATGGGGAATTCCTCATATTAATGTGACTCCTTGTACGGCCGAACGGATCGGATGCAAACGGACAGACGGTCCGTTTCCATCCGATTCCCCATAGGGGATAGCGGAGGAGAGACCCCCGCTGAGCCGACGGACACACGGGGCGGACCGAAAAACGGACCGCTCCGTGTGAAAGAGCCCTAAGAGGGTGGAGTCAGGAGTGGAGCCAAGTGAGGTGGCAAAATGAGGTTTCGTCTAGGATGTCAAAAATCCTTGCACCAGCCCTGGCCAAGGGCTGCTCTATATGACAAAATTACTTTTAGTAATTATAATGAAATTAAACAAATAAGAATAACAGTAAAAAGAAATAATGATTTTGTTAATATAAACTTTCTGGATAAGCAAAAGATCAAGTACCTTGGCACTTGGCATAAATGCAGTCATCCAGGCACTAAATCTAAGATAGAGATATATAATAGGTCATCACGGCTATAACAACAATGCTTAACAAACATGTTTATCAGACAACTATCATTTGATCACGTACACACTAATACTGTATACTGAGTATTTTATCATGTTTTTTGTTTCTCCATAGCTGTATTTAAAATCCTGGTATTCCCTTCTTTTTTTAAAGTATAACTAAAAGCAAAACTTTTTTTTCGGGAGATGGATTGGAACACCTGTCAGTTTTTATTGCCATCTGTGCCCAAGTTAGAGAGATTTACCATCTCTATTTGTCCTGTTTACTATTATCATTGAAAGTGAAAGTAAAAGAAAATCCAACATTTTGGGTTGTCCCCAGAAAAGTAATAAAGGGGAAATCTTCCAATGGTGAAACTAGTTCTGGTGACTTGGGGGTCCCCAAGAGATTACCTTTATTTGCAGAGATTTCCTTTCACTCCTGGTTTGGCAAGGGGACAGAAAGTGTAGGTAAATCCCCCCCAATGGGATATAGATGGCTAAAAATAAACATTACTGGGGTTTTAACAGTCCCTTGCTATAGCCAAAAAGAGAAGAAACATTTTGCCTATAGTTCTACTTTAATTAAAACTAAAAAGCAGAAATGAATTACTCGCCGTGAACTTTGTATAACAATTGCGCGGTCATGCTACACTGTACCCAAACTAAATTTTTGTGATTTTGTACCCACAAATAGAGCTTTCTTTTGGTGGTATTTGATCACCTCTGGAATTTTTATTTTCTGCAAAAAAAAAATGAACGAAAATGTATAATACATTTTTTTTTTGTTTCCGTTATAAAACATTGTAAATAAGTATGTTTTCTCCTTCACTAATGGGCACTGATGGTACTGCACTGACTGGCACTGATAAGGTGGCACTGATGGGCACCGATGAGGTGGCACTGATGTGGTGGCATTGATGATGGGCACCAATATGGGGCACTGATGGGCAGCACAGATAGGTGGCACGGATGGGCACAGATAGGCGGCACGGATGGGCAGGATTAGGCAGCACGGATGGGCAGGGATAGGCGGCATGGATGGTCAGGGATAGGCGGCATGGATGGGCACTGATAGGCGGCATGGATGGGCACTGATAGGCGGCATGGATGGGCATAGATGGGCACTAACTAATGTGCTGTACTAATGGATGCCAATCAGTGCCAAACAATGCCTGCCAATCAGTGATGCCCATTGTGGGCACTGATTGGCATCCATTGTGGCACTGATTGGCATTCATTATGTGTCATCCCTGGTGGTCTAGGGTGGCATACCTTTGTTTTAAATTCCTGGTGATTTAGTGGAATCCCTGGTGGTCGAGTGGGCATCCCTGGTGGTCCAGTGGGCATCCTCGGGGGGGTTGTGCTGATAATCGATCAGCACAAACCCCCCTGTCAGAGGAGCAGCCGATCGGCTCTCCTCTACTCGCGTCTGACAGACGCGAGTGAGGAAAAGTCAAATAACCGGCTTTTCCTGTTTACATCGTGTTAAAGTGTCTCCGTGAGAGACACTTTACCTAGATCAGTGTTGCGGGGTGTCAGACTGACACCCTGCAACAACGATCGCCACGATGCGCGCCCCCGGGGGTGCGCAGCGGCTCAATATCCTGAGCACGTCATATGACATCCAGTCAGGATTAAGCAACCACTTTGCCGCCGTCAATCTGTTATTGGCGGGCGGCAAGTTGGTAAAATTGCCTGTGAAATGGTGACAAACTTTGCTACCCAAAGTTAGATGATGCTTAAAAACCTCTTATAGGTCATTGGTTCAGAGTTAACCAAGCCTAGTGGCTGTAGAATTGCTGCTCTCATTCCAGCATGCATGGTGATCTTTAACAAATAACAATATTGGCCCGGATTCACGTCGGACTTACGCCGACGTATCTAAAGATACGCCGTCGTAAGTACAAATGTGGGCCGTCGCATCTCTGCGCCGATTCACAAAGCTAGATACATTGAAAAGCAAGGCTTCAGCCGCCCGACGTCGCATGCGCAGTTCGTTTTTTTTTAAGCTTAGCCCATCATTTGCATGGGGTCACGCTTCATTTATCACGCCCACTTCCAGCCCACTTCCACCTACTTCGACTTATGTCGGCTTACGCCGACAACTATACGCTACGCCGGCGCAACGTTGAGCGCATATTATTTGTGAATAGCATGCTTGCCTCTCAACGTTGCGCCAGCGTAGCGTAAAGAAGATACGCTACGCCCGCACAAAGATGCGCCGTTGGCTGTAAATCCGCGCCATTGTGCGTAGATGCCCCTCCATGTGTATTTATGTACATATGTGTGTATATGTGGGGGCAGGGGGGAAGGGTCAGACATTTTTGAGAGGGTTTTAGGTACTATAACTTTAATTTTCTAAACTTTTTTTCACTTATCTATTTTGTTTTTTATTTATTACATGTACTTATATAGTGCTGTTAATTTACACAAATCTATATTATATATATTGTACGTTCACATTAGCCCCTGCCCTCAAGAAGCTTACAATCTAAGGTCCCTACTGTAACTTACATGCATACTTACAGTACACATACTAGAGCCAATTTAGACAAAAGGGTCCCCCAGCCTCCCAGTGTCTCCAAAAAACTGACCACCCATTTATAAACAATTAATATTTTGTACAAATCCCTGAACCCTGTGTTTGTAAAACATACAATGTATTTCGCAATAGTGTCCCCTATTGATCTGCCGCAGGTGCTGTCTTCCCTTGCGTTGCCTGTACATGGGGAATTCCTCATATTAATGTGACTCCTTGTACGCCGCGAACGGGTTGTGTGGGACGCCATTTTTGGAGACACCTAACGGCCGGGGGACCCTTTGTGGGATCACGTGATGACCTTTTTGAGGACCTCTGGCTATAAGACTTCCTTTAATACAGCGTGATTGGTAATTATGCATTAGAATGCCTAATAATACTAATAATATGCCTTTTAAACCCATTAATTTTGAATTATCTAACATAATTCTCCCACAGTATACCTATCCTCTGAAGAGACCCTAAAGGGTCGAAACACGTCAGTATTTCATGTACTTACCAGCATTTGTCGACATACAATGTTGTGTATTATATTGTACTTGTACCACATGTATTGATTTTTATAGCTCTTTGTACCAGAGCTCATATTTAATTGTCCAACGTCAATTTGTTATGGTTGCCATCAATAAATATACATTTTTAGAAATGATATCAAGTATTTTCTCAATCTCTGCTGCCTAGACAACCCACAGTGGGGGAAGCTTCACTTTTAATAATATTCGGGGTGTGCAGCATCATTCCCCTTTTCTCCTATAAGCGTCTTCCCTTTTACATAAGACTCACTGAGATAATTCATGAAGTGTGCACTTCATTTTGCACTTATCGAACAGGTATAACAAAATCATTTCAATGCAATGTGTAACAGTCCAAAAGTACAAATAAGAGAAGTTCATTGTTACCGTTTTTAAAGGGATTGGTGTTCAAAGAAAATGTTATATCCATGAACCTGTGTTGTGTAGCAGTATCAGCCAAACAATCAGATCAGTGGTGATATGCAAATTCTACTTCACTAAACAATGGTAATCAATACGTATAACAATGCATAGAGGATATCATATGAGCAGGGGAATATAGTATAGAATGGTAGGGAACACAGGAATGGAGAATATGAGAACAATTCTGCCACTAGAAGGTGCCGAGTTCAGTTTAATGCAGATGTCCGCTGAAAAAAAAATTATTAAAAGCCAGCAGCTACAAATACTGCAGCTGCTGACTTTTAATATTAGGACACTTACCTGTCCTGGAGTCCAGCGGCGTCCGCAGCAGAGGACGAGTGATCGCTCATCACTCTGCTGCCCCCCCCACCATCCTCGGTGAGGGAACCAGGAAGTAAAGCTCTCCGGCTTCACCGCCCAGTTCCCTACAGCGAATGCGCGAGTCGCGCTACGCCTGCCGATTGGCTCCCGCTGTGTACTGGGAGCCGAGTGTTCTCAGAACACAATGGGGGGGGGACAGGAGGTGACATCATGCCCGCCGTCTGCTCGAGACTGTGTGGCCGGAAGTGGGTGCAAATACCTGTCTTAAGACAGGTATCTGTACCCCCCTCCCCCCTGAAAGGTGTCAAATGTGACACCGGAGGGGGGAGGGTTCTGATCAGCGGGAGTTCCACTTTAGGGTGGCGCTCCACTTTAACTTCAGAGAGACCTTATGAAGAAAGGTCCTGGGAAGCTCATGACTGCGTGCATCAGCAGTCATGTGCTCCTACTGAGGAGACTTAAAATGCAATGTTATAGTTAGGACTGCAGTATACAGAGCGCCTTGACGGGGCCTGCAGCTTACACATGCATTTGCAAATGCATTCAACTAAACCTCTTTTTTTAACGCACACAGTTACACAGGTGAATTTGGTTGGTTGCCGATTGATTGGTCAGTAAGTTTTTTATGTATATGCGCCCTTTCCAGCGCTCCCTTTGTATAGACCAGTCATAGGTAGGGGCAGTGACTTTTGTTTGTTGTAGCTGCGTGCATCTGGGTTGGCACAGGCTTCATGCTGGCACTGCTGCTGTTGTCTCCGTTTAGGAGGTTCTGGTGGCTGAAGATAGGGCCACCCCCACTGCATGGATAGCGTCTCCAAACAGACTGTAGCAAAGTCCTCTCCAGTGACTTGGGCTTAGATAGATGCTTCATGCTCTTGTGCTCACTGCTGGTGGCCCCCACACCAGATTTAGGGCCCTTTCACATGTGCGAAACGTATGTCCGTATTTCATCCATCCATTTTCAGATCAAATATGGGCATACATGTATACCTATAGGATAGCAGGTGAACATCCATTGACACCCGATCTCATCGGTCCCCGCTATGGTCCAATTCTGCAAATGGAGGAAAAAACATCGGATCAGGTGAACTCGGTCCTTGTTCATCCCCCCATAGAGGAGAGCAGAGATCTGAAAGGGCGGTCCCTGCACCGCCCTGTCATATGTCCGGCTCAGCGGGGATCAACAGAGTGATCCCAGCTGAGCAAGCAGATATTAAAGGAACGGATCCTTACGGAATCCGTTAGTGTGAAGGGGCCCTTAAAGGGGAGAACCCAGCACCTGGTGACAGCTCACTTGCCCAATCACTGCTGTCCCATCAGGCAGGGTTTCTCTGAGCCTAGGAAACAGGGAAGAGCTGCAATTTATATCCCCTGGGCGTGTCCAAGAGCTCAGGAGATGCTGGGAACCCAGAGGATTGTGGGAGTTTGAATTAAAGGGACCTGCACCTGACTGCGGAGAAAGGGGAACTCCGCCACACTTGTACATTTTTCATACATGTAACTATTTTATAGTATTGGATGGAATTTCATTTGAATCACTTTTTTTCTATTCATTTCATAAATTCTATTTTCCTTTGTAATAATCAGGCCTTATATACAGTATGTTCAACATTTTTCAAGAGATAAGGTGGGATTTAAACTTGATTACCCAGCGAATGTAAAGAGAATGGACAGCTTCCAAACGTTTTGTGGCATCTAATAAAAGACTGTGTATTGCAAGTTTAATACCATAGCAACCACTGTTAGTTCAATAATCTCAGCCCTTGCTGACTAGAAGATCCTGCAGTAGATAAGCAGCTCTACGCTGTCATTGTTGAGGAACTTTCCTTGACAGCAAAATTTGTCATTTAGGCAAAACGAAAAAGGTGAAGTATAAAAATGCACAGAACTGCAGTACAATAGTTTGTGCTTCCAGGCAAACACAACATATCAACCAAACATACAGATCATTAAAAGTTTCTTTGAAACTATAAAATTAATTCCAAAATGTGGACCCCTGTGGACCTAGTTTCAATTCTCAATTTTTTGCATGCTTGTTTGGTGTTTTTAACAGGTGCTATAGTTTTTTATCAACATTTTTTGACTATCTTCTACAGATAACTTACTGCAATTGCTCTGTAAACCATTTGAGAATTAAAGCTGGCCATAAACATTTCATTCAATATATTACATTCATTTGATTTTTCGAATTGTTAGTGGGATTAATTCATTTTTGACTGCAGTAATGAGAAAACTCAAAGGAGCAGGATGTAAAAAAAAAAAAAATAGAACAGATTTCTAATAGTGTATGTGGTTTTAATTTCGGAACCTCCATTCATTTTGAAATTGAATGTTAAAAGCTAACTACATTTTGTTTGTTCCCCTGGCCCCTATGTCATCACTGGAGTCACATTCGGGGAGTGAGAGAGAATGAGTGAGGGAGATGAGAAACATTGGAATACTAGTCAGTACCAGTATGTACAATATCTCACAAAAGTGAGTACACCCCTCACAATTTGGTAAATATTTTATTATAGCTTTTCACATGACAACACTGAAGAAATGACATTTTGCTACAATGTAAAGTAGTAAGTGTACAGCTTGTAGAACAGTGTAAGTTTGCTGTCACCTGAAAATAACTCAACACACATCCATTAGTGTCTAAACCGCTGGCAACAAAGGTGAGAACACCGCTAAATTAAAATGTCCAAATTGGGCCCAAAGTGTCAATATTTTGTGTGGCCACCATTATTTTCCAGCACTGCCTTAACCCTCTTGGGCATGGAGTTCACCAGAGCTTCACAGGTTGCCACTGGAATCCTCTTCTACTCCTCCATGACAACATCACAGAGCTGGTGGATGTTAGAGACCTTGCGCTCCTCCACCTTCCGTTTAAGGATGTCCCACAGATGCTTAATAGGGTTTAGGTCTGGAGACATGCTTGG
Source organism: Rana kukunoris (assembly GCA_029574335.1). Classification (NCBI taxonomy): domain Eukaryota; kingdom Metazoa; phylum Chordata; class Amphibia; order Anura; family Ranidae; genus Rana; species Rana kukunoris. The sequence continues at coordinate 229,934,430 of CM056049.1, read as the reverse complement.
TCAGTCCATCATCTTTACACATGGCTTCTTTAGCAAGGCAGTGGTCATCTTGGAGGTGTGTATGAGATTGTTATCATGTTGGAATACTGCCCTGATGCCCAGTCTCTGAAGGGAGGGGATCATGATTTGTACACTCACTACTTTACATTGTAGCAAAGTGTAATTTCTTCAGTGTTTTCACATGAATAGATATAATAAAATATTTACAAAAATTTGAGGCGTGAACTTTTGTGAGATACTATATAGGGGTATGTACTTAGGAAGAATATGTCCCCTCTAATGTTGGGTGTCCTAGAGGTGTTAATGTTGCTGCATTATATAAAACTATTAGTTTAGTTTTTTAATATTTAGAATGGGTACCTTGACTATAAAAAGGTTGAGAAACACTGAACCATACCTCGCTAAATGTGTAGAGTTGGCAGTGGTGTAGATGCAAATATTTTTGCTCCATGCCTGAGCTGCTTTTTGGTCCCACTCAGCAACTAATTTCCTATTCATTCAGAATCCATAATTCTTAAAGAAAAAGAATGGCCAGAGCTCCTTTAGCCATACTTCTCATGTGGGTCACAGGAATGCACTTAGTCCTGCATTCCTGTGACCCAGATTTAGCCAACTGCCAACTTTGTCTTTTATGTTTAAACACTGGCTGCTGCGCTGAGAGATATGATGCCTCTATTTGAATAAGTGTGTTTTCTAGGTTGCTAATTGGAAATAGATGGAAGCTGGGCTACTTCCAGGGATATCAATTTACCTAATTGCCTATGATATTTAAATATGCCCATTACCCATCATTCCTTGCTCTGAAGAAACTCAGGATCTGAGTGAAACATGTCAGCATGATGCCACCACACCCTGTGTAGTAGGGATACAGCTTGACTACCAAGGACATTCCTCCACTTTGATATCCCTGGATGCTCATTGTGGCTTACTGTCAATCTTTCAATGAGTGTGATACACCAGCAGTGCGAGCCTGGGAGTGAGATGGCTTTCCTCCTCCCCCCTCCCTTTTTCATTCAGTGAGGGCATTGTTTTCATCCCAGAATGACAAATTGGATGTCTGCAGAGTGGTGAGCATTTCTTTTTTCTTGTTCCTGCGATTCATTGGAACTTGATTTCTCTGCCACCACAAACACTATCCAGATATATACCACTTTACTACCCGCTGACTGCTGTAAATGCCAAGGACTATGTTTGTCTCTCAAAGGGAGTAGGAACTACCACTAACTGCAATTACTACAGCGCTCGATACACATTAGGAGGATCCCATATTGCCTCAGCACAGGGACTTTGCTCTGAGGAACAACTTAACCTCAGATTGATCAAATGTCAATTATTGGATCACACTTCTCTATCCTACACTGAAGACTTAAGATGGACTGTGTTGTATAATATACTGGGCTGTGCATTTGAGTGTCTGCTTTTGCAATATAACAGATATCAACTTTATCATATAACTATATTTCTATCTATTTGTTTAGGATGAGTGTGTGAAGTTTGAATGAATGTGGTAGATACCTATACTTTGACAATGTTGTCAAATTTTAAATGAATGTGGTGGGGGTGCAATTTTATCTGATTGTTAAATATGATTATTATTTTTTTTCAATAAAGTGATTGATTTTTTTATCATCAGTTGTTTCTCTTTAAAGATACACTTTGGATTCTTATCCATGTTCTATATATGCTGTTTTTTGATCTAGAGAGACACACCTCATGGGTAATTACTAATGAGGTGATGGTGTTTTGCTGCTGAATTGAGGAATTATAGTTAAATATTCCTCTTCAGCTTTTTCACACTATTGTAATGTAGCTCCCTTGACTATTATTAGATACCCTTTTGCATATATATGTTAATACCATTACTACCAACCAGTCCCTATACTAAGTGGAATGTGACAGCTTATGTAAGTTTTATATTTTTTACCATGAAGACACGTTTCAATGAATTGGCTTCCCTCTTTTACTGTTTTTGTATATGAACCAACGATGCTACTATACTCTAATACCACTGATTGTTATAGAATTATGTACTACTCAATATTTGACTAATATACTAGGTGTGTTATGTCATTATTGTTTTTGTTATATTTTTTATGCGATTAAAAAACTGATTGTCAATTGTCGTCATGCAATGTTCTCGTGTAATGTTTTTGGTTCTATCGGACTATATATCTGCCATATTCTATTGTTCCATGTTTTCTCCTGGGATGCATGTTTCAGTCAAAGTCCCACCCTTGTCTTTTTGTGTTAAAATTGCCGGGGATGGAGGTGCCTGGCTATTGCCCGGCGCCTCATGTAAAGTCCCAACCTTTTTAGTTTTAGTTTTCCATATTCAGTGAATACAGTAAATGAATAGTGTAGTACAATTGTACAGATTGCATTGGAGATCCTAGTGCAAAGACGGTAATTATTTTACTTTACTATTCAGAATGCTTAATAGAAAATTACATTTCTAATGTGTTCAAAATAGGATTAATCTAAACACTTTTTTTTCCTGTCTTCTACTGCAGAGGTGTGAAATATGAAGCAGGCACCATAGAGATTATTAAAGCTTAAGAAGGGTTATACTGTATGCAAATGTGTATAAAGTATGTATGTTTATGTAGTCAAATGCTCATTTACTCACCATGACCAGGTACAGGTGCAAGCTTCCTTTACTCCATTTCACTCCCTATGTTCCTGGATAGGGATGAGCTCCGGCGTGTTCGCACACTCCATGTGCAGAGCCCGCCAGGAAGTCAGCACGGCGCTGCGCTAATCACGGGCAGAGAGATATTTTCCGATCTCTGCAGCCGAGCATCGAGACAATGTCTCCCTGCCTGTGATTAGCGCCGTGCCGACTTCCTGGCAGGCTCTGCACATATTGTGTGAACACGCCTGAGCTCATTCCAATTCCTGGACCTAAGAAAAAAAAGTTCTACAGTTTCCCTCTCTCAATAAAGAGGCTAGGGATAGCAAGCTTGCAGCTTAGTGAGCTGTTCTCTGCTGTAAGAACTAATGTGTGGGCAGCCCGGCAGGAGCCTAATAGCACACAACTTCTTAGGTGGACCAAGTTATTTTAGGGAGCCACTCCTCGATTGTTACCAGAGTGCTCCAGTTCCTGTGGGTTTTCCCCTAGTCCTTGGGGATTGGATCCCTCCAACTACTCACCTGTGTTACAAAAACTACACTGGACTTTACAGTCAGGTGTTTTTTGAGGGTAATTGCAAGTAGCTGTAATGTTACTAGACTAGTGATTCTCAGCTTGACTCTCTCTTGTTATAGAGTCTATGTTACCCTGATTGAGCCACAAAAACATATCTAAATAAAGTCCATGTTTGTGCAGCTTTCAGAATCTGTTTGGTTTAATTCTGTAGGGTATGTATACTTTTTGTTATTACTGTTTCCAAATTTGCACTTGTTTAGTTAACTGCAAGTTACAGTTAATCTTCATCTGATCATTCAGCCGATTACTGATTCTGGTAAATGTACACATTTTATACTAAGGCTTGATTCACACTTGTATGGCCCTGTAGTACAGTTCCCAGTGCAAGAAGCTGTGCTGCAATTTTTAGTGCATGGTGGTGCCATTAAGATTAATACCACTACCACACATCTCATGAGCAGCAGCACATTGTTTTGTGTGAGTGGTTGCGGCTGCAGGAAAAGGTGCAGTCCCACAGTGGCAATAATGTGCACAGGTATGCACCTAGCTAAAGAAAAGAGAGCTACCCAGATTTGTTTATTTTGGTTTAAACTTGATTATCACCAAAAACAATTGAGTTTACTGATAGCAGATTGTTTAGTGAACTGTAAAGTGAATAAAGTACTGTAACTAAAGGGTATAACATCAGAAAAAACTACACGTATACATGGGCATAACTAGTAATCGCAAGACCTTATATAAAATGTATCTACAGTTTCCTAACTCCTTTAACATCCTATAACCCCTATTAACCACTTGACCACTGGGCACTTAAACACCCTTCCTAACCAGACCAATTTTCAGCTTTCGGTGCTCTCACAATATGAATGACAATTACTCAGTCATACAACATTCTACCCATTTGAAATTTTTGTCCTTTTTTTCACACAAATATAGCTTTCTTTTGGTGGTATTTGATCACTTCTGGGTTTTTTATTTTTTGCGCTATAAAAGAAAAACGACTGAAAATTCTGTAAAAAAAAAAAAAAAAAACTTGTTTCTGTCATATTAGTGGGTTATTTCTCACACACAGCATATGCATACCACAAATTACACCCCAAAACACATTCTGCTATTCCTCCCGAGTATGGCGATACCACATGTGTGGGACTTTTACACAGCGTGGCCACATACAGAGGCCCAACATGCAGGGAGCGCCATCAGGCGTTCTGGAACACCCAGACCAATTCTGACATTTCTCTCCTACATGTAAAAATCAACACTTATTTGCTAGAAAATTACATAGAACCCCAAAACATTATATATGCTTTTTTAGCAAAGACCCTAAAGAATACAATGGCGGTTGTTGCAACTTTTTATCGCGCACGGTATTTTCGCAGAAATTTATTGAACGCGTGTTTTTAAAAAAAACTGTTTTGTGCTAAAAAAAAAAACAAAACAAAACAGTAAAGTTAGCCCAATTTTTTTTCATAATGTGAAAGATGAAGTTACGCCGAGTAAATAGATACCCAACATGTCACCCTTCAAAATTGCGCACACTCGTGGAATGGCGCCAAACTTCGCTACTTAAAAATCTCCATAGGCGGTATTGCAGAGTATCGCGCAGGGTATTGCAGAGTATTGGGGTATTGCAAAGTATCATGCAGGGTATTGGGGTATTGCCGAGTATTGGGGTATTGCCGAGTATTGGGGTATTGCAGAGTATTGGGGTATTGCAGAGTATTGGGGTATTGCAAAGTATCATGCAGAGTATTGGGGTATTGCCGAGTATTGGGGTATTGCCGAGTATTGGGGTATTGCCGAGTATTGGGGTATTGCAAAGTATCATGCAGAGTATTGGGGTATTGCCGAGTATTGGGGTATTGCCGAGTATTGGGGTATTGCCGAGTATTGGGGTATTGCCGAGTATCATGCAGAGTATTGGGGTATTGCCGAGTATTGGGGTATTGCCGAGTATTGGGGTATTGGCGAGTATTGGGGTATTGCCGAGTATTGGGGTATTGCCGAGTATTGGGGTATTGCCGAGTATTGGGGTATTGCAAAGTATCATGCAGAGTATTGGGGTATTGCCGAGTATTGGGGTATTGCCGAGTATTGGGGTATTGCCGAGTATTGGGGTATTGCAAAGTATCATGCAGAGTATTGGGGTATTGCCGAGTATTGGGGTATTGCCGAGTATTGGGGTATTGCCGAGTATTGGGGTATTGCAAAGTATCATGCAGAGTATTGGGGTATTGCCGAGTATTGGGGTATTGCCGAGTATTGGGGTATTGCCGAGTATTGGGGTATTGCCGAGTATTGCAGAGTATTGGGGTATTGCCGAGTATTGGGGTATTGTTGAGTATTGGGGTATTGTTGAGTATTGGGGTATTGCCGAGTATTGGGGTATTGCCGAGTATTGGGGTATTGCCGAGTATTGGGGTATTGCCGAGTATTGGGGTATTGTTGAGTATTGGGGTATTGTTGAGTATTGGGGTATTGTTGAGTATTGGGGTATTGTTGGGTACTGGGGTATTGTTGGGTACTGGGGTATTGTGGGGTACTGGGGTATTGTGGGGTACTGGGGTATTGTGGGGTACTGTGGGATTGTTGGGTACTGGGGGATTGTTGGGTACTGGGGGGATTGCAGGGTACTAGGGGATTGCAGAGCTGGGATGTTTTGAGGGATGGCTGGATCTGTGACTGCATTTGTCACAGATCCAGCCACAGCTCAGCTGCTGACACCCCGCTCCCCCCCCCCTCTCCTCGCACACTGTACCGAACGGTACAGAGCGGAGAGCGAGGAGAGGGAGGAACCGGCGTCATCAAATGACGCCGGTTTGTTTACAAGTGATCGCGCCGTCATTCGACGGCGCGATCACGTGGTAAACGGCCGCTATCAGCGGCAATTTACCGTGATCCGTGATGCGCCGGGTCTTCTAGACCCGGCGAGCACGGACACTTTCGCGAGCGCGTCCCAGGGGACGCGCAATCGCGGAAGTGCACGAGGACGTCCCAGGGACGTCGTGTCAAAGCAACTCCACCGCGCCGTAGCAGTAAAATGCTTATGGCGCGGTGGGGAAGTGGTTAAATGTAGGTGTCTTGCAGCATATTGCATTTTTGTTACCTATCTGCAGGCCACGCTTTCCTGTATCTGCAGCTCACTAACCTACTGACGCTGATGTTCCTAAATATGCACACAGATATATAAAGGTGGTCACCATGCAGGAACCTGCCACTTTCAACAACCACTCCAAATGTTAGAATTGTTCAAGATACATGTTTAAATGAGAGTAGCGTGAAGTAAGGAAACTGCCAGAGCTTACAACTGGGTACTATCTTGTGGAGCTTACACCCAGAACTTATCTTGTGGAAAACCACAGAAATAAGGCAAGGTCTTCTACATCTAGGCTCTCCAATTTTTTCCCCAATGCATGATCAACAGACATTTACTGTTGTCCCTAGACCAGGGGCAGATCCAGAGTCTAGTCTCGGGAGAGGCACTGCCAGAAAATATGATTTTTGTGTGCAATTTATTGGGTAAATGGCTGGTGTTAGCGCTTTAATAATCCCTTCACCATGGTTGTTATGGTGTCAGGATGATTGTATCGCATTATTTCTATTATTACATTGTAATATAAAAAGAATTAGGGAGGGAGTCCCGAGTGTGTCACTTGCCACGTCACCTGCCACACGTTGCGGAGTGTCCACTTGCCATGTCACCTGCCACACGTTGCAGATTGTCCACTTGCCACATCACCTGCCACACGTTGCTGATTGTTCACTTGCCACATCACCTGTCACATGTTGGGCATTGTCCACTTGCCACATCACCTACCGCACATTGCGGATTGTCCACCTGCCACACGTTGCGGAGTGTCCACTTGCCATGTCACCTGCCACACGTTGCGGAGTGTCCACTTGCCACATCACCTGCCACACGTTGCGGATTGTTCACTTGCCACATCACCTGCCACACGTTGCTGATTGTTCACTTGCCACATCACCTGTCACATGTTGGGCATTGTCCACTTGCCACATCACCTACCGCACATTGCGGATTGTCCACTTGCCACATAACCTGCCACACGTTGCGGATTTTACACTTGCCACATCGACTGCCACATGTTGCGGATTGTCCACTTGTCATGTCACCTGCCACTAGTTGCAGATTGTCACTTGCAAAGTCTAAACTATCAATAACTGCAGCAAGAACTGTTCCCCTATTTGTGACTCCAGCTCCTGTCATGTCGGCTCAGATACTCTAGTCCAATGTGACTCACTGTGACTGAGGTCACTCATTGCTAGATGCCAAGCGGCCCAGGCGCTAGCAACGAGTGTGGGGAAGAGGCTACGCCTACCTCCTCCGGGTCCTGGTCAGTGCGGCCGCAGCGTAATATCACTAGACAAGTCTCTCTCTTGGCGCCGCTGATCGGCTAATGTGAGAGAGAGATTCAGGCAGAGGCAGTGCAAATGACAACATGTCAGTGTGGTATTTTTGGGGGGACAATTGCCATGTCCCCCCCCCCCCCCTTGGATCTGCCTCTACCCTAGACATGAGATTGCTATCAGTTGGATCGGGCAATTGTCATCCAAAGCCATAGCTAGGATGCACACAAAACTTCAGCATTATAAGATCAGTTCAGATAGGGCAGGTAATAATTTACTGGTTTGTGAAGTTGAATATCTGTTGTAAAAGTAGAAGTGTCCAAGTTACCAGCAGGTTTAATTAATAAGTATTCCACATCATTACCTGCTTTTCACCTAGTATAAGTTGACCATGTGCACCTTTTCCACATAGAGGAGTTTAACATTGCAGAGATTTTCCCAATCTTCTACAAACTCCCTACAAGCTGTCCAACCTACAAATAAGTGTCAGATTATGTCCTGCAATTCAGTGCACTGATGGCCTTTGTTCTTGGGGAGATACAGTATTAGCTTGCATATGGCTAGCGCTTTAGTTAGCTGTCAGTGCTGTCACCTGGCAGTGCCCTCGTACGCAAGGTCAAACTATTGTGCAGTATAAGTGCAGTCTTGTGATATTCTTTTCCTAATAATGTGGCCAAAAAAAAACGATACGGCATCTCTTTTCGTATGAAGGAATTTTTATCTGCAGACATAACAGATGTGAGCCAGTGCCCCTTATCACAGCCTACTGGGAGTTCAGTAAGCACACACTGAACGGTGGATTTGAGTGAGAAAGAGATCTTCAGAGGCTCTCAATTTTGCAAAAGAGCAATCAGAAACTCTTGCGCATGATACCCCGTTAATTATCATTAGCACGATTTGCTGAACTAGAAAACCATGCAATTCATCCAGAGTGTATTTGGTGAATATTAATATATCCATAGATTTCTCTCTCCTACACTTTAGCTGAGTAGGATATTATTTTAAATTATTATGTTATTTATTATGCTTCCATCCCCTCCTTGCTAAAATCTGGTTTCATAGAGGTGGCATTTTTCTACAACACTAGTATTGCTTGACCTGGAGAATAAGATGAATCTTCCTTTGGAGAAAAAATACATTTATATCCCGAAAATAAAAGAAACAGCATCCATAAAAACATTATAACACTAATCCTCTATCAACCAACAACATCTATGACTTCATGTGTATGATAATACTGCCATCTGGTGGATAAAGAATACAACATATGTTGCCAACCTGAAACCGCTCTATAGTTTTGTACCTGACTATATAGTACCATAGAGAGCTTAAGAAAGTCTTCTATTTTTTATTGATTTATTTTATAAAATATAATTTGCAGCATGAATTTTGAAGTATTCTGTTTTTAAATGTAATGGTACTATAGATTTTCTCAAGATGAAAGTTCTACTGTAATACCAACCAAGGATTTTGAATTACAGGCAAGGGATATCATTTATAGGATGAGTGCCTGCTTCAAACACATTAGCTACTTTAATACGTCAAAGGAATTTAATTATGTTTGCAAAAATAACCTTTTTAACTTTTCTCCATTTCACAAACTTTGAAGAGCCCAAATCTGTTTCATTTCCTTTAAATTCGTAATTTTTCTTTAAAAATGTCAATACCCATTTTTTGTTTTTAAGTAGAATAGTCAAGATTCAGTATCTTTTTGCTATCAGTGATTTCCCTTCACTTCTTGTCCCCTGGCACTGCAAATGGAATGAAAACGTTCCACCAGAAACAGGCAGTAATGAAAAGATAATAAATGTTTCTCATGCCATGCAAAGCCCAAAAAAAAAAAGTTTTGACCTTAAAGCTGACCTTCACACCTGAGCAATTATCTGCTTGAAGCTTGAAGCTCTAAAAACGCTGGAGGAGAAAAAAATCAATTATTCTCTATGGAGATGGTTCACATCTCCACTCCATGTCCCCTGAAGCCAAATGTCTGAAGCTCAAACAAGTTCTAGAGCTTTTTTTGTCGCCCAAATCGGGCAGATATGGGCATTTTTTACGCGTTTTTATTCACATAGAAATAAATTGAAATGTGCCATTTGCTTGTTTTTGTGCATAGTCAAGCATTTTTCAAGATTTTCTGCACAAATGAAAATTTTTGAAAATAAAATAGTAATAATATATGAATAAATATATGTAAAATAAATACACAAATAGCTAAAAATCATAATAAATAGGTAAAATGAATCATTAATATGTAATAATACATTAATAAATAATAGATAGATAAATATATTTCATTGTCATTGTATACATACAACAAAATGTATCCGGGTACTCTTTACAGCAACAATAAAACACTTCTCAACAATAATTAACCTCTAACCTTAAAAAATATTAAATACATTATTATTATTATTATTATTATAATTAATAATAAAATAACAATAAAGACCCAAACTTGAACAAAAAAATACATAAATAATAATAATTTATTCTGTGTTAGAGTGTTTAGTTATTTATTATAATTTTTTTTAAGGGGTAAGGGTTAAAGTTAAGGGTTAATTATTTATTTATTGTTATTACTAGTATTAATTTATTGAATTTATTTTTTATTTATGATTGTATTTATGATTTTTTTATTTGTGTATTTATTTATTTATTTATTTATTCATTTATCATTATTCATATAATAATAAATAAAATAAGATAAAAATAAATAAAATAATAATAAATAACCCTAACCTCCACTCCTAATCCTAACCTTAACCTAAACTGAACTCAAACCCCTTACCCTGACGAAAAAACGTCATAATAAATGAACAACAAAGAAAAGAAGAAGTAAAAGCTATTGGTAAAGTTGAAATACCTAGCAATAAATGATGCAACAGATAATATAGTCTTTTCTCCTGGCTAATAAAAAAAACGGTGCATACAAACGCGCAAGTCGTGCAAAAACACGCCAAAAAACTTTCAAAGACGCTATGCTAAGGTGTGAATGCCTCAGGCACACTGGACGTTATAAAAAAAAAAAAACTGTAACGTTAGCTGTAGAAAGCTGTAGCTGTAAGAGTTTTTCAGCGTTTTTGCACCAGGCAAGGAAGTGAAACCAGCATGGAATGCAGGCGGAAGTGACATCACCGGATGGACAGGATCAAAGATACAATACAGGCAATAGAGGCTACGCGCTCGGAAATCCTGCTCCTTTTCTCTTTGATCCTGTCCATCCGGTGATGTCACTTCCACGCTGGTTTCACTTCCTGGTGCCCATGGGACGTCTATGAAACCTAACATCGGATGATATATCCCACGGACGGTGCTTCCTTCGATGGACTGACTGGGACTCATCTTCCTTCCACTGACCCCCCATTTACTGTGCTGGATACTTACTTGCATTTTTACCCTACTTGATTGCTAAAACTCTTCACTGAGCTGGCGCTTCCTCCACTTCCTCTTTCTTGTGGGGAGTGTATTGACTGCAGAAAAAAACGTCTAAAGCCAAAAACAGCAGCTGTAAAAACGTCCAGTGTGCATGAGGCCTTATGCAGACATAAAAAAAAAAAAACAGCTATATAACCACGAAAAGTACATCATTACAAGTGGTATATAAAAAAAGAAAACTAAAGCGCTAGCCAATAGTGAATAGACCCAATAAAGAAGATAATTAAACTAATTACATGCAGCTCAAATCGAGTATGTGCTAACAACAAAGATAAGATATAAAGGTGTAATGATGAGCGCAAACTTAAACTAAACTAAATAATCAATCCAAACCAGTAAGTGAGCATTACTATACAAATAGTGATAAAATAATAATCCAAAATATGTGCAATACAGTGCAGCAGCAAATGTACCAAATAAGTGATTAAATTAATAATCCAAATATGTGCAATAAGTGCAACAACAAATGTCCCAAATAAGTGAAATCCAGTGGGGAGACTAACATAAATCGATCAGTGACAAGGCTTCTATCCATGTAACAACGAACTCATCCAGATGAGACTTCACAGATGAACGTGCTCACAGAGCGCTTACCTTCCACAAGGAAGAAAGGGGCATCAAACACATGCAATGATGATCCTGTAGGCAGCCGTCTCCAATGCAATCCTTAAGCCAGTCTCAACCACATTCGACGTCCGGTCGAAAATGTAACGGATGATCCAAAAGGAAAATGAAGCTCACATAGTGAAGTACGTAAACTTTAAAATGGTTTAATAAAGTGAACACACTTACAGAAAGAAAAACAAATAAAAACACCAAAACAATGGCACTTCCGGTCGGACGGTCAGGGTGTCACGTCACTTCTGGTTGACCTTACGCGTTGCGTCACGTCACGTGACTTCATCAGAGGTTACCAAGGGCCTATCAGATACATTCTTTTATAGGTAAAAAGCGGAAATCAAATCGCAGCCATTTTCGATACTCCGTCGAAAACGGAAGTGTCTCTGCGGCCATTTTTGATATGGGAAAACGGCTAATGGTGTTCAGGGATTTATGAAACATATACCAGTATACCAAAACAATGATATAAATAATGAATAAATCATAAAATATAATATAATAAAACACCTATATTACTGTGTTTATATGTAATACAAACTCCCGATCATATTCGACCGGACATCAAATATGTAATGACATAAGGGTCATTTAAAAAAAGGGAGGCAAATCAGAGACTATAAAGCCGAATCATCAGTAATACAAACTCTCAATCATATTCGACGAGACATCGAATATGTAATGCCATATAGGTCATTTCAGGAAAGGGAGGCAAATCAATGACTGTAAAGCCGAATGATCAGCCTATGCACTTATGTAGAGTGCCAATGTTGGAAATTGCACATAGTCACTAAATTAGTGTAAAAAGCAACATTAGATATCCAAAGTACAAACAAGTAGATTGGATGTCTATGCCTCACATGTAAGTCAATACTATGCTTATTATATGCAAGTTACCACTCGATAAAAATAAAAATAGAATAAAATAGATACAGTAGCCCAAAAAAACAATAAAAGGCTAAAATAGAATTGGATGATAACTAATAGAAAAACCGGGGTGATCAAATAGGAAACGAGTGACACCCCTTCCGTTTACATAGTTACATAAAGCCAATCTATCTAAAATAGGGATCAAGTATAACTCAAAACCTAAAATAATAAAGTTAAAAATTGCTAAGAAAACAATTTAAATCAAACTCAACGTTTAATCCATAAGGGACCATGGTATTCAGAGAATGGATCCACTGGGATTCCATTTGGCTGATGGACCTAACCAGATGGGCTCCTCTCCAGGGCTTATTAAATTTATCTATCCCCCAAAAGGTCAGATGTCTGGGGTCTTTCTTATGTTTCTCCAGAAAGTGTTGGCTAACACTATGTTTAGTGAAGCCATTCTCAATATTCACAACATGTTCTTTTATACAATACCTCGACTGTTTCTTACAGCCAGCTATTCAACAGACCAAAGCATATTTGAGAGACACCAAACATGTTCTACAGTTGTTGGAAGAGGTGCCTGTAGTGGAGGGAGAGACCTTTATTGCCACTGCAGATGTATCTTCTCTATATACGATTGTACAACATCATCAAGCTTGCAGTGCTACCAAATGGCTCCTCAATAATTATACCTTACTTATCTGTAAGCAACGAAAATTTCTCATTAAGTGCCTAGAATTTTGCTTAAAGTCCAATTATTTCTGGTATAACCAGTCCTATTATAACCAAAGCACGGGCATCGCCATGGGCGCCAAATTTGCTCCTTAGGTTGCCAACGCCTTCATGGCACAATGGGAGGAAGAGGCGATCTATTTGGATACCCCCATTGAGCTAATCTTTTATAAAAGATATATCGATGACGTGCTGATGGTATGGAAGGGTACTAAAGAAACATTTGAGAAATTTTGTGCAGATTTAAATGTTAATGATAAGAACATCAATCTGGTTTTCCATATCAGCGATAAGGTAGTTAATTTTCTTGATTTGGATATCACTATAACATCAAACAAGCTTACTACGAAAACACATTTTAAGAGTGTCAACTCAAATAGCTATTTATCTCTAAATAGTTGCCATTACAAATCTTGGCTGTTGAACATACCGAAAGGACAACTGGTTCGGATTAAACGAAATTGCACTAAAGATTCTGATTTCCTAGCTCAAGCATCCTTTATAGGAGAGAGGTTTAAAGATAAAGGTTATTCTCACGAATTCATTCAAAGACAGATTCAAGAAGTCGCTGGTCTTGATAGAAATACAATGCTACAGGGGAATGTGAAAAAGCCGCGGGACATGACGGCCCCTGCCATCATCTTGGATTATAATATCCAATATAAGGATGTGGCAAAATTACTTAAAAGACACTGGCATGTGTTGAAGGGGGATAGGCATTTGAAATCTATCTTGCCCGAAATGCCTAATATTGTATATAAAAGAGCCCCCACTATTAGGGACCTACTTGTGAAAAATGTAGTGGATCCTCCACCCAAAAGTGGGTACACGTTTTTCACCACTAAAGGATTTGTTCCGTGTAAATATTGTTATGCCTGTAAACGGTCGAAGGGTCCTCAACAAAAGAGGACACAATTTATAAGCACTCACACTAATGAGTGCCATCAAATAAAGAATTTCATTAGTTGCCATACAGAAGGCGTAGTGTATGTGTTGCAATGTAGTTGTAACCTACAATATGGACAAAAAGAGCATTAATGGTCCGTATAAAAGAACATGTTGTGAATATTGAGAATGGCTTCACTAAACATAGTGTTAGCCGACACTTTCTGGAGAAACATAAGAAAGACCCCAGACATCTGACCTTTTGGGGGATAGATAAATTTAATAAGCCCTGGAGAGGAGCCCATCTGGTTAGGTCCATCAGCCAAATGGAATCCCAGTGGATCCATTCTCTGAATACCATGGTCCCTTATGGATTAAACATTGAGTTTGATTTAAATTGTTTTCTTAGCAATTTTTAACTTTATTATTTTAGGTTTTGAGTTATACTTGATCCCTATTTTAGATAGATTGGCTTTATGTAACTATGTAAACGGAAGGGGTGTCACTCGTTTCCTATTTGATCACCCCGGTTTTTCTATTAGTTATCATCCAATTCTATTTTAGCCTTTTATTGTTTTTTTGGGCTACTGTATCTATTTTATTCTATTTTTATTTTTATCGAGTGGTAACTTGCATCTAATAAGCATAGTATTGACTTAAATGTGAGGCATAGACATCCAATCTACTTGTTTGTACTTTGGATATCTAATGTTGCTTTTTACACTAATTTAGTGACTATGTGCAATTTCCAACATTGGCACTCTACATAAGTGCATAGGCTGATCATTCGGCTTTACAGTCATTGATTTGCCTCCCTTTCCTGAAATGACCTATATGGCATTACATATTCGATGTCTCGTCGAATATGATTGGGAGTTTGTATTACTGATGATTCGGCTTTATAGTCACTGATTCGCCTCCCTTTTTTGAAATGACCCTTATGTCATTACATATTCGATGTCCGGTCGAATATGATCGGGAGTTTGTATTACATATAAACACAGTAATATAGGTGTTTTATTATATTATATTTTATGATTTATTCATTATTTATATCATTGTTTTGGTATACTGGTATCTGTTTCATAAATCCCTGAACACTATTAGCCGTTTTCCCATATCAAAAATGGCCGCAGAGACACTTCCGTTTTCGACGGAGTATCGAAAATGGCCACGATTTGATTTCCGCTTTTTACCTATAAAAGAATGTATCTGATAGGCCCTTGGTAACCTCTAATGAAGTCACGTGACGTGACGCAACGCGTAAGGTCAACCGGAAGTGACGTGACACCCTGACCGTCCGACCGGAAGTGCCATTGTTTTGGTGTTTTTATTCGTTTTTCTTTCTGTAAGTGTGTTTACTTTATTAAACCATTTTAAAGTTTACGTACTTCACTATGTGAGCTTCATTTTCCTTTTGGATTATCCGTTACATTTTCGACCGGACGTCGAATGTGGTTGAGACTGGCTTAAGGATTGCATTGGAGACGGCTGCCTACAGGATTATCATTGCATTTGTTTGATGCCCCTTTCTTCCTTGTGGAAGGTAAGCGCTCTGTGAGCACGTTCATCTGTGAAGTCTCATCTGGATGAGTTTGTTGTTACATGGATAGAAGCCTTGTCACTGATCAATTTATGTTAATCTCCCCACTGGATTTCACTTATTTGGGACATTTGTTGTTGCACTTATTGCACATATTTGGATTATTAATTTAATCACTTATTTGGGACATTTGCTGCTGCACTGTATTGCACATATTTTGGATTATTATTTTATCACTATTTGTATAGTAATGCTCACTTGCTGGTTTGGATTGATTATTTAGTTTAGTTTAAGTTTGCGCTCATCATTACACCTTTACATCATAACAAGTACTTTCCATATGCAAGTAAACAAAATAGTTGAATTTGACCTGGTATTAGCCTCTAGCAGTCTCTGTACAGCAGAGCTGGAGTGGGAGAAGAAGAAGCAGTACAAGGAGCCAATCAGGTCATGTGCTGATAAGAAGTGTGCTGGTATGAAGAAAGAGCAGAGAGATGAGCTTGTCACCGTCTGCTCTTGATCACAATAAGATGCTTCTAGAACTTAATTACCTTTGCATGGCGCAGTTCACAGTCGATGACTTCAATTATCTAGGAAACTCTTCTTTCTGCCCCTTCTCTCCTTAGAATATTGGTTTCTCTATGCAATCTTTGTGACATTGCACCGAAATCATCACTTCAAGAATATATGTTAACTCAAACAGATAAGAACAGCAACAAAATGTATAGTTCCTTATTTGCATCACAAAAGAACACGCGTAACCATATCTACTTCCCTTTTCAGCAAACACTGCCAAATCTAAAACCGAACTATCGATAAAAAGAAATAAATGAATGCAGTTTTGTAATCATTAACACACCAATAAATGCAGTATTTTTAAATACAAGCAGTGTAAGTACCTGAATTTAAACTGGTATAAGCTTCTTGCAATCCCTTGTAAAGCTGGGCTGCAATGTGAAAGGAAGAAGAAGCACAGACCAATCAGTTCATGTGTTGACGAAAGTATGTTAAAAGGAAGAGAAAACAGAGTGACAGGGAGATGAGTTAATGACTGCGTTCTTGTTTTTCACGGGCTAGGTCCAGTCTAATATGATCTGGGCTCAGATAAAATGGGTTGCATGATGTTGGCCAATGGCCATCAGAATGAGAATTTCTTGCAGCAGAAAAAAAATTCCTGCAGGGAAATCTCTGGAATGAACAGTACAGCTGATTTTGTTATTTTTATCTTTATAGGGCTAATCAGTTATTTTTAGTGGACGCAATAATATCACCTACGTTAGTGATCAGGGGTATCAATCCCCCCATTGGCAGCCATTGACCTTCCTGCATTGATGATCAATGGCAGTGCTTTTTAAAATATCCCTTTGCTTTGGCGGTCAGTGGCAGTGTTAATTAACCTCATTATGCTGCATTAGTGGTCAGTGGTAATAAACTCTGTCACTAGACACTAGGGCATTAGAGACCTGTGGAGGTTAAATAACCCCTTTCTTCAGTGTTACTGGCCTTTGGCAATAATGCCCAACTACCTACACCCTGAGGTGAAATGTGAGCCTGCCCTTATGCGGGGGGTTGGAAGGGGGTGCTAAATTTTTGCCACTGAACATGGGGGATGGCGTCATCTGTCTCATGGTTTTCCCTATCAACAGACCGCTGAAATTCCCAGAGTGTCTTTGTCCAGAGGATGTCCGGATTTGTCCATCCCGCCATGACCAAGTATGACTGGAGGATCACTGCCAGTATGTTCGTCTCCAGAGAGACTATCACCGACAGGCAATTGGTTGATGTTCTGTGGAAAGTTAGCACAATCCAACAACCATGGCTTTGCGGCAAAGGTTTTTTTTGGGCAAGTGTTCAGGGTTTGCCACTTCTATACACGCCTGGTGCTGGTGCCACAGCTGCAGAGAATTACTACTAGAAGTCGTCCATGCACCACTGCCATCCCAAGCAATGTATGTAGACTTATTATGCAGTTATACTACTGTTAAAATAACCAGGACTACCACCACTGCTGTGGCAGTCCGGTCTGGAACATGCGATGAGATGGATTCATCCATTCTATTTCTGCATATACTGTGAGTCATAGTTGCTATAGCAGCCCTCAAAATTTCCAAAATTCTCCTCCCATCAATCGGCCAGGAAACCGTGGGAAAGGTAGAGGAGAGGAAGAGGAGAGGAAAGCTGGCCGTATTACACAGAGAGGAGAAACTCCGCTGTTAAAAGACATTTCCAGCCTCCTGAACAGGCTCTCCTATGATAGACAGCATACTTGTCCAATACCAGGAAACTAAAGTAGTGTGCCGTCTACCAACAAAGCTGGTCCAGGAGGCGGGACTGACAGTGGAATTCTCCTCTCTGTGTGATCTGGCTGGATTTCCCCTTCCTATCCCTTCCTCAAAGTTTCCTGGCCGATTGTTGGGAGGAGAATCGGCACCGATGAGGCTGCATTGATGGGCACCGATGAGGCTGCATTGATGGGCACCGATGAAGCTGCATTGATAAAGCTGTTAATATTTATTTTTTGTAACTTAATTCTACATAAAACATTTAACAGTATCTTTTTTATGAGATAATTTACGAGGGCGTGTTTTGGGGCAAGGCAGAATATGTGTTGGGTGGGGCAACTGGTGGGAGCAACTCTTAAGGCCTGGCTAGTAGCTTAGGACTTGAAATTTTGAGCCCTGGCTATAGGAATATGCTGCTGCTAAAAAGATAAAGAACGCTGGGCCAGCCTAAAGACTATTTTCTTACCGATGTCCGCTGTTTTTGTAAGAGTATGCTAGCTCCTGTTTGCTCGTTTTGGGTGTCCTGAGCCTTTTACTCGTCTCTCCCTGAAATTTTCTTCAAGAGCAATAAACGTTCTTTTGTTTTGTTCTAAAAGTGACTGGCGCCTACTTTTTTTTCACCTTTTCACATCCCACTATGCCCAACTACCTACACCCTGAGGTGAAATGTGAACCAGACTTGATGTTGGGGTTCAGATGGGATACTATGACATCTTGTCAGAGGTAAGGACTAGCAGTCATCTTGTTGGGTATAGGTCACCCCACCTGACAGAGAAATGCAACGTCTGACTTTCTTGCGCCACGTTCAGGAGCGAGTGGAAGATGCTCTGTTCTGGGTACTCTTAGCAACAGCACTGATTTACAGACTCACTCTATCTGCACCCCCTTCCCTCACTGAATTTTTGCGCCCGGTGCTCTTGACCCTTCTGCCCCCCTCTTGTCCTGGCCTTGGTTTCATTTTTTTAAACAAGAAGGGTGCTTTATTGTTGTAAAAAAGGTTGATTACAGCATACCAGTTGGTACAGTACACTTCATGCAAAATAGACATAGTCACATACAGAAATCAGACGTAGGTCGACCGATATATACAGTAATGTACAGTATACATGTGAACCAAGTTTAGAGAATAGGCTCACCAACAGGTGTACCACAATCCCAAACGCCACAGTGACCACAAGGAACTAACCACCATGGGACATTAGGTAGAGGTCCAGGGGGGCCCACATCTTCTAGTATTTCCATTGACAACTCTGATTAATGTAAATGATCCTATACATAGGCAGGGCCACATCAGCCTTGGTTTCTACTATAGCAAAATGTAAACATTTGCATATTGCAAACAATTCTGCTATTTCTGCTTATACAATTAATTTTAAGGCAAAAGACAGGGGTTTTGGACCATGACTGACACTAAACACAACATATTCTGGAAAGTTTTTACAAGCATGAGATATGGCTTAGGAAAAGGAAAGGTATATATTTCCAGAGACAAAATTCAAAGCCTTGGACTATCCCTCCAAAATCAGTAAAAGATGACGAATATTTTATTGTCTTTGTGTTCATCTAAAATAGCTGAATTGTTGGTACACAATTCTAGAAATGTATTAATCCATTTAATTAAGTCCCCAAGGGTGATGCTACATTATGTGCTGTTAAAAAAAAAATGCAGCCACCCTTTACATCATTTTGCTTCAGGTATTCCTATGTGACTGTTGCTAAAGCAGACTGTGGAAATATATTTTTGCAATAGATGCAGAATTAAACCTGTCACCACAAGATGTCAGTAAATTACTATTTGCTTCATGGGAATATGACACTAACACTGTAAACACTTTAAAGGCCATGTATTTACAAAACAGTGTCATGTAATAATGTAGATGGTTTATTATACAACTATGCACTAAAAAGTGAATCTGTGGATAAAACGCATTTTCAAAACGAAGGCAGTAAAATGAATCTGATTACATTAGCTCTCTGCTCATAGTAGTAGACATCTTTAAAGTGACTGTAAATTATTTTATTTTTTTAACAACAAACATGTCATACTTGCCTGCTCTGTGCAGTGGTTTTGCACAGTGCAGCCCCGATCCTCCTCTTTTCAGATTCCTGCTGGTGCTCCTGGCTTCACCTCTTTATGGTGAGCCACCATAGGAAACTGCTTTTTTATTGTGGCACACCTGTGGACTCCATTCCGACCCCCGCTGTCTGTGTCTCTTGGGCATAGCGCTGGTTTGAGATCTGGCTTAGGTAAGTATAAGGCCGTGTATACACGAACGGTCCAAACCAATGAAAATGGACTTAAGTCCAGTTTCATCGGTCCAAACCGAGCGTGTGTACGGCCCATCGGTCCGTCGTCCGTCGGACCAATTTTTTTTTAAACTTGCTTTAAAATCGGACCGATGGACGCCTGACCATCGGTCCAAACCAATGGTTAGTACGCAAAAGCATCGGTCCAAAAACCTGCGCATGCTCAGAATCAAGTCGACGCATGCTTGGAAGCATTGAACTTAATTTTTTTTAGCACGTCGTTGTGTTTTACGTCACCGCGTACTGACACGATCGGTTTTTGAACGGATGGTGTGTACGCACCATCAGACCATCAGTCAGTGAACCAATGAAAATGGTCCGTCGGACCATTCTCATCGGGTTGACACAGAAGGTTATATACCTTAAAACGGTATTAAACCCAAAACCAAAAATGTAATATATTGCAGTTTACCAATTCTTAAATGTGATGGCTTCATCTGTTTTTTTTGGGGGTTTTTTGTTTGTTTTTTTTTGCATTTTCGCATCTGTTTTCACCTGGTAATCTGGGCAATAACACTATAGTGATGTAGGTTACTGAAGCACTACTATGTGTATTAAAAACAAACAGTACAGCTGCACCACTTAAACAGTGAGCTTGTCATCCAACTGCTGAACTGGTGGTTAAGGGGGTTAAGGATTGGCCTTATTGTGTGGCAGCCCGAATGTGGAGGTCATTACACCTATATATTTGGGGGCCGTAGCTTACCCCTCCTCCTTAAGAACCCCCTCACCCCTTTGTTGCTGTATTACTCCTCTGATCACGTTTGTGGATTTTTCTACCTTGAATTTTTTGATGATACATATTCCAACCTACATTTTACAATACCAGGACAACTCTTGGCAGTAGATTATTATTGACTACGGTACTTACTTCAAGCTCCTGAAGAAGCGCGTCAGTGAAAAACATGTAGAACTCTGAGCTATTCTACCCTCTACACCACGAGTGCCCAACCAGTGGCCCAGGGGCCACATGTGGCCTGCGGAGCCCTCTAATGTGGCCCGTGACCACCAGCTCTGGAATGGCTGGTCGGTAAGCCCATATTGCAGGTTACCGACCTGCCATCCCAGAGCATCAGTGTTTGTTGTTTGTTTGTTTGTTTTTATTTCTTAATTACTCGCTTTACAACAAATTTAATGGTTTCGTTGCGAGGCCATCAGAAACAAAATCAACATAGTTCAGACATATAGGTACACAAAAACATAGAAAATCTAAAACATGATTAAAAGGAGGAAAAAAATTTGTCACATTGAGTCCATTAATATACATTTAGGTTAATTAACTTTTCATTCATCTAGGGCATCCATATCTAAAATAGTTCATTTTTAGAGTTAGATTACAAAATTCACATACCAAATATCACTGACTACATTTTTCTATATACAGTACTCAATCAAACTACATAATCTAATCAGATCCAGGGTTGCGTAGGTGACCTTTCATCATTTTTTTGAATTGGTTAAAAGTTTTTGCCCTTCTAATATCAATCGGCAGAGCATTCCATTGCACCGCCGCTTGGTATGAGAATGAGCGACCACCAATTCGGATATTCTTTATTTTTGGGATGTTTACGCGATAATATCCATCTTCGCGTAACTGTCGCGTTGGAACATGTTTGACAACCTTATCCATTATATATTTTGGCGTCATAGCATTAAATGTTTTATACATTAAACATGCTATTTTTAATTTAATGCGTTTATCGACAGTTAACCACCCCAGACTGTTTAATTGTTCTGATGTTGGATCTCTTTTTCTCAGTCCAGTTGCAATACGAACTGCAAAATTTTGTAATTTTTGTAGTTTTTGTATATATGTTCCCGGGATGCCCACTAGAAGTGCATTACCATAGTCTAAATGAGGAAAGACCAGGGCAGCAATAACTTTAGGGCGATCCATAGGAGCTAAATACACAAGGATCCTACGTAGTACTTTTAATTTGTACATAACAGTCTTGGTGACTTGATTAATGTGTGGCAGAAATAGCAGATCCTCATCTATATAAAATCCCAGATTTTTAACCACTTTACTGCAGCCTGGACCATTACCATCCATGTCTTGCCATGGCAGTGTCCAATTTTGAGGTATCTCGCTTACGGAACTCCTGACCACGAGTACTTCAGTTTTTAATTTGTTTAACGCCAGATAGTTTTCTCCCATCCAACGTTCCACTCCTTTTAGGCAATCAGTAAGTTTTTTTGTGGCTGTATCAAGTGATCCCGCTCCCACCCTCAAATAGAGCTGGGTGTCATCAGCGTAATTCTGACACTGCAGACCATGGGACCGAATAAGGGCCAAGAGGGGGCGCACGTAAATGTTAAATATCAACGGGGAAAGGGGGGACCCCTGGGGAACTCCACACTCAACAGGTCGACTTTCGGAGAAGTGGCTCCCCAGGCGTACCCTCTGACTTCTGCCCTCCAAAAAAGATGAAAACCATCTGAGGGCAGTTCCCTTTACATGCGCAACCTCCCGCAGTCGCTGTAAAACGATCCCATGGTCCACAGTGTCAAAAGCCGCCGAGAGGTCCAGCATTACTAGGATGGAATCTTGGTTGTTATCTTTAGCCATCAGCAAGGAATCCGTGACATCGATTAATGTAGTCTCGGTTCCGTGCCGTGGTCTAAAGCCAGATTGTTTCACATCCAGCAATGCCTGCTCCTCGACAAACTGTTGAAGCTGGGTGCGTGCATCACCTTCATAGAGTCTAGCCAGATAATGTGTTGTGAATGAAGCCAGTGGTAGAGGAAGAAAGCGGCTTTTCAGAAAGTGTACCACACCTGCAGGATATAATAGATGTCTATGACAAAGTGCAGCAAACTGGTGGGAAAACCACAGGCACACTGCGCCGCACCCACGGTGTGGGTAGACCGCAGACCATCAGTGTAAAAGCAGCCTTAGGCCCCTTTCACATGATCGGACTGACACAATCGGACCCACTGTTCACCTCTATGGAGTGGCAGATGTAAACAGACTTTTGTCCATTTACACCCACCTACCTCCAATCAGGTCTGCTAAAAAAACAGAAGTGGATCCATATCCTTGATTAGATCAGAGGGCCCATAAAGTAGATTGGGCTGAGTCTGCTTTGCATATGCAGACTGGACACAGACCTGTCATCTGCCCACTCCATTCATTGTGGCCCGTGACTGGTTACAAAGTCCCTTAAGTGGCACTCGGCCTTCAAAGTTTGGGCACCCCTGCTCTACACCAACCCATACCAGGCCTAAATACCAATGACTGCATTTGTACAAATCCCATGCTAAGTTACAGTTTGGCCTTATGAATGGTTATGGTGATGTGTATGTGGTAGTTCTACTAGCACTTGTTGCTAGGAATTTTCAATTTATTTGTCATTTACATTTTTTGTACAAATAAAATATATTTTAGATTTATATTTTTAGATGACTGTGTGTTGTGGTGCCTAAAAAGTCAATCTGGAGCCTATTTGTTTAATTTTGTCTAACATTTTCTAACATCTTAAAGTAGCAAACTACTTTGGCAAACTAACTTTAGGAACTTTGGGTGGGTGCCTGCTGGACCAACCACCATTGATAGAGGAATACTTCACTCATTCCTTACTCCTTCTAAAGCCAGCACTCGCCTCCATTTCCTATATGTAATTGGAGGGGGGCTCCTCACCCTTACGTACAATCCATGACTGCTGGCCCTGCATTACACTTAATGACATGGTTAGCAAAGAGGAGAAGCTGTGTGGGTCGTATGGTGGGGAGAAAACCAGCAGTATGTCTGCTTATACCTGATCCTCGAGACTAAATGAGCATTTAACAATTAATGGGGGCGGGAGCAAAACTAATGCTATTTTGTGGCTGACTGGCATTCAGCTTTAACAGTTATGTTATTAAATTAAGGCTGTAAGCAGATATAACCTAATTACATCTCAGGGAACTATTATGGTCATAGAGTGTGCACTGTCATGCATTAGTGTGTTTTCTGAACACTCAACAGAACAGCTAAATCTATCATATTACTTTTGACCCAGAAGCAATAAAAAATGATGCGGCTTAGCTCCTGGTTTACTCTTGAAGTTAAAGCACACAAATCACTTCTGTGTATAAAGGGGGACTTTAATGATTTGGGTCGTTTTTTTTTTATTTACTATATTTATGTTTTTGCTTTACAAATAAACACTTAATAATGGATGTCCATTACGTCCAGAGTAATATGGTTGTCCAAATGTCCAGAGTAATATGTTTCTAAAGAGAGTTTGTGATTGAAACCTCAGTTGTATGGGTTTAGGGGTCAATTCCCTGACATTCTTAACATATGTGTAAATTTCAGCTTCAGCTATAGTACTCTTCAAACAACAGGTTTTTTTATCAACATAGGGTGTGTAAAAACTGGAAACCTCAGTAAAAGGAGACTAAAGCGCCATCTGCTGGCAAGATAAATAATATATAATGTCCATATATATTCTTTTTTTAACTAATTAAAAATAAATCATTCTAAACACATGTGATTATAATATAGTGGGAGGGTGTGACCAGCCATAGGACCAACCATTGGATGACTGTTTGCAGTTGACGTTGTGATTTGGGAAGGGTTTGGTTGGTGCCACATAAGGGTAGTGACTAGTGGTTGTCGTTGTCTTTTTTATTTCCCTTTTCTTCTTTCCCACTTTCCTCCTCCTCAGTATGTGGCGGTGAGCAGCGGATTTCCATTTTATCTTATGTTTATATATATATATATATATATACACAATTTGTAATTTTATTCTGTATTTTTTGTAGATGGGTCTTAATTCAGCATTGGAACCTTTATGAAAGCACAATTTCAGTCCTGAAGAAGCAGGATCACTGCAAAACGTGTAGAATAAGCCAGATATATCATATTAGGGCATCTTTAGGCTTCAAATGCATGTTTGTTGTAACTCATAAGCAGATCCTTTTTATCACATATGTTTTGAGGTATTTTAATACTATGTTTACAATAAATGTGCATTATTTTAGCTGATATTAGTTATTATATATTATAGGTGCATATTTAGAGCCCTTTAAATATATAGGGCCAGATCCACATACAAATAGATCGGCGCAGTGTATCAGAGATACACTACACCGCCGTATCTTACCTGGCTTAACTTCAAATCCTGGAAGAATTCGCGCCGTAAGTTACGGCGGCGTAGTGTATTTCTGGCGGCGGAATTCAAATCGGCGAGTAGGGGGCGTGATTCATTTAAATGAAGCGCGTCCCCGCGGCGATCGAACTGCGCATGCTCCATTCAGAAATTTTCCTCCGACGTTATTTTTTTGACTAGCGTAAATTACGTACATTCCTATTCACGGACGACTTACGCAAAAAAAAAAAAATTTTGACGCGGGAACGACGGCCATACTTAACATGGCAAGTCTAATTATAGGCCGGATAAAAGCAGCTTTAACAATACGCCGGAAAAAGGCGACTAGAGACGCCAAAAGAGATTGTGTCGGCCGCGCGTACGTTCGTGGATCGGCGGAAAAAGCTCATTTGCATACCTGACGCGGAAAACGACGTGAACGCGACCCAGCGGACGCTGAAGTATTGCAGCTTAGATCCGAAGGCGTACGAAGACGTACACATGTCGGATCTAAGCCAGAAGCCGGCGTATGTTGGTTTGAGAATTCAAACTAAAGATACGACGCGGGAACTTTGAAAGTAAGCCGGTGTATCAGTAGATACACCGGCATACTGGCTCTGTGGATCTAGCCCATAGTTCTCTTTACAATTATTATGCCGTGTACACACGATCAGTCCATTCGATTAGAACGGTCTGATGGACCGTTTTCATTGGTTAACCGATGAAGGTCCGTTGCGCCCACACACCATCGGTTAAAAAACAGATTGTGTCGTAACGTAAAACACAACGACGTGCTGAAAAAAATGAAGTTCAATGCTTCCAAGCATGCGTCGACTTGATTCTGAGCATGCATGGATTTTTAACCGATGGTTCGTGCCTACTAACGATCGGTTTTGACCTATCGGTTAGGAATCCATCGGTTAAATTTAAAGCAAGTTGGTTTTTTTTTAACCGATGGTTAAATAACCACACAAGATCGGTTTTGACCGATAAAAAGGGTCCATCAGACCATTCTCATCGGTTTAACTGATTGTGTGTACGCGGCCTAAGAATAATGCCCCATGGAAATATTTTACTGACATGGAAATGGCTCCACATGTTTTTTGGTAGCCTATAAAAAATGTATGTACCTAACCACTTTACATTACAGTTGAAGTGCGCCTTTTAGTAACTTTAAACATTATGGGCCAGATTCAGGTACAATTGCCCTGGCGCAGAGTATCAGATATACACCAAGCCGCCGTATTTTACCTGGCTCTAAGACAAATTCAGGTAGATTTCGGCCCGTAAGGTACGGCGGCGTAGTGTATTTCTCGCGGCGGAATCTAAATACGCGATTAGGGGGCGTGAAGCATTTAAATTAGGAGCGTCCCCGCGGCGAACGAACTGCGCATGCTCCGTTCATAAATTTCCCGCCGTGCATTGCGCCAAATAACGTCGTTACGTCATTTTTTTTTTGAGTAGCGTCGTTTACGTACATTCCTATTCCCGGACGACTTGCGCAAAAACAAAAAAAAATGTGAAATTCGACGCGGGAACGACGGCCATACTTAACATGGGCCGTCTAACGTTAGACCAGATAATAGCTTCCCTAACTTTACGCAGCAAAAAGCTGACTACAGATGCCATAAGCGAATGCGACGGCCGATCGTAACTTCGTGGATCGCCGGAAAAAGCTAATTTGCATACCCCGAAGCTGAAAACGACGCGAACTCCACCCAGCGGACAGAAAAAGATTGCAGCGTAGATCCGGCGGCGTACAAAGACGTAAGCCTGTCAGATCGAAGCCCGAAGCCGTCGTATCATGGTTTGAGGATTTAACAGGAGATAGACTAGAGTAATGGCTCTGTGAATCTGGCCCTATAAGTCTGCATAATATTAATAATAATTATAAATACATAGTATAACTTTTTTTTTTTTAAAAGCCATTTATTGTATCTTAAATCCTTGAGCTCCAGTCAAATGATTTTTCCTAGACTACAACGATGCTCTCTCCCATGTGTAGTAAGACTCTGAATAATTTCTAACTAAAGATGGCCCACTTACACATTACTACACATGCATGAACGCAACATTAAAAACATACATGATACTAGGTCCACTTTAAGTTGCCTGCTCATTAGTGCTATTTTGCAGCTGAAAAATGTGCCCGTAGTAGGCCGTTGCATCCATTATTGACTCTGAATAGAGTGGCTCTCACTGGCGGCTTGGTTCACAGATGCCATGTACAGAGCTGACCCAAGTGGCTCTGTACCATGTGATTACTGTGATGACCAATTACAGCGATCACAAAGATAAACACACTACTGTTCACATTGAGGATCCTTCCCATTGAATACATTAATGGCTCCAAACAGAGTCATTCTCAGATGGCTGGGTTCACAGATACCGTGTACACAGCTGATCCAAGTGGCTCTGTACATTGCTGTCATTGTGATGATCAATCACAGCTATCACAAAGGTAAACACACTACTATTTACATTGTTGATCCTCCCCCCCCCTTCTCCTACAAAAGAAGACGGAGAGGAAATAGTAGTAACCAATAAATTGGAAATAAATAAATGCATCAGCAGCAGCTGCTGCTAATCTTTTTATTCATTGTTACTTATTCTGAAGTTTTTAACCCTTTCACCCCTGCCGCCTGCACATCTGAACTCCTGCCTGTATCTGTACATGATTTGTAAATGACCCTGCTCCTCTATTATTTTGCACATCTGTACTTTAACCCCCTCATCTCCATCTTCACACTGTATGTGATTTTACATTAACCCCTTCCCCTGCTCCCATCTCTGTATGCATCTGTACGGCATCTAGTGCACCATTACCCAGCACTGTGTTTTTTTTAAGAATATAGTTTTACTCATTTTAAGTACATGTAGGAGGTGCAAAAGCACACCGTATGACCACTCTCCCAGGTTTCCTATTTCAGGATGGCTCCTTTCTCTTGCAGCATCCTATGGAGCCTCTCCTACATGCAGGGATTTGAGTTGGAATAGCAAGACACCCACCAGCTGCCAGTTGCCCCAGAGCTTAATGAATGTGTGAAGTTTTTAGTATGCAAAGAAACACCCAATCACATGCAAGGACATTTTAAAAAAAACATTTTGCTTGCACATGATTGGATGATGGAAGCCAACAGTGCTTCACCTCATTCACTAAGCTGTGGTGCAAATTCCTTCCAGTCTATTAGCGTTTAGTAAATCAACCCCATTATGTCTGGGAATTCATTGTAGAGCCGCACTACAATCCAAGTGAGATAATGTGAGATTACAAGTTTTATTTATCACAGCAGCATTAAAAAAAAAAGGTTTCCAGATCATCAGGGAAGTATCCCACACAGGATAAACAGCCCTGTCCAAGATGAAACTGACCTGCACTAGGCATCAAATAGCAATACCGGCTTTTAAGAGACAAGGCTACAGATCTGCATTTCACTTCTGAGGACTATATGCAAGTCTTTGTGTCTGCCTTCTTTTACTAGCACCCTTGCTGTTGCTCCGTTGCTGATCAGGCATCAGCCGAGATGAGATCACTTCTTACTTGAATCCCAACTTGGGTTTCATAGCCGCCCCTCAGCCTCAAAGAAGACAGCTGAACTTTTCTGGATAGACCCCTTTCTGTGCACTGAATTTTCCATGTCTCAAACTCCTTCCAGTCCAGAAATCAAAAGGGCTTTAGAAGAGAGCCCAGAGACTAACATTGACAATGAATCCACGCCACCTCCCATGCCCAGCAATTACCTGATCTTATCGATATTCGCCTGTTTCTGCCCTGCATATCCTGTAAACATTGTCGCATTTGTGTTCTCTATAATGGTAAGTACTAAACATTTACTTTTTTGATAACGGATGCTGTCGCAATTAAATGCACCAGCCTGTTTACTAAGGAACGCATAGAGCGGTGATTATGTGCAAAGTGCAGTAACTCCTAGCAACCATTTAGATCCCGCCTTCCATCAATTTAGGGCTGAAAAATAATTGCTTAATAAGTGATATGATTTGTTACACTCTGAACATAGCATTCAATTCCAAAATGTATATTTTATATATATATAAATATATATATATATATATATATATATATACACATATATAACATTTTATTTAGACAGTTTATATAAACCATGTGATCAATAGGATTTAAAAACCAACACACTTGTAATTTAAAGCAATTTGTGATTTATTTTCTGTCCATTAACTCATTTTACAAATATAGAAGGTCCAGTATGTGGCAGAAGAGAGTCCAAGTCAAAGCTAGCAGTACCACATTGGAAATAGCAGTGAGCATAAATCTTCGACTGGTATCACTATTTATTAGCTGATGTACATACATTTTGTAGCTGCAGAATTTATGTATATTTGATACTGGCATTCATGTAGCTTTAATATAATGAAATAATGCTAATATGATAATGCTTTGCTAATGACTTTCATATCCAATTTATGTGAATGGGAGTTAAAGAGATTCTCAATATGCTTTATACTGATTGTAAAAATATTAAGTGGCGGCCATAAAATAAAGGCAAAGTGTCCTTGATATTAAAGTTATTAAGACCATCAATCTCCAGAAGGACATTTGTCCATTAGACAGGGCGTGAGTCTTGGTGTTAAAGTAATGGGTAATCTTGAAGCAATTTACAATTCTACAAATGGTTGTATATTATCTCTGCTCTGAACTACCAATTATACATTAAAAGTACATCATCATGTGAGCAGCGGCTGTCATTAAGAAAATGACTGACCTACAGCAAAAACTGCTGGGTACTTTAATGAAAACAAAAGAAAAGCAAACATAAGATGGTTGCTGATAACAATTAGATGTATCCTTAAAGCCTATTTAAACCCAGAACCAAAAATGTAACATATTGCAGTTTACTAAGGCCCCATACACACGAGCAGACAGATTTGTTCAAATCGGTCGGACAGACCGATTTGAACAAATCTGTCTGCTGGGGACGTATTGGTTTGATCGTGTACACACGATCAAACCAAAATCCCCGCCGGCAGACGGCGCGCTGATGTGGCGGTGACGTTGACGCCGCCAAGTCACCGCACCAGGAAGTAAAACACTTCCGCGCATGCGTCAAAACCATTCGACACGTGTGCGAGAAGACATGTCTGCTGGTTAGCGTACTAACCAGCAGACATGTCGGGCGGACGGGTTCCCAGCTGACGGATTTGAAAGCATGCTTTCAAATCTGTCGGCTGGCCAAATCCGTCGGCTCGCCCGTACACACGATCTAATCTGTCTGCTGGGACGGTCTGGCAGACCGTTTCCAGCAGACAGATTTGATCGTGTGTACGCGGCCTAAGTCTAATGCTGCGTACACACGGTCATGTTTCGGGTTCTAAAAATGACGTTTTCAGGCTCTAGAAAAAAACAATGTTTTTTTCAACTTGATCGTTAAAACGGCCTTGCCTACATACGATTGTGAAAAAAAAAAGCTCTAGCAAAAGCACTGTGACGTACAACACGTACGACGGCACGATAAAGGGGAAGTTCCATGCGGATAACGCCACCCTTTGGGCTGCTTTAGCTGATTTTGTGTTAGTAAAAGACGATTCTCGCTTTTCAGTCTGTTATAGCGTGATGAATGTGCTTACTCCATTACGAACGGTAGTTTTACCAGAACGAGCGCTCCCGTCTCATAACTTGCTTCTGAGCATGCGCAGATTTTTCACGTTGTTAAAGCCCACACACGATCATTTTTTACAATCCAAAAAACGACAACGTTAAAAACGTTGTAAAAAATAGAGCATGTTCGAAAAAAAAAATGGCCATTTTTTAGAACCCAAAAAATGCTCTGAAGCCCACACACGATTGTTTTTAATGACATTAAACTCGAAAAATTATCGTGTGTACGCGGCATGAGATGTGGTCTTTTTATTTTATGTGGTGATCCAGTCAGTAAAACACTTCCTGTTTTAAGCTGGCCTTAATTGTTGTTTTCAGAACATTTGTTTGATTAACTTAAGCCGCGTACACACGATCAGTCCATCCGATGGACCGTTTTCATCCGTTAACCGATTAAGCTGACTGATGGACCGTGGCGCCCACACACCATCCATTCAATAACCGATCGTGTCAGAACGCGGTGACGTAAAACACAACGACGTGCTGAGATTCGAACCATGTATGGGAAAACTGATTTTGCCAGTTCATTGATCGATCAATTTGGGTACAATTTGGGTATTTCATCCGATGATTGCCAGTGGTAATAGCCACTGGCAATAATCACTGTGCGCTCTCCTGGTCAGGACGGGATAAGCTGTGCTTTGAATTCATACCAGAAGGAATGCCACTTCTGGTATGTTCGCTTTGTTGCCAGTCAAGCCCTGATCAAGGGGGCAATTAGACCCCCAAAAACACGTTGGATACTGTTTGAAATTGTACCCCTGACCTTTAATGGAATAAAGTTGGTTCTCTTAGTAGTGATGTGACGCTTCAATTTCAACTCTTTTTAGGTCACACTACAAGCCAAGAAGACTGTGGAGATCCTCTGGGGTATAGAAGCCACTTGCTCAGGAACCAGATCATTTACACCAACAGTAAGGCCCCGTACACACGACCGAGAACCTCGGCAGAATCCAGCGAGAAGCTCGCTGGGATCCATATTCTGCCGAGATACTCGGTCGTGTGTACGTTTTCGCCGAGCGTCCCGTCGAGAAAGCCGTCGAGCCAAAATAGAGAGCAGGTTCTCTATTTGCTCGATGGCCCATCGAGAACCATGACTCGGCGCCTTTCCCGACAGCTTGGTCGACGATTTTGACGGCCGGGCGAGAACCTCGACGGGCGGAACGATGTGTTTGGCCCGTCGAGGTTCTCGTACGTGTGTACGCGGCCTTATACCTTAAAGGGTTTGTAAAGGAAAACACTTTTTTATCTTAATAGCTTCCTTTACCTTAATGCAGTGCTGTTTTTAGGTCCTCATTGTTCATTTTTGCTCTCAGGTTTCTGTAATGCTTCTCTGATATCCACACTTCCTGGTTGTCTGTTTCCTGATAACCGCAGTGCTGGGAGCTTTCTCTCTGTGGTCACTAACTTCAAGGAGGTGCGATTACTGTGTGTCTAAAACCCCTCAGCACCAATCAGTTTTTTTTTCCAAACCATCACTGCCCTGTATTGGCTCTGTGGCTCTGTACAGCAGAGAGGCAGGAAACAACATGCAAAAACGAAACTAGAAACTACAGGTACATTATAAGATTGATTTTTTTCTATTTTTAATCGTTTTTAAAAGGAATCAGTTAACTATTCTGGGCCAGATTCAGGTACATTGGCGCATATTTTGACTGGCGTAGCGCACCTCCTTTACGTTAGACCGGCGCAATGTAGAGGCGCAATCACCTTATCCTCGTAGTATTTGCGCAGAAATTTGTGCCGGTGCAACGTAATTCCCGAGGCGTAAGGCAGAGTAAATCAAATTGGGAAGGACGTGGGCGTGTTACATTGAAATGAGCCTTGACCCCATGCAAATGAAGGGCCGGCTGGATCGCGCATGCGCACATGAAGCAGACCATGGTCAGCACCTCTCTGCGCATGCTCACAACTCGGGAACGGCGCAATCAGTGAAATTGGAAGTGGATCCGGGCAACTTAGTGAGCTACGCAGAGAGCTTAAATAGACAGACACAAACGCCCTTCCTTTGCAAAAGTACATCCCTTTGTATCCCTTCCTATACAGCAAGGTGCTTTTGTTCTGTTGTTTATTAGCGTTTGTTTGTTTGTTTGTGACGTGTCTTTGAAATATTTGGGGACTGTTTTGCAGAGTGATTTTTGTCTTTTCTGTGTTTTCTTTGTTGTGTTTTTTTTTTAAATATATTTTTGCTGGGCATTTTTTTTTTTTTGCTGGTCATTTTTTTTTTTTTTGTTGGTTCTGTTTGTGAATGATTTTGGAATGTGGGGGTGACATTCCTGCCGGAAAAGGGGTGTCACCCTCATTTGTCCAGGTCAATAATTGAATGCCAAAGCTTCCGATTTCTGAACATGTGCTCTATCTCATGGGGGGGCTGTAGTGCCACACGGCTGCAATCTATGGCCCGATGGTACGTAGGAATCTGGTAATTTTATAAAAATCAGTCACTGTGTTCATTCGCTGGACCTCCTAGGAGGGTTTTATAATTTGGTTGGCCATGCGTCTCAGGATTGCAGGGACAACCTGGTGCACACACCTGCTAATGGAGGATTGTGACATCCCAGCCATACCTCCAGATGTGCGCTGAAAAGAGCCAGTGGCTAGGAAATGCAGTGTTGCCAGGACTTTCACCAGTGGCTCCACTGCATGTGAGCGTTGTGTGGGGCTGGTGAGGTCATCCTGCAGGGTTCGGGTTATTTCCATGATGGCTTCCCGGTTGAATCGGAAGTTGCGATACACCTCTGCTTCCCCCATGGCAAAGACATCTAGGCGTCTGCGGAAGACCCTCTCCTGTGCCCTCCTCCTCTGTTCCCTCCTCCTTATTTGCGCCTCTAAAGACACAGAACAGACACACACAAAAATCAGACAGAAAAAAAAGAAAAACACAAGCAGACAGCTAATACAAATTCAAACAAAAAACAAACAAAAAACAGACACAAAAAACATTCCGAAAATACACACAGCTTCTACAACCTCCTACTACAATAAATCTTTAATATAACACTACACTCACCAACAAACAGCCACAGACAACAGAGCAAAAGACACTTGCTTTGGGAAGGGAAACACAGGGATGTACTTTTGCAATTGAAGGGTGTTTGTCTGGGGCTATTTAAGCACAGGGCGATTCTCAAACTAAGTATGCTTGGCCTTTTTCCTATCTCACTGATTGCGCCGAGCCAAGTTCTGCACATGCCCAGTGAGGGGCAGATTCGTGCGCGCATGCGCAGTACGGCCAGCCCGGGGTCACGGCTAATTTGAATGGAGCGCCCCCACTTACTTCCTACTTGCAATAACCCCGCCTTACGCCTCGGGATTTGCGTTGCCCTGGCGCAAATTTGGGCGCAAATGCGTCAAAAAATTAAGGCGACCTAACTTTACGTTTGGAGTAACTTAATTTGCTCCGCTCTACCTGAATCTGGCCCTAAGTTATTTTGTAGCAAAAAAAAAAAACTGTTTAAATCTTGTAAACACCAAGTCTGAAAAACAGGCAAGGTCCTTAAGTGGTTTAAGATAAAATTTCCAGTAAAATAAACCTACGGGTCTAGCTTCATCTTTATACGTTCCTCATCTTTTTCAGTTTTACCCTAAGCCATCTAGCAGTGCACAAGTGTGGGTGCATTGGCTTTCCTAATAATGCAGTTACACTAATGATTGGCATAGTTTTCTGTATATTGAGGTGTTCATGCATATTACTACATGTCCTGCTGTACTGTTCTAGAAAGGGGTTGAATTTTTAGAACATACTAAATTACTTTTTAGCAAATCCTCTTCTAATCATCTAGCAAATTAACTGTTTAGATAGAAGAGGGAACTCCAAACCTCACTTACTGATGTGCAATGGTGAAAGGCCAATTTTTTATAGCTATATATATTTAAAAAAAAAAAATCACTTGACATGGTATATAACCCTCTATACAGTAACCAAGTTTGCAACACCACTGGACAACTCTTGTTGTAAGGGATGTGGCTTAGTAGGTACCTTAACTCAAATGTTATGGTCCTGTTCTCATGTATGCAGCTTTTGGAGTGTGGTATTAATACTGCTTTCATCAATTACAGGGCTGATCTTAAAACCTATTCCAGAACTTGCCCTTCTTAGTATTGGAGTAGAAAAATACCTGTTGACCTAAGGCCTTTTACCATGCATGTCTTATTTGCCGCTAGGCTCTCAAAAACTAAACAATGGAACACTAATGAGACTCCAAGTAATATGAAAGTGAAAAGACAAATTAACTTTGAGCTATAAATATGAAGAACATATACTTTCAAGCTGATAAAGTTTCACAAGTCTTGGGCCATTTGGCAAAATTATTTCAACTGAACATAGCTAATGGGAGTGTTTTAGAGCTCTTGTTAACGTTGCAAAATATACCTCTATGTGGTACAGTGTGAGTTACTATTTTTGGTGATTTTTCTTTGTTGTTTTTAGTCTCAATATTTTTTATTATTAAAGTTTCATCTAAGTAATACAACAGTTATTTCACAGTTTTGTATCGTACAAAATATTACCAACAAAGTGTAGGGAAGAGCATGGTAAGTTATCAATAGGATAAAAGAGTCACTGCTATATTGCTGGCATCACCCAACAAGCCTCAGCCAACAGTGGCAGGTGCTGTATCTTCATGTTATTGTCCAACCTTAACGGGTCCATAACTTGCTGGAAAAAGACAATTCCATCCTCCTCTAGAGGGGGGCCGGGCCGCCCACTCAAGCGGGTAAAGATCCCCTGCTTCCCTATTGCTAAACAGTCTATGATAACTAAACAATTCAGTAAACTCAAGCATAAGATGCCATATCAATACCTCAGAGTATAGAGGCAGTATGAGAGAGGGATAGGCAAAGAAAGAGAAAGAAAGAGAAAGATCAAAAAAAAAAGGGGGGGGTGGGGAGGATAGGAGCCACGGTCCCATGCCCAGAGAGCCCACTAGCAAAATGAGACCTAAAGAGCTAGAGTCTGGGGGTCATGTGTTAGATAATTAATCCACGGATCCCAAACTCTGTGGAACAACTCCATCTTATCCTGCACCAAGGCCATCAACCACTTATTCAGCATAAGCCACGATAGTTTGCTCTTGAGCTGATCAAAGGGTAGGGCAGCGGATCTCCAATTTCTGGCTATAGTGATTTTTGCAGAAATAAATATGAATGTCAAAAGCCTTTGTTGGGACTTGGAGGCTTCCCTCACCCCATCTCCCAGAAGAGCATGCTTAGCTGATTTTGATAAGTTGAGTCGCGTGAGGGAATATATGAAGTTATAGACCCTAATCCAAAACCTTCTGACCTTCGGGCATGTCCACCAAATATGATAAAAAGTTCCAGTGTGACCACAGCCACGGAAACATTCGGAGGTAGCTCCCGTTACAAAGGTGGCTATACTAGCCGGTACCATATACCATCTTAGGAGAACCTTATAGTTTGCCTCTATGATTGATGTGTTGATGAGTGAGCGAGAAGTATTTTCTAAGATTTTGTGCCAATCATCCAAAGTTATTGTTTCTTTCAAATCCTCCTCCCATTTCACCATATATGTCAATTTCGTGGCCTCACTCATCAACATTGGGTAAATGGCTGCTACGTGACCTCTGAATTTATCGTAATTGCTACAGAAATATTCCATGGGGGTCAGTTTGTCTAAGTCGCCTTTAGGGTCAAAGTTTGCATATAATGGTGAACCTGGACATATCTATAGTATTCTGTAGGGGGCATTTGATATTTATTAATCATGGACTGCTCAGATAGAACACCCCTTGTTTGTCCACCAAGTAAATGCAAGAGGGGTGAGGCCTGGGATGAATGTTTTATTGTTCAATAGTGGCGCTAATGGAGAATGGGAAGATTTAAAATGACGTGTTCTCGAGAGCCTATCCCATATTTCTAGTGAGAAGGATAATGTGGGACAGAGTATTGTTGGCCTCTCTGCACTAGGGAGCCACATTAGGTGAGAAATTGAGTGCGGGCGACATGCATAAGTTTCCATGCATACCCATCCAAATCGCTTGCGATAGCTGGGAATGAAACCTGGTAAGGTGGGCAACCTGGGCTGCATAGAAATATTTTTGCAGGTTAGGCAAACCAAGGCCCCCCTTCCATCTTAAAGTGTACATTGTACTTTTATTTATCCTAGGCCTCTTTTCCCCCCCAAATAAATTGATGGACTTTCCTTTGGAACATATGAAGGTCGTGTCTAATCAAAGCCACCGGTATGGTGCGAAAAAAGTAAAGTAACCTCGGTAGAACATTCATTTTAATTGAGTAGAGTCTGCCAAACCACGATGGAGGATGAACCTGCCATTTTGCCAAGTCATCAGTTAATCTTTTAAAAAGGCCAGGATAGTTTCGCTCGTATAGCATATGCATAGATGGGGTCAAATGTATACCTAAATACTGAAGGGCCTCAGGCTCCCACTTAAACTGGAAAGACTGCTCCAACACTCTCTGAGTAGAGGCTGACAGCGAAAGGTTCAATGCCCTAGATTTGTCATGGTTTACGCGTAACCCTGAAATGTCGGAGAATGGTTGTAGAATGACGTGTAAATTAGGGAGGGAGGTAATCGGTGAAGTCAGGGTCAATAGTAAGTCATCAGCGAAAAGAAAAAAACGTATGTTCAAGATCACCACAGAAAATCCCCCGGATATCCTGACTTGAACGGATTTTGATAGCTAGCGGCTCTATTGCCAGAGCAAATAGTAGCGGAGACAACGGACACCCCTGTCTAGTACCTCGTCGAACAGGCAATAATTCTGTAGAATAGCCCCGGATCATCAAAGAAGCCGACGGCGTATCGTACAATGTACGGAGGAGAGTCAGAAAGCGCTCGCCAAATCCGTAACGACCCAGTACCTTGAACAAGTAGTCCCATGACAGTGAATCAAACGCCTTCTGAATATCCAATGAAAGCAACATCCCACCCCTGGGGCCCAATCCATCCCAGTCTGATTGCACGGCCGAGATCAAATTTATTACCCTACGGGTTTGATCCAATGCCTGTCTATTTGGGACAAAACCCGCCTGATCAGCATGTATGTATCTTGGGAGGATAGTGTTCAGTCGTAGTCCCAGGACTTTAGTTAAGATTTTTAGGTCAGAGTTAATTAATGAAATCGGGCGATAATTAGCCGTGTCTCCATGAACCTTACCCGGTTTAGGTATAACATTTAAATAAGCTGTATTCTCCTGGTGAAGGAGCTTATTACCGCACTTCAAATCGTTAAAGTAGCTACATAAATGGGGGGTTAAAATGTCTCTGTATTTTCTATAGTAATGCCCTGAGAAACCGTCCAGGGGCCTTAGAGGGATGAGTACATTTGATAGCCTCCAGAATTTCAGGTTCCGAAAAATCTTTGTCCATTAATTCTACATGGTCACTTGTCAAAGTAGGTAAGCAAAGTTTGTGAAAGAAAGCTTCCACCCTACGGACGTCGATCGGGTCAGGCGCGCTACACAGTTTTTCATAAAACTGTCGAAATTCCCTAAGGATCAGTTCAGGATTTTGGGTGGGGTGGCCATTTGCTAGTCGTAGTTTAGGTAGAGTCGGAGAATAAGGTCGAGGCACTAGTTTCCTAGCCAACATTTTATTTGGTTTGTCCCCACATAGTATAAAACCTATGCTTAGACCAACTGATACATTTTTCTGCTTGCGTGGTTAAACTAAGATTGAGAGCCAGTCTCGCCTCATCAATTCTGTGTCTGAGATCTATCTTGGGGTTCCTACTCTGTTCATCATCTAGAGTGTCAAGTTGTCCTTCTAACTGTTCAATATTAATTTCTCGGGATCGTTTTGCTCTAGCCGCTATTTGAATTAGTTTTCCCCGTATTGTGGCCTTGTGAGCTGCCCAAGTGAGGGTAGGGGACGTATCTGAGGATTTATTAATCTGGAAATACTCCTGTATCGCCTTCTCAACTTCAGCATAATGAATGGGATCATTCAGTAAGCTGTTATTGAGTCTCCATGGAGAGGGGTTCGACCTAATCCAAATCCCTTTAGTAGAAAGTTTGATCGGAGAATGGTCAGACCAGGGAGTCGACAATATTTTGACCGACGTTATGAACGGAAGCAGGGGTGTAGGCACTAAGAGATGATCTATCCTTGAGTAGGTATGATGTACCTGTGAATAGTAAGTATAGTCCTTAGCTGTGGGGTTATTTTCCCTCCACGAATCAATCAAGTCGTGAAGGTGAAGCAACCGTGCTACTTTACTGCTAACCGTCGGTGGTCGTTTCAGAGTCGGAGTTGTAGGGTTTGATTTGTCCATGATCCTATCGAGAGGAATATTGCTATCTCCACCCAATATGATTTGTCCTTGGGCCTTAGGTATTAATAACCTAAGCATTTTGCTGAAGAATTCCAACTGGCCAGTGTTTGGGGCGTAATATGATATGAAGGATACTAACTGGTCATGAAGACGTCCCACCGCCATGAGGTATCTACCCCCCTTGTCCTTAACTATATTAATAGGCGTAAAGGGGGTCCGTTTTGAGAAGCAGACAGCTACTCCCCCGTCTTATCAGGGCCACAAGCAAGAAAATACTGTGGGTATTTAACATTAAGATAGCGGGGAGCCGAAGTTTTGGAAAAATGAGTTTCCTGAATTAAAAGAACATCAGCTCTTTGTTTATGATAGAATTGAAAGGCCATAGTACGTTTGGTGGGGGAATTGAAGCCATGAACATTATGAGTGATTACTGTGTAGTCTAACTTAGCCATCGTGGTAGGGCAGAGTACTCTTACCTTGCTTCACCCGTGTAGTGGACAAGACTGCTGAGGTATAGGTCACCACTCTCTGTAGTCTCCCGGGTCCAATGCATGGGGAGGGACACGGAACCGAAGCTCGATGGGGGAGAAGGAAAAGGGTAGAAAAGAAAAAAGCAAATAAAAATAAAAATACACATCTTTCGACCATGGGCCTAAGTGTAATAACTGAGCCAAATCAAGCAAATTTGTAATTGCATGGGGGGAAACCCCAACCGGGAATCAGTATCCGGAAAGATACGTGTAAGGGTACCATCCTCACAGGAGGATAAGTAATCTCACAAGTGGGTGGCATGTATTACCACCCCAACCCAAGAATGAAATCATTCTGAGCAGGGCCACCATAGCAGAGCACATATTAACAAGTTTTTAATCTAACACGTTAACCATTTATGAGCAGCAAAATCCGCCCCAGTCCCAGAGGGTCACAACCCCAGGACAGGCATGTTCCCCATCGGTTACTTCCGTCCCAGGGGTGCATT
This sequence comes from Rana kukunoris, assembly GCA_029574335.1. Classification (NCBI taxonomy): domain Eukaryota; kingdom Metazoa; phylum Chordata; class Amphibia; order Anura; family Ranidae; genus Rana; species Rana kukunoris. The sequence goes on along the minus strand of CM056049.1, from coordinate 229,894,297 downwards.
CCCAAGGGGACCCAATCAGTGATCAAACTCAAACTCAAACCTGTATTTCAGACTCTATACTGACTATCAGCGCTAGGTAACCATGCTGGTGACAGAGCCTAAACTGTAAACTGTGGCATAAACTGAATTTAAAATGATCACTCCTAGACCTTTAGAGACCATGAACTCATCTCAGCCCAACATCACAAGGCTTCAGCAAACTTCGTCCGGGATATGACACATCTGGTACAGTGAAGTCTTCCGTAAAGAGCTCCTGGTTCGGGATTGTTTGTCATCCTGCCACAACGGAGAAAGGGGACGATGGTCCGGGTGGGTAGGCGATGCCGAACGTGAGTCTAGCGTGATAATCCCCAGGTCCCGGAGTAGTTGTTCTCCTGATTGAAATGTTGTGAAGGAATAAGATTTACTCTTATATGTAAAGGACAGTCTGAAAGGTAATGCCCATCGGTATTTGATCTGTTTATTCATCAACTGCTGCAAAAGCGGCTTCAGGTTCCAAAGTTTTTGTACCGTAGAAGGGGCCAGATCATTGAAGAGCTGTATCGGAGCGCCCTGTAATCGCAGATCCTGCCTATTGCGGGCCGCCCTCATCATCTTTTCTTTAATTCTGTAGTAATGCAGCTTGACTACGATGTCACGTGGCAGGCCATCAGACCGCGGGGCCGTTAAAGCTCGGTGTATGCGATCGATTTCCATCTGATGGGTGGTGATATCAGGCATGAGGACCTGCATCAGCTCTCTCATAGCCCCCTCCAGGTCAGTGTGCGATTCAGGGAGGCCAGAATGCACAAATTGTTAGCGAAGTGAGCGATTTTCCAAATCCTCAATTCTATAATAGGCCTCCTCCAACCTGTCCTGTAAGTCAGTGATCATACTGGAGTTCTGATTGACCTTCCTGACAGTATGATCAACCTTAGTCTCTATGTGTTCAAAACGATCCTCCAGTTCATGAATGTCTTTCTTTAGGTCAGTTGTAATCTGTGAGCAGGCCTTTGAAAGCTCCTGCTGTAGCATGGTGGAGAAGCGTGCTAACAGGATTGCATCCGGGGAGTATTGGGCTATCTGAGGTGCTGCCAAAGCTTGGCTAGGCTGGCTGAACAGGGCCTCAGCCAGCTCAACCATATTGCCATCCATGAATGATATAGGAGACTCCTGCATGTCTTTATACACGTCTGGGGAAGAGGGATGTGAAGGGGGATGAGAGGGAGACTCACCCCGCCTGTCGGCCTCCATGTCCGCCGATGACTGGGAGGAGAACGGGTCCCTGCACTGGTCGGGATGACTCTGCTGTCCCTCCTTGCGATTGGAGTTATCCGCCTGGGGGGCTATGCTGCCTCGTGTGTCCGGCCGTCCCGGCGCCATCTTGGATTCTGACCTGGTCCCCGGAGAAGATTTTGCCTCCCTGTACTGCCTGCGCTGCTTATTGTGTCCCCGTTCGGGCTGTCCCTGAGCCCTGCGGTTCATCCCCGGCTCGGGATGTAGTTAGTGTGGCTCTCCTCCGACGGTCCCGCTGCTAATTTTTCGCTGTATTGGGTCGGGGTGTGCGGAGCTCGGTTAGAGCACGTCCTTCCCCGAGATCCCGCGCATGCGCTCTTTTCTTCTTTGTTGTTTTTAAGGTTTTTTTTTCAATATATACTCTGTATAAGTCATATTTAACAGTGCTTGTGTTAGAAGAAATATGCCAATTGTTCTTAAGAAAGCATATAGTCTAAATTAGTGTTTTGCAAATTTACTTTGTACAATCAACTCCATTGTAAAACAAGCATTATAACCTTTAGAATATAAACTGTTATGAGTCAGACAACTACTGTATGTTACCTCTGTACCTTAATGAAAACCAGTACAAATCTATTGAATTTAGAATGGGGTTGAACCATAGCTTGGGACCACCAGTCTACACATATGTGATCATTAACAAAGACTGGTGGGGTAAAAAAATATATATCAAGCACAGGTGAAAAAAAAAAAAATCTTATTCCCAAACACTGAAATTTGGCTTTACTTTATTTTGGATTTTGGGTTTATTTTTCAAACAATGGAGTTTAGGCCAACTAATGCCGTGTACACACGATCGGAAATTCCGACAAAAAAAGAATGGATTTTTTTCAAACGGAATGTTGGCTCAAACTTGTGTTGCATACACACCTTCACAGACTTTCACGTCTGTAATGTGCATGCAAAAAATAGCAACGTTGGGTTTGCCATTTGATGTGCAAAACAGGAAGCAGTGCCCAGCAAGGGTTAAAGTAAACCCTAGTTTAAGCAGTTTTTCATTTAAAGCTCTGTCCGGGCTTGTAACAGGTTTAAAGGTAATATAGCAGGCATAAAGGACCAAAATCAATTTAAATGTTAGCAGTGTATGTACCTGAACCTGAATGATATCTGCTATCAGTCTACTGCAATACCTGTACAGCACAACCCATTCTGGGGGAAGGGGGGAAGAACACAAAGAGACAGTTGTGTTGAAATAGTTAATGCTAACAAGGAGCATACTGACAGGAAGAGAAAGCAGAGTGACAGAAAGATGAGCTCATCAATGTGCTGCTTTTTTTTTACTGAAGGGGCAGGGGGGACCTGTATGGGTTACCTAGCTGCAGTAAAGATAAATTATGTCTTCTGCTGGACAAGAATGTGCTGTGTGGCAGCACATTGCAGGACTGGGTGGACAGAATTATATATATTTTTTTATTTGCATATAGAACAGCTTACATATGTGTATTTAGCCATTTTCCTGCAGTTCAGCTTTAGTTCCCTTTCACACTTATACGACTTGTCTCAGGATTTTGGACTGCAAAATCGTATGACAAGTCATTCTCCATTATTTTCAATGACTACCATTCATACTGGCACGACTTTAAGTTGTGCCTACTTCAAAGTAGTTCTTGCACTACTTTGGTCTGATTTTGATGCCACTTACACAGGCATTCATTGAAATCGCGGTAAAATCATGCGACTTTGAAGTCGTACAAGTGTGAAAGCTGTCTAAATTTAAAAAAAAAAAAAAAAGCAGCTCTTCTGCCAAATATTAGAAATAAATGGCTGCCAACCTACAGTAGGTTTCTGGTGTAAAAAAAAACTCTGATAAGATAATTTCCTCTTTCCCATACATCTTGTGTCTTCTTCGAATTCACCACCACGCAGGTAAAATGAAAGGTTTCCCACAGCTGTAAAAAATTCACCCACCGGACAGTTTATTAGGTACATGTCATGAGGGCCACGTCATGAGCTGAGACTGAAGTAGTGGGGAGGCCTCCCTTGCACCTCTGGTCCTTGAAGCCTCTGGAGATGGAGACAGAGACTTGGTGGGCACCGAGTGGCACGGGTGCCAGGGGTGCGAAGCCTTAGTCTGAGATCCGAGCCAAGGTCAAGTCCACTCTGGCAACAAAGTACAGAAGGGTTAATCAGAAGAAGAATGGTCGAGATCCAAGCCGGGGTCGGTTCCAATCTGGAGTACAAAAAAAGTAGAGGTCAAATGGCAAGCAGCAATTAACTAGTCAAATAGGTTTCCAGGTCACAACAAGTTCAGACAGATCACACACTAGAATAGGAACAAGTGGGGACTGAAGATAATCTAGAAATTTGGCAGTGTCTGGGCTGGGATTATATAGGGACGTTTAAAGGTCGCTTACTGTGCGCCTCCTTGGCATTTTCCTGCCTTTTTTCCATCAGGTTTAGGTCACTTTCTGTGCGCCTCCTGCTTTCTTCCATCAGGTCTTCTGCGCAGGTGTGGGTCGGCACACTGAGCCGTAGTAAGCCCTGGGACTCTTACAGCACACCTGTTCAATTGCTTGGTAACACAAATTGCTAATCAGCCAATCCCTTGGCAGCAACTCAATGCATTTAGGCATCTAAGCGTGGTAAAGACGAATTGCTGAAGTTCAAACCGCGCACCAGAATGGAAAAAAAAGGGGATTTAAGTGACTTTGAATGTGACATGGTTGTTGGTGTCAGGTGGGCTGGTCTGAGTATTTCAAAAACTGACGATCTACTGGGAATTTCACACACAACTATCTCTAGGGTTTACAGACAATGGTCTGAAAAAGAAATAATATCTGGTAAGAGGCAGTTGTGTGGACAAAAATGCCTTCTTGATGTCAGAGGTCAGAAGAGAATAGGCAGACTGGTCAAGATGATAGAAAGACAACAGTAACTCAAATACCCACTCGTTACAACAAAGGTATGCAGATTACCATCTCTGAACGCACAACAGATCGAACCTTGAAGTAGATGGGCTACAGCAGTAGAAAACCACACTGGGTGCCACTTCTGTCAGCTAAGAACAGGAAACTGTGGCTACAATTCACACAGGCCCAGGCTGGCCATACATGATACAATTTTCTGTGCAATTTTCTTTTAGATTTACCAAAAACCATATAATATGAGGTCAAACTAAACAACACTTTCAATTGTATGCAATCAGGCAGGCCCTTGTACTACATAGTTGAAGGTAAATCTAAAGAAAATTGGACAGAAAATGGCACAGAAAATTGTATCATGTATGGCCATTCTCACCAAAATTGGACAATAGAAGATTGCAAAATTGTTGCTGGGTCTGATGAGTCTCAATTTAAGCTGCAACATTCAGATGGTAAGGTCAGAATAAACAACATAGAAGCATGAAACCATCCTGCGTTTTATCAGCAGTTCAGTCTGGTGATAGTGGTGTAATGGTGTGGGGGATATTTTTTTGGCACACTTTGGGCCCCTTAGTACCATCTGAGCATCATTTAAATGCTACAGCCTACCTGAGTATTGTCGCTGACCATGTCCATCCCTTTATGTCTACCATGTACCCATCTTCTGATGGCTACTTCCAGCAGGATAATGCACCATCTCACAAAGCTCAAATCATCTCACCACTGGTTTCTTGACCGTGACAATGAGGTCACTGTACTCCAATGGCCTCCACAGTCACCAGATCTCCATCCAATAGAGCCCCTTTGAAATGTGGTGGAACGGGAGATTCACATCATGAATGTGCAAACGACAAATCTGCAGCAACTGCGTGATGCTATCATGTAAACATAGACCAAAATCTCTGAGGAATGTTTCCAACACCTTGTTGAATCTATGTTACCAAGACAGTTCTAAAGGCAAATGGGGGGCCAACCTGGTACTAGCAAAGTGTACCTAATAAATCTTGAGGCTTGGCAATTATACTGTACATTGTATGACTGCAGCTAGCACTGTGAAGTTTATACATTATGATTAATGTAAAGAACTTTACCACTAGAAATATCATTAAGCTACTAGGTAATTAAAAATTTCCTGTGTGGCAGGTCAACAAGATTTCATTTTTAAGATTAATCCTCTAATAATGTGCAATTAAAACTCGCTCTCATTACCGCAAGTCAGACAGAATTCACCTCTTCTCCTGTTTCAGTGACTATTTTTCTATTGGTGAGCATAGACTGACATTCTATTTAAACTTTAACAAATGGTTCATCCATCAAAATATTATTAATTTAACCAACAAGGAAAACCTATTTTGTGTAATAGAAAGACTCTTGTAAAAAAATGTGCTACACCCACATACCATTTCATTTACCGTATTTATCGGCGTATACCGCGCACTTTTTCCCCCTTAAAATAAGGGGAAAATCTTGGGTGCGCAATATACGCCGATACCCACTTTTTCACGCTTAGTTTGAATGCCTCCGCCGACATATACTGAGCGCAGTACACTCGGGTTCATTCGGCCAGGCTCTGTTTTACTCGCGGTCACGCTCCTAGCCTCTATGCGTGAGAATCGGAGCGTGCCCGAGTGTACTGCGCTCGGTATATGTCAGTGGCGGCGTTCAAACTAAGCGCGGGAAGCAGGGATTCGACTCGGAGACAGCGCGGGATGCCGGATCGGACAAGGCCGCCGATGGACACCGGGCAAAACACAGACGAGGGGCATCTAAACTGTGAGTATATTCTTTTTTTTTCAGGATTTTCTCTTCTAGGTTGGGGGTGCACGCTATACGCGGGTGCGCGAAATACCCCGATAAATACGGTATCTCTGTTACATAATATCATTCAACCAGAAAACAAACTCCCTTTGCATTCAAACCCAACCAACCAGAATCCCAAAATCCTCTCTTACCATGGCCTATTGGAGCGCTTACTGTTTACTACTAGAAAGCCTCTTGTCTTATCATTGCAATACCCAATAAAAACCTAATTTAATTGTCTTTCTTTCCAAACAAGTTTCAGGTCTCGTTTACACTTAGGCCCCTTTCACACTGGGATGGGAGGTGTGGTGGCGGTATAGCGCCTCTAAAAATACCATCTGATTTTCCACGGATTCGACAGCTAGCATTGCAGTATTAACAACCCGCTAGCGGCCGATAAAGGGTTAATACTGCCCGCAATGCGCCTCTGCAGAGGCGCATTGCGGGCGGTATTGCCGCGGTTTCCCATTGTTTTAAATGGGAAGAAGCTGTGAAGGAGCGGTATACATGCCGCTCCTCTCACCGCTCCAAAGATGCAGCTGGCAGGAGATTTTTTTCTTTGCCGCCAGCGCGAAACTTTTAGCGGGCTTTTAACTTGAGTATGCAGTGCAGGAGTTTTTCAGGCGGTATAGCAGCGCTATTTTTAGCGCTGTACAGCCTGAAAAACTCCTCAGTGTGAAAGGGGTCTAAGTGCGGAGACCTGCATTTTTCTGCACTTAAAAAGTACAGGTCTCCACAAGGACAGGCAGAAAATATGTGCCAAAAACAAAGCATGCACTGCCTTGAAAAAGTATTCATGTCCCTTGAAATTTCCACATTTTGCCATGTTACAACCAAAAACGTAAATGTATTTTATTGGGATTTTATGTGATACACCAACACAAAGTGGCACATAAATGTGAAGTGGAAGCAAAATGATAAAATGGTTTTCAATTTTTTTTACAAATAAATATCTGAAAAGTGTGGCGTGCATTTGTATTTAGCCCCCTTTTCTCTGATTCCTCTAACTAAAATATAGAATAACCAATTGCCTTTAGAAGTGACCTAATTAGTAAATAGAGTCCACCTGTGTGTAATTTAATCTCAGTTTAAATACAGCTGTTCAATGAAGCCCTCGAAGATTTTTTTGAGAACCTTAGTGAACAAAACAGAATTATGAAGGCCAAGGAGCACACCAGACATGTCAGGGATAAAGTTGTGGAGAAGTTTAAAGCAGGGTTAGGTTATAAAAAAAAAAACACAACTGCAAACCTACCAAGACATGTCCGTCCATCTAAACTGACAGACCGGCAAGGAGAAGATTAATCAGAGAAGCAGCCAAGGGGCCTGTGGTAACTGGAGGAGCTGTAGAGATCCACATCTCAGGTGGGAGAATCTGTCCACAGGACAACTGTTAATCGTACAGTACACTCCACAAATCTGACCTTTATAGAAGAGTGGCAAGAAGAAAGCCATTGTTGAAAGAAAGCCATAAGAAGTCCCGTTTGCCGTTTGTGAGAAGCCGTGTGGAGGACACAGCAAACATGTGGAAGAAGGTGCTCTGGTCAGATGAGACAAAAATTGAACTTTTTGGACTAAAAGCAAAAAATTATGTGTGGCGGAAAACTAACACTGCACATCATCCTGAACACACCATCCCCACAGTGAAACATGGTGGTGGCAGCTTCATATTGTGGGGATGCTGGGACAGGGAAGCTGGTCTGAGTTGATGGGAAGGTGGATGTAGCCAAATACAGGTCAATCTTAGAAGAAAACCTGTGAGGCGGCGTACACACGACCGGTTTCCTCGGCAGAATTCAGCAAGAAACTCGATGGGAGACTTATTTTGCCGAGGAAACCGGTCGTGTGTACACTTTTCGCCGAGAAATCCGTCGAGGAACTCGTCGAGCCAAAAAGAGAGCATGTTCTCTATTTCCTCGATGGGCAATGGGAAAATTTGGCTCGACAAGTTTTTTGACTGCTGAACAAGGAACTCGACTGGCAAAACGATGTGTTTCGCCCGACGAGTTTCTCGGTCGTGTGAACACCGCCTTAGAGTCTGCAAAAGACTTGAGACTGGATCGGAGGTTCACCTTTCAGCAGGACAACGACCCTAATCATACAGCCAGTGCTACAATGGAATGGTTTAGATCAAAGCATATTTATGTGTTAGAATGGCCCAGTCAATGTCCAGACCTAAATCCAATTGAGAATCTGTGACAAGATTTGAAAATTGCTGTTCACAGACGCTCTCCATCCAATCTGACAGATCTGAGCTATTTTGCAAAGAGGAATGGGCTAAAATGTCACTCTCTAGATGTGCAAAGCTGGTAGAGACATCCCCAAAAAGACTTGCAGCTGTAATTGCAGTGAAAGGTGGTTCTACAAAGTATTGAATCAGGGGGGCTGAATACAAATGCACGCCACACTTTTCACATATTTATTTGAAAAAAAAAAATTGAAAACCATTTATCATTTTCCTTTCACTTCACAATTATGTGCCACTTTGTGTTGGTTCATCACATAAAATCCCAATAAAATACATTTACATTTTTGATTGTATGACAAAATATGGAAAATTTAAAGGGATATGAATATTTTTTCAAAGGCACTGTATGCACCCCATTCACACTACAATGAAGCAGAGTGTTGTCGAGTGCAAAGGTGCAGGAAAATGCAGCATGTCTGTATTTTTACGCCTCGCATGGGAGCTCCGTCCTTTCATGGTTTTATTTGTCATTTTGTGAAACCTCAATAAAGAAAAAAAAGAAAGGTAAACAGTGCCTTGCACTGTAAAATGCGAGGTACTCAGTCCTACCCCCACTGCTTGTACAGTATGGATACCATCCTGCACAGTAGAGCTGCACGATTCTGGATAAAATGAGAATCACAATTTTTTTGCTTAGAATAAAGATCATGATTCTGTCATGATTCTCATGATTCTCAGCATAACATCGTCTTTCACATTATACAAAAAAATTGGGCTAACTTTTTTTTTTTATTAATTGAAGTGTATTTTTTTCCCCAAAAAATTGCTTTTGAAAGACCGCTGCACAAATACAGTGTGACATAAAATATTGCAGCATCCGCCATTTTATTCTTTTGAGTCTCTGCTAAAATATATATGTATTTATACATAATGTTTGGGGGTTCTAAGTAATTTTCTAGCAAAAAAAAATGACTGGTAAGCAACAAGAGTCAGAAAAAAGCTTAGGGCCAGATTCACGTACATTGGCGCATATTTTGACCGGCGTAGCGCACCACCTTTACGTTAGACCGGCGCAATGTAGAGGCGCAATCACCGTATCCTCGTAGTATTTGCGCAGAAATTAGCGCCGGTGTAACGTAAATCCCGAGGCGTAAGGCGGAGTAATTCAAATTGGGAAGGACGTGGGCATGTTTCATTGAAATGAGCCGTGACCCCATGCAAATGAAGGGCCGGCCGGCTCGCGCATGCGCACATGAAGCAGACCATGGTCAACACCTCTGTGCGCATGCTCACAACTCGGGAACGGCTCAATCAGTGAAATTGGAAGTGGACCCAGGCAAATTAGTAAACTACGCAGAGAGCTTAAATAGACAGACACAAACGCCCTTCCTTTGCAAAAGTACATCCCTTTGTATCCCTTCCTATACAGCAAGGTGCTTTTGTTCTGTTGTTTGTTGCGTTGTGACTTGTCTTTGTGATATTTGTTGACTGTTTGATCTAGTGTTTTGTAGAATATATTTGATTGTGTGTTTTTTGGTGACTGGTTGTGAGACTTTTTGGTTGATAGATTTTGTTTGTTTTTTTTGTTGCTTGATTTTTCCTGCTTGTTTTTGTGAGTGATTTTTGGTGATTGTTTGGGAGAGAGTTGTTGTATGAGTATGACTGAGAGGAAGCGCAAGAGCAATTTTTCTTTGGGGGAGAAACAAATTATTGCCCGGGCCCTTACCCAATATGGCCGTTTCCTTCACGGCCCGGAGAGTGCCAACACCACCCCGGCCAGGAAGAAGGAGATTTTGCAGAACATTACCGACCAGGTAAATTCATTGGGGGGGGAGACCCGGACACGCAAGGGGATTGTAAAGAAGATCAATGATCTCCGGTGTCTGGTCCGAAAGAAGCTGGCCAAAATGGCAGCCCATGCCAGGGGCACTGGAGGGGGCCCACCATGCCCTGTTAGTCTGACAGCGGAGGAGCGTGCGGTGGCCCACACCTTTAATAGGCAACAAGTGGAGGGCCTGCATGGCTATGACTCCAGTCAGGAGCCCGTGATGACAGGTACGTTTTTTTTCCTATCTGGTGTGTAGTATGTGTGGGGGGGGAGGGAATATGTGGCAAGTGTGTGGATCCTCCAACCTGTGAATGTTTTGTGTCATCCACAGATGTGCAGGAGGGTGCTGGGCCATCTGGCCTGACTGCACCCTCCCTGGGACACCAGCCTGATGAGGACCCCCAGACAAGGCCAGAGTCCTCGGAGGAGTTGGAGGAGGAGGAGTTTGAGGAGGAGGAGTTTGAGGAGGAGGTCATGTCAGGCAGTGGCTTGTTGTTTTTGGAGGAGTCTTCCCCTCTGGCTGGCAGCAGCCAGCCCTCCATAAGGGGTAGCCCCTCCCACTCCTCCCCCAACAGGGCTCCCCTCCCAAGGGCCTCCCCTTCTCCCCGGCCACAAGCATCAGCTGGAAGGCAGGAAGTCGTCCCAGAAGACCAGGGGGTGGCCGAGGTTCTGCCCGCCAATCTCAGAAGGGACCTGGCACTTCAGACCCACCATCTGGGACAGGTCAACCAGACTTTGGTGCGGATGGAGGAGAGCCTGTCCTCCATAAAGGATACGCTTGGGGACCTGGACTGCCACTCCCTGGCTCTTACGAACTGCAGACTACTACAGCAGACGTTGGGCAGGATGTGAGGGCCCTCGCCCAAGCTATCCAGGCCAATACGGCAACACTAAGTGCTGGCCTGACCAGAATTGCCGTGGCCTTGGAGGACAGGCCGCCAGGTGGGCAGAGACCAGGGGCTGCTCCTCCTTCCCCAGATTACCCCCCCCATGAGTCTCCCCTGAGGAGCCGGGGCCGTGGCCGTGGGCGCCCCAGGCGTGGGTCACGCCAGCGGCATTAATTTGGTTTCCCCCTTTTTTTTTTCTGGACCTTTTTTTTCTGGACTTTTTTTTTTTGGACTTTTCTTTCTTTCTTTTTTTCTTTTTTTTTTGATTAATCGTTGACAATTAATCGTGCAGCTCTACCGCGCAGGAAAAAGTGCAAATTTTTTCTTTGCAGGTTGGTATCAACAAGTCCTCTTAGGCCTTGTACACACGATCAGACAGGTCTGATGAGACTGGTCTGACGGACCATTTTCATCAGACAACTCTGAACTTGTCTGATGTGCGTACACACCATCGGACCAAAATCCGATCAGACCAGAACGCGGTGACGTAGAACACAATGACATGCTGAAAAAACGAAGTTCAATGCTTCCAAGCATGCGTCGACTTGATTCTGAGCATGTGCAGGTTTTTGGTCCGATGCTTTTGTGTACTAACCATCGAATATGTCCGACGGACAGGTGTCCATCAGACAGGTTTAAAAGCATGTTTTAAAACTTTGGTCTGACGGACAACGGTCTGATGGGCCGTACACACCATCAAACTGGTCTGATGAAACTGGTCTGCAGACCAGTTTCATCAGACCGGTCTGATCGTGTGTACAGGGCCTTATGGTTCATTTTGTTGCCTACATTAGATTCTCTGTCCTCTGGGTTATGCAGCAGGAGAAGTGGGAATACTTAAGGGTCTATTTATAAATCTTTCCACACACAATTTACAAAATTTTCACCTAGGATTTACATCAGAAATCTTACGAGGAAATTGTGTGAATTTTGGGTAACACATTTATAAATAGACCCTTAAAGCAGTAGTAAACCGCAAAAGAGAAAACAAAAAAATCTTCTCCCTGCAAGATAAAGATCCCTGCAAAGCAGAGATGAGAAACTGAGTGACCAGTTAGTAAAAGCAGCAAACTGTACACACATTAAACATAGTTTGGCACATATTTAACCCTTTGATCAATCTAGATGTTAACAGTCCGTCCCCCCCCCCCCCCCCCCCCCAGGTCAGTTAGTTTCAGATTGACCGCTGCAGTATCACATTTGGTATATTAGTAGTATAAAAAAAAAAAAATTCCAATAATTACCATAGTTTGTAGACGCTATAAACTTTCCCGCAAACCAATCAATAAACACTTATTGGGATTTTTTTTTTATCAAAAACATGTAGCAAAAGACATTTTTGACAACATTTATGAAGAAATTAGATTTTTTGGATTGGATATGTTTTATAACAATAAGTTATTTTATTTGGTTTATATCACAAAAAATACAAAACCCAGTGGTGATCAAATATCACTAAAAGAAAAACTCTATTTGTGTAAGGCGGCGTACACACGACCGAGGTTCTCGCTGGAAACCAGCGAGAACCTCGCTGGAAGCTGCATTCCAGCGAGGACCTCGGCCGTGTGTACGCTCTTGGCGAGCTTCCCGTCGGGAAGCACGCTCTCTATTTGCTCGACGGCCCGCCTGGAAGAATGGCTGGTTGCCATTCCCGACGGGCGGTTCGCCGATTTCGACGGCCGGCAGAGAACCTCGACGGGCGAAACGATGTGTTCTGCCCGTCGAGGTTCTCTGCCGTGTGTACACGGCCTAAGTCTGGGAGGGCTAAAACCCCTGCAGTTTTTTTTTTTCTTGTTTGTTTGTTTTGTTTTTTCTGTAAATCATTTGGAAGATTTCCCTTCATTCCCTGTCCCACAGACAGATCAGAAAGAAGAAATATTTCTACAGTGGGGGAAACCGTTAGATAGACATCACAGGAACAAGTGTTTTTGTTGGAAGATTTCCTCTCCATTCCTGTTCCAGTGACAATGGTCACAAGGCAAATAGAGAGTGTGAATCTCCAAAGCGGGGACACACAGTACTCATGAAAACTATTGTATACTCTAATCACTTGCTGACCAGCTTACGTACTTATACTGCGGCAGGTTGTCAGCGCTGCGCAAATCACTATATCTGTATGACGGTAGGTGCAGTTGAGGGCAGGAATGTGCCCCGTGGGTCGGGCAGACTCGATGTCCCACGATCGCCTAGTACAGAGGCAGAATGGAGATCTGCCAGAGTAAACAAGCGGATCCCCGTTCTGACAGGGGACATGCAGAGATCTTCTGTTCCCAGTGATTGGGAGCAATGCTCTCTTTCAAGTACCAGTGAGCCCGTCCCCCTTTACGGTTAGAAGACACCTAGGTAATACACCTAACCCCTTCCCTGCCAGTGTAATTGTTACATAGATCAGTGTATTTTTATAGCACTGATCAATTTAATAATGTCACTGGTCCTCAAAAAGTGTCATTTGGGGTCAGATTTGTCTACCGCAATGTCGCAGTCCCGATAAAAATCACAGATCACCACCATTACTAGAAAAAAAACAATAAAAAAAATCTTAAATCTATCCCATAGATTCCGTTTTTTTCACCAAAAATGTGTAGAAGACTATAATATCGGCCTAAACTGATGAATAAATGTTTTTTTTATATATTTTTTTTGAATATGTATATGGCAAAAAATCTAAATTGTTGCTCTGTTTGTTTATAGCACAAAAAAAATTAAAACCACAGAGGTGATCAAATATGGCAAAAAAATCTAAATTGTCGCTTTGTTTGTTTATAGCACAAAAAAAATTAAAACCACAGAGGTGATCAAATACCACCAAAAGAAAGCTCTATTTGTGGGAAAAAAGGACATCAATTTAGTTTGGGTATAGAATCGTACGACCACGCAACTGTCAGTTAAAGCCACGCAGTGCCGTATCGCGAAAAAATGGCCTGGTCATTAAGGGGGGAAATCATTCCAGTCCTTAAGTGGTTAAAATTGAAATAAAAATATGTTTTGGCTTTCAATACACTTTAAGTGTATCTAATCAAAAAAACAAAAATATAACATATTGCAGCTTATCAGTCCTTTTGGCTGGTACGCACATCCTGCGCCTTGAAGGATCAAAGAGCAATGGCGACCTTAGGGGGGGGCAGAGAGGGCCCTGACCCCCCCCCCAATATTATGTTGTGCCCCACCATGTGCCTCCCCAAAAAAAAATTATTTTGTTTGGGCTGCCACTGGAGTAACAGTCTCTCCTGAGAAAGAGAGCGTCCCCAGTCAGCTTCTGCGGGGGATTCTTCCCCCCTCCCTCTGCTTGCTGACACTGCGTAATGAGCCCGCTCACACAACCACAGCCACCCAATCTGCTCCTTCCCCTGCATCCTCATTGGCACGGAGAAGAGCGAGTTGCAGGAAGGACTCCACAAGCACTTTGGGGGGGGGGGGTAGGGGAGCCCAAGCCTTCATCTCAGTTACTGAAAAAACAGACTGATTTATTCGTCCTTAGGACAGGAGAACCAGCCTGTAAATTCCGAGAGTGGTGACTGCAAGCTGAGCCGAGTGTCAGGCGGCGTACACACGACCGAGGTTCTCGCTAGAAACCAGCGAGAACCTCGCTGGAAGCTGCATTCCAGCGAGAACCTCGGCCGTGTGTACGCTCTCGGCGAGCATCCCGTCGGTAATGCCGTCGAGCAGAAATAGAGAGCATGTTCTCTATTTGCTCGACGGCCCGCCTGGATGAATGGCTGGTTGCCGAATCTGACGGCCGGCAGAGAACCTCGACGGGCGGAACGTTGAGTGTTCTGCCCGTTGAGGTTCTCTGCCGTGTGTACGCCGCCTCAGTCTATGACACTCTTTCACAGCCCAGCTAGAGTCCAGCCCCCCCCCCCCACTTTTCTCACATATGAGCAGGGAGGAATACAGCTCCTCCTCCTCCTTCCAGTCTGACCCACACTATCCCAGTCTGTATCTGAAGAGAGGGGATGTGTGGGTGGGAAATATGAAAATCAGCAGCATTCCTGGCTTTGTGTGAATGATGCCTGAGATTCTAGCCTGGACCGTGGGTGAGTGTGTTCACTGCAGACTGCAGTACACTGTAATCACTGGACTGCATTATCTCCATCCCTTCTCTCATCCCTTCTCTCCCCCATCTGTCTCCCTCCCCCTCTCATGTTCTTTCAAGACATTTACAATTTACTTTCACTTTCAGTTAGGCAGGTAATATAAGGTGCAAATTTCTTCCCTGCATCCACAGATTGAAGGAAAGAAACTTTCATGATTCCATCATCAACACATACAGTGCTGACAGGGGAATATCCCTCCTGCCCAGCTCTTAGGCAGCCCATACATTGATCAGTTTTTTCATTCAACTATTAGGTTGAATGGAAAAAAAAAGAAATGATCCAATTCCCCCATCTATACATTATAGAAGGATGGGGGAATGCTCCCAGTGTTATCCAGTGCTGGAACAACCATCGTTGCTGTCCTGTCCCGGCTATTCACATTCAATGCTTCCAAGCATGCGTCGACTTGATTCTAATGCCGCGTACACACAGTCGTTTTTTGCGATGAAAAAAAACGACGTTTTCAATCAAACCTAATTTTCCAAAACGACGTTGCGTACACACCATCGTTTTTCTACAAAGCTCTAGCAAAGCTTGGTGACGTACACCACGTTCGACGGCACTCTTTTCCATTGAAGCTCCGTCTCATAACTTGCTTCTGAGCATGCGCGGGTTTAAAAACGTCGTTTTGCCCACACACCATCACTTTTTATGACACAAAAAACGACATTTTGAAAAACGACACAAAAAATTCAAGCATGTTGGAATTTTTTTTGGTCGTTTTTTTGAAGACAAAAAAAGTCGTTTTGCCCACACACGATCAATTTAAATGACGTTTTAAAAAACATTGTTTTTTTTCATTGCAAAAAACGACCGTGTGTACGCGGCATTAGCATGCATGGCCTTTTGACCGATACCTTTTCATATTAACGATCGGTTTTGACCCATCGGTCAGGTGTCCATCGGTTCAATTTTAAAGCAAGTTCTCTACACACAATCGGTTTTGACCGATGAAACTGAACTTCAGTCTGTTTTCATTGGTTTTGACCGATCGTGTGTATGTGGCCTTAGACGGCAGAGGAGCCATGAGGTAACATGCCACCCAAAACAAACCAGCAGCTCCTCCGGGGGTAGTGCTACATATACATACATATTTATACTATATACATTTACATTTTTTTTTCTTGCTTTTATTTAAGCTAGTTTCTTCACTAGGTACAGGCATACCCCGCTTTTAAGTACACAATAGGGTTTATTTACTAATGCTGGAAATCGCAATATCAGGCTCACTTCTGCATAGAAACCAATGAGCTTCTAACTCCAGCTTGTTCAATTAAGCCTGGTAATAATACCTGGAAGCTCATTGGTTTCTGTGCAGAAGTGAGCCTTATTTTGCGCTTTTCAGCTTTAGTAAATAAACACAATTGCGTACTTAAAAGTGGGGTATGCCTGTATACAGCCAATGCCTATATATCCACCAACTGAACTTCTGTAAATTAGAAAAGAAGGTAAGAAGACAAAGTCAAGTGTCTGTGTTATCTACACCTACCAAGCAGATTCAGAAATGTGCATACTTCCTTTATTTACCTAGATTATTTTTATAGCATTATCATATTATGCAGTGCTTTACTATCTATCTCTATTTTCTAGAATTGGTAATTGCTATTCAGTAGGTGTTTTCTTATGTGGTTTCTCAGAGCTTGTAACATAGCTCAACATATGTGTCATATATTATGCTTGTAGTTTATTATGCATTCACACTCTAATGACATCCCCTCTTTTAAACAAATGTTTTATACAGCATATACTGTAAGTACATTCTTTTGTTTCCAAAGCTCCATGGATTAGCACAAGTGACAGTACAGCAGTAATCTAATTTCCAGCTGGTCCCTTCTAATTGAAATTAGTTTGAGGACTCATTGGGATTGATTTAGGCTAGGTTCACACTTATGCGGTTTCCCTGTGGCCATGTTTTCACAGGCACAGCAGCTCATTCATGCATTAGGAAATGCAGGGACAAGGTCCCTGAATCTTTTCTACAGCCGCAACCACATGGTGCTACGTGTTTTCACACATGGGGAAATGAGCTGTGATTTCCAAAAAATTAACTGGACCCCCTTGCATCCACTAATCAGCATCTTGTTTTTGCTCTTCAGCAGCTGAACAGACAGAAATAAAACTGCTTTGCTTTAGTAAAGTAGGGTAAGGCTGAATCCCTGTAATATTTTTCTTGTTTTCTGTGCCTGCTGAAGATTTTCTCTTCTCTTTTCTGATGAAACCTTGCAAGACAAGAAGTAGGGTAAATCTTGTTATTTGAGCCTTCGATAGCAGTATAAACCTGACGGGGGCTTCATTCTTTCATGCTCTATCCAAACCTATCCAAAAAAAGTTTTTGGCTTGACTATCACATTCCACTCAAGTGCAAGGGATTGTTAGAAACAGTTTTTTCGCTTGCACCTGATTGTAAGATTTAAAGTGGATGTAAAGGCAAAGAATAAATTACAGCCAGCTCCTCTGTTCTTTTAATGTCTCCTACAATGTTTAGTTGCTTTTTTAAAATGATCCTTGTAAATACCCTTTCTTTGATCTTTTATGGCCGGTCACGTGACCTCCGACTCCTCTATTCCTCTGATCAACGGGCTGCAGAGTTCCCCCTCTGACATCAGCCGGGAAGATCAGAAGAGATCAAAGGTACTTGCAGGCTTCGTTTTTCAAAAACATTTATGCCGTGTAGGAGAGATTAGTATAACAGAGGATCTGGCTGTAATTGTTCTTTATTTTTACTGCCAGCTACTAATAGCGGCAGGAGGGAGGGGGGCTAGAATGGGGAGAGACACACAGGAGCTGACAGGCAGGGAGGGAGAGAGAGCAGAGAAGCGGGATGATGAAGACATGTAAACTGACCACGGTAATCAGGGATCAGCAGCCATGATTACCACGGTCAGCGCACAGAGGGGGACACAGGAACAGGATGTCTTTTTTTTTTTTTAGGATTACAACCACCTTAAGTGAATATAGTTGTTCTCAACTCCTGTCCTCAGAACCCACTGACAGACCAAGTTTAAAATTTGAGATTGTGTTAGGAGAATTTCTCTTCCTGGTTAACACAGAGTGTGATGTCTGGGCATACAGCTAAGATAGCTAAAATAGCTGATTGGAGAAAAGGCACACACCCCCTCTCATCATAGGCAAAGACTCTAAGGCCTCGTACACACGAGGGGATATGTCCGCTGAAAACGGTCCGATGGACCGTTTCAGCAGACATCTCCGCTCGTGTGTATGGGCTAGCGGACAGATTTCTCCACCCGACAGATTTCAAAGCATGCTTTGAAATCTATCCGGTGGGAATCTGTCCGCCCGACATGTCTGCTGGTTAGTACACTTACCAGCAGACATGTCGTCTCCCACCGCCGACGCGCCGCCGCCGAATGGATTTGGCGCATGCGCGGAAGTCTTTTACTTCCTGGTGCGGTGACGTGACGGTGATGCGGCGGCGTCAACGTCACCGCCGCGTCACCGGCGCCGTCCGGCGGCGGGGAATTTGATCCGATGGTGTGTACACGCCATCGGATCAAACTCCCGATCGGACATATCCGATGGAAATGGTCCGCGGACCGTTTTCATCGGATATGTCCGATCGTGTGTATGGGGCCTAAGAGGTTTTTTCTGATAGGACCTGCTCTCTGCTGATCTACTTTACCAACCTCCCCTGGACAAAAGATTCAGGCTGCTTTTGTCTAAAAAGTCTGAGAATTTGTCAGGAGTTAGCATTCTAATAATAGAGGAACTGTTTAGGAGAGAGCTACAGGACTTAGCGCATTGAAGAGAGATAAAATACTGCAGATATATGTGCCCAGCTCAAATTTTAAAGTGGATGTAAACCTGATTCATAAAATTTGAGCTGGTGACATATATCTGCGGTGTTTTGTTATCTCTCTTCAAAGCCCTGTGTCCCCTGTCTGTCTTCTGATCCTTTCTTTTGTTATGAGCCCGATAACCTCTGACAAGTTCTCAATCACATATGATAAAATATGTTTTGTGTTGGGGAGGATGCTATAAATAGATTATCAGAGCTCTAAACTATTCAGCGAAGAGAGCTGAAAAGGAGAAGGGGTGTGTGCCTTTTCTCCAAACAGCTGTCTTGGCTGTATGCCCAGGCTTCACTGCAGTGTTTAACAGGAAGAGAAAACACAGTGGTTCTCAACTCCTGTCCTAAAGACCCACTAACAGGCCAGATTTAAGTATTACCTGGGGAGATGGAGACTAGAATAATGCAATCAGTAAGCAGCAAATATTATCACCTGTGATGTATTTCAGTTATCTTGCAAACCTGGCCTGTTGGTGGGTTCTGAGGACAGGAGTTGAGAACCACTGTCCCAACACGGTCTGAACTTTCTAAATAGTATAAAAAGCTGAAGACAGCAGATAAACATGTAAAACTTATGTAGGGAGATTTGTTTCATCCCTGGGTATATGTGAGGGTTTACATCCACTTTAACATATTCAAGAAAGTAAATATGTGGTATTCTTCACAAAGTAAATTTACAAACTTCAAGGTCACTAATAGGCGTAGACTAAAAATGATTGAAATCTAATGTGAAAATGATTATACGATTTTACATTTTGGTCATAGATACACTTTATTATATTGTTTGAAAGTACTGTTATCCTTTAAAGACAGTTATGCAATTCATTGAATGCTTACGTGCAACTGAAATATGCTTTCTATTTTCTTATCTGTACTAACAGGATAAAACGATAACCTAGTTATTAAGAAAAAAAGCACAATCTGATATAAAAAGATAAATGTATTTTGTACTTTTACTACTGCAGGCCTTAAACAGCTATAATGATGGAGATATCGATGGATCGAAGAGGTTGGGTCGTAATGCCTTGTACGTTGCGATTGCGTCAATATTAATTGGACTAGCAGTTATTACGACGTACTGCGTTGTTCATTTTACAACGGTATGCATTATTTTTATTGTTACTGTGTGTCAAATTGCATTCATTTTCTTCTTTCTAATACTTAATGGTGTGAGGATCAAATAAATTAATTTGCTGATTCTGGCTGTGAGGACAGTCATGTGTTTCAGAATATGCCGCCTGCTAAGACCGCAAAGGGTAAAAGATAGAATAACTTGCATGAAGAGATAGTGGTAACAATTAAAAATATGTGATTAGGTGCAGGGTGTTATAATCCCCTCATTCTGAAGACTGTAGACTGATTGTGACTCTCAAATGAATTTTACATATGAAGAAGGCTTGGTACTGGAATATATTTACCAGCATTTTAAAATGTATATTTCAGCTTTAATGTACCTTTCAGAGTATGTTCACAGGGCCAGTTCACACCATAAAAACGCACTCCAGATCTATTGTTTTTAACAATTCTGTATGCGTGTTTTTAACGTGTTTTTGATGCATTGTGGTGTGTTTTTATGTGTTTCCAGATACATTCCAGGTGCCTTCTTTTTTTTTTTTTTCCTGTTTTTTTTTTTTTTTACTATACTAGGGTCTGGTGCGTTTTGTATGCATTCCAGTGAAGTTCAGTGCATTTTTTATGCATTTTTACTGTGTTCCAGTACAGTCCAGTGCAAGAAAAATGCAGCATGTTCTATTCAGAGGTGTATTTAGGTTTTGTGCTGCCCTAGGCCTGACTAAACTTGTGCACCCCCTAATTTAAATATGACCCACCCCTTCCTGTCATGGCCACACCCTGTGTTGTTTAAGACCCGCCCTGAAATTTTCGAGTGAGGACACTAGTTCTGAGGGCATGGGGGGGTGGGGCAATGGATTCCCTTAATTTACTTAGATTTCCTCTTACTTCCTGGTTGCCCATAGAGCAGGAAGTGAAGGGAAATCTTCGCAATGGGACAGGAATGGAAAAAATGTTGCCTTTAGTTCTACTTTAAGTAGATGGTGCAGCAGAAACATATAGCACAGTGAGGAAGGTTTGTGGTCCAGGATGACAAAAAAGTCAAAATTGGAAGCGCCCCCCCCCACCACCCCCCCACAGTTGCGGAATGCCGGCCGCAATGTAGTGTAGCGCAAGCCGGCGGGGACTCTTTTCGTGCTGCCCCCCTGCAAAGTGCTGCCCTAGGCCTGGGCCTTGTTGGCCTAGGCCAGGATGCAGCTCTGGTTCTATTTATTCTGGAACTGACTGCACTGATGTGATTGGAAACCATAAAACCTACTTTCCATGTATTTTTTATGCAGAACAAAAATGCACTGGACTGCATGTGGTGTGAACAGGCCAATACTAATGGATTAACAGCAGTATATCTTGGAGTCACCATACACAATATAATTTGACTGTATATAATCACTGTACAATAGACTTTAGATTTATTAAAACTATATAATATAATCATCTACTTAAATTGATTGTAAACTCTGTTACACCACTTGTACCTACAGGCAAGCCTATAATAAGGCTTATGACCTGTACACACGATCGGTCAAACCAATGAGAACAGTCTGATGGATTTTTCCATCGGTTAACCGATGAAGCTGACTAATGGTTAGTCGTGCCTACACACCATCGGTTAAAAAAACGATCGTGTCAGAACGTGGTGACGTAAAACACAATGACGTCCTGAAAAAAATGAAGTTCAATGCTTCCAAGCATGCGTCGACTTGATTCTTAGCATGTGTGGATTTTTAAGCAATGGTCGTGCCTACTAACGATCGTTTTTTTTCTATCGGTTAGGTATCCATCGGTTAAATTGAAAACAAGTTTCGTTAGTAGGCACGACCATTGCTTAAAAATCCACACATGCTAAGAATCAAGTCGACGCATGCTTGGAAGCATTGAACTTCATTTTTTTCAGGACGTCATTGTGTTTTACGTCACCACGTTCTGACACGATCGTTTTTTTTAACCATTAGCAGCTGCTGTCTTTTAATAATTGGACACTTACCTGTCCTGGAGTGCAGTGATTTCGGCACCGCAACTGATGTTTCCACCTCCATTGCGACTTTGAGGCAGTTGAAAGACCAGTAGTAAAGTTAAAAGGCTAATGACAATTTATTGGTATATAAATCATAAAATGGACAAAAGCCCATAAAACATAAATATAAAAATGCACAATACTATATACATAAAAATATATATATGTACACACACACACACAAGAAATATAATGGAGATACAAAACTGCGTATTGAAACCCGACATGTCTCAGAGTGGTTCCTTCATTTATTTTTTTATTTATATATGGGTACACAGAGTTCTATGAAAAAATTAATGAAAGTTAACAATAAGGCTCCATGCACGCTGGGCTAAAAAATATTGCTTATTTTTTTCAAATTTGTCTCTCTTTTTCTTGTTTATAGGGCAAACACCCCCAAAAGATATCTCGAATGCCCTGTACACACGATCGGTTCATTTGATGAAAACGAACCGTTGGATTTTTTCATCAGATATCCGATGAAGCTGACTTTCATCAGTCTTGCCTACACACCATCGATTAAAAATCCGATCGTGTCTAACGCGGTTTCGTAAAACACAATGACGTGCTGAGAAAAAAGTACAATGCTTCCGAGCATGCGTCAACTTGATTATGAGCATGCGTGGATTTTTGACCGATGGATTTCCCCACAGACGATCGTTTTTTTCTATCCTTTTTTTTTAACCATAAGAAAAATTTAAAACAGGTTCTATTTTTTGGGAAAAAAACTGATGGGGCCCACACAGGATCGGTTCATCTGATAAAAACGATCCATTGGTCCGTTTTCATCAGACGAACCAATCGTCTGTACAGGGCATAAGTGTGGGAAAAAAAAGACATACATTTTTGTCTGGGTACAGCGTCGCACGACCACGCAATTGGCAGTTAAAGCAACGCAGTGCTGTTTCGCAAAAAAGGGCCTGGTCATTAGGGGGAAAATCCTTGCGGGGGTGAAGTGTTTAAAGGTGGAAAAAAAACTGACATTTTAACAGTAATGTGTAGACTTTTTATATCCACTGTATATATATAGATATATATCTATCTATATATATATAGATATATCTCTCTATATATATATATATAGAGAGATATATCTATATATGTCCATTTATTATGTAATTCACTATAGATGGTTTGTTCGTCTATGACTCCATGTATACTGGCTTAAAAAATGTTGCTTCTACAGGAGTTTTGTGTTCTGCCTGTAGAAGCAACTCAATGTTATCTTATGTGTCCATACACATTAAGACGTTTACAGGCATTATTTTGAGGTCAACGTTTAGAGGCAGTAAAAAAAAAAAGAAACTGGCAGAATTTTTTTTTAAAACTCTTCTAAACTCATCTAGACGTTGTACAAAAAATGCTCTATATGCGCGTTTTTTACTCCCATGAAAACAGATCTTTTTTTACCTTTTGCTATAATAAATGTCCCCAAAATATTTTAAAAAAAAACAAATTTCTTCATTTATTTAGGCCAATATGTATTCTTCTACATATTTTTGGCAAAAAAAAAATCTCAATGAACGTATAGTATATAAATAAAGATTTATAGCATTTTTATTATATATTTTTTTTACTAGTAATGGCAGCAATCTGAATTTTTTTTTGTGGGACTGCAACATTGCGATGGACAGATCGAATAATTTTTACACTGTTTTGGGACCAGTGACATGTATACAGCGATCAGAGCTAAAAATAGACGCTGATTACTTATAAAATAAAATATCAGTGTCCGCTTTTTAGGCAGGTCTGATCCTAGCGCTCTATGGTGGTGTAAACATATGCTGTAAAAATAGTTTGTGCAGAAGAGCAGCTATTATAATAAAAAGTAAATATAAAAGAATATGTCTCTAAAATTAAGAAACATTAACAGCGCTGTATGGGTTAATTTAAGATTCCTGTGAACCCAAAAAAACACACAAAATCTGCTATAATTGACTAAAAATAAAAATCACATTAATAATGTCATTCCTGTGATCAGTGTCAATATAAACGATGGTGGTAATGTCCATAAACAAAATCAGCAGCATTGATATAAATATCGCATGTGCTAACAGATGCATCAACAAAGTCTCTTAATCATTTCTAAGTCCTTAGTGAGGGGTTAATCTTGAGTGAATCACTGTACTCTTTCCAAGAACATCTCCCTTAGGAGTGCTACTCACCAGACTTTAATGGTGTATATCGCCTGTAGAGTTTAATGGTTAGGTCAGGTCCCCTTCTCAGATCAGGTGTCCTCTTTCCTCTTAGTCTCCACCAAACATCCAATAGTCCTCCAAGAGATCAGTTGTATGGTATTCATAAGAACATTTCATGAGTGGTCATGGCATGAGAGTGAAGAGAAAAATATATAGTGTAATACTGTCTTTATTGAGGATAATTGCCCCACACTAAGAAATGCTTACAATGTATTTGGATAAAAAACAGCACATCAGAGGATACTGAAAAGCGGCTCATGCAGGAAAGTGTGCTTGTCAGCTCGGCTCACACTGCTAAGTCCCGGGTTCAGCTGTGTCTCTGTGTGTGTACAAACGCTGATCGTGTAGCCACGCCCTGGCGCGTTTCGTTATTGGTTGTCACGTCTTCAGAGGGCGCCCTCTGAAGACGTGGCAACCGATCACGAAACGCGTGATGTGCTGTTTTTTATCCAAGTACATTGTAAGCATTTCTTAGTGTGGGGCAATTATCCTCAATAAAGACAGTATTACACTATATATTTTTCTCTTCACTCTCATTCCATGACCACTCATGAAATGTTCTTATGAATACCATACAACTGATCTCTTGGAGGACTATTGGATGTTTGGTGGAGAATAAGAGGAAAGAGGACACCTGATCTGAAAATGGGGACCTGACCTAACCATTAAACTCTACAGGCGATATACACCATTAAAGTCTGGTGAGTAGCACTCCTAAGGGAGATGTTCTTGGAAAGAATACAGTGATTCACTCAAGATTAACCCCTCACTAAGGGCTTAGAAATGATTAAGAGACTTTGTTGATGCATCTGTTAGCAGACACTGATTACTGTATAAATGTTACTAGCAGGAAAGGGGTTAACACTAGGGGTGATCAAGGGGTTAAGTATGTTCCATGGGTGTGTTCTAACTGTAGGGGGGATGGGCTACCTAGGACATGAAAAAGATGGCTGTTCCGATGACTGAAAACAGAAGATCTCTGACATGTCACTAGGCAGAACAGGAAATTGTCTTGTTTACTAGATATGTGTGTTACTGTTCGTAACAAATGGATTTTCGTACGAATTTGTTAGTATTCATACATTCGTATCAATTCGAACATCCGAACAACTGAAAGACCCAAAATACAAAAATTACAGAATTACGGCTAAGCAAAATAACGAACAAACGAAAATACGAACGTACGATTGGACAATCTTACTAAAATACGAAACACCGAAAAAGCAAAAGAACGAAAATTACATCTATAACGAACGATTTGCATTCCGCATTTTTAATCCTTTGTCTGTTAGTATTTTCATTTGTATATTCGTATTTTCATTTGTGTGTTTTGTAAATCCGTTTCCTTGTCTGTTCGTAAATTTGTGTACTTGTAAGTTGTAACGTTCTTTCGAATGGGCAGTGTAGTTAGTGAGTGATGTATCTTACTTAATATCTTAGCCAATCAGCTTATCTCTTTTGTGCTGAGTACCATTGTTGGCAAAAAGTCCGACCGTGTGTACGGGGCTTAATAGAAAGCATATCTTAATATGGATTAGCCGCGTGTTGCTATGTATTTGCGAAAGTACAAAATTACGAATCCATTAAACGAAAATTATTATCTAACAAAATTACGAATTTCGAATCAACGAACATAAATTAGACAGAATTACGAATCATTCAGTATAAACGAAAATAAAACTGTTACGAAAATACGAACGGATCAGAATAGGAAAACTTGCGTCTTACGAAATACGAACGGGTCCGAATAGGAAAACTTGAATCTTACAAAATTACGAATCTTTACAAATCTACGGAACGAGACGAAACGGAACAACAAAATACAAAAATTTTTGTTGTGCACATGTCTATTGTTTACATAGGCACTTCCCCTTTCTGCTTCTGTACACTGCGTTCGAGGGTCACCAAGGGACATTAAGTCAGCGGGACCCGCGGGCACACTCCCACTTTCGCGCCCGCCAGCCTTCCTGCACAGACTGACGTACAGCTACGGCAGTTTGCACAGGAGAGCCAACCTGCCGAAGTATAATGACGGTGGCTGGTCGGCAAGAGGTTAATGTGACCTATAAACTGTACAACTCAGTTGAACAACAAACTGAGATCTTTTATGTGGATGGAAATAAAAATAAAAAAATAAAAATAATATGGTTGCACTAATACTTTGTTGAAGCACCTTTTGATTTTTATTACAGCACTTAAGCCCTGTACACACAATCGGTTCGTCTGATGAAAACGGACCGATGGACCGTTTTCATCGGACAAACAGATCGGTTTGTTTTCCATCGGCGAAAAAAAAAATACAACATGTTTTAAAAATGTTCCTATGGATAAAAAAACGATGCTCAGAATCAAGTCGACGCATGCTCGGAAGCATTGAACTTAATTTTTCTTAGCACGTTGTAGTGTTTTACATCACCGCGTCAGATTTTTGACTGATGGTGTGTAGGCAAGACTGATAAAAGTCAGCTTCATCAGATGTCCGACGAAAAAAATCCATTGGATTAGATTCCATCAGATATACGATCATGTGTACAGGGCATTAGTCTTTTTGGGTATGAGTCTATCAGCATGGCACATCTTGGCTTGGCAATATTTTCCCACTCTTCTTTGCAAAAACAATCCAAATATGTCAGATTGTGAGGGCATCTCCTGTGCACAGACCTCTCTGGATCACTCCACAGATTTTCAATTGGATTCAGGTCTGGGCTCTGGCTGGGCCATTCCAAAACTTGAATCTTCTTCTGGTGAAGCCATTCCATTGTTGATTTGAATGTATGCTTTGTCTCGTCCTAATGCTGAAAGATGAAGTTCCCCTTCATGTTCAGCTTTCTAGCACAAGCCTGAAGGTTTTGTGCCAATATTGACTGGTATTTGGAACAGGTCATAATTCCCTTGACTATTCCCCTGTTCCAGCTGAAGAAAAACAACCCCAAAGCATGATGCTACCACCGCCATGCTTCACTGTGGGTATGGTGTTCTTTTGGTGATGTGCAGTGTTGTTTTTGCTCCAAACCTATCTTTTGGAATTATAGCTCAAAAAGTTCAACCTTGGTTTCACCAGACCATAACGTATTTTTCCACGTGCTTTTGAGAGACTTCAGATGTGTTTTTGCAAAATGTTGCCAGGTTTGGATATTTTTCTTCATAAGAAAAGGCTTCCGTTTTGCCACTCTACCCCATAGCCCAGACATATGAAGAAAATGGGAGATTGTTGTCACATAGCGGACCACCTATCACAATTTGGATTAGCGGCAATTCATTTAAGGCTCGCCAGTTCCTAAATGTCTTGCAGGACAATTCTATGGGTGAGATGGTAAATGCACCAACTAGAAACAAAGTGTTACTTTACCTACCGATTACCAACAATACAGACCTGATCACAGATGTGGAAATACGGGGCAATTTAGGAAAAGTCAATTTGTTTTAGTATTAATCACACAAATAGGAAACATAAGGGTAATACAAAGACGCTGAATTTCAAAAGAGCAAACTTTCCTAAACTATGATCCTTGCTAGCAGATAATAATTGGGATAAAATCTTCGGAACAAAGAACACGGAGGAAAAATGGGTATGCTTTAAGTGCATATTAAATAAGGGCATTAGCCAGTGCAATTGTTTTTAAAAGAGCAAATAAAAGTCCTGGGTTGCTTAACTCCAACGTAAAAATGCATATAAAAGCAAAGGAGATGGCCTTCAAAAAATACAAGGCTGAGGTATCATCATCAGCATTCCATCTTTACAAAGAATGCAACAAGAAATGTAAGGGTGCAATCAGGGCGGCTAAGATAGAACACGAAAGGCATATAGAGTAAAAAAAAAGTACACAAAGTACATAAATTGTAAGAAGGGGAGATCAGATCATATTGGTCCCATAAAGAATGATGAAGGGAATCTGGATACTAAGAATAGAGAAATGGCGAAGGTATTGATTGTTTTCTTCTGCTCAGTCTTCACAAGGGAATCGGGGGGCTTTAGTAACCAAAACTGCAATGTTTAGCCTCATGACATGTCACAGGAAGCACCCTCATGCCTAACAGAGGACAGATATAGAAATAGACTTGAAAAACTTAACATTAATAAGTCACCGGGACCAGATGGCTTGCACCCGAGGGTCCTTAAGGAATTGTTAATTCTTCTTAATTTTTACGAACAGTCTGCTGACTGGAATGGTACCAGCTGATTAAAGAAAAGCCAATGTAGCACCAATATTTAAAAAATGGCCAAGATACATCCCTGGGAATTACAGACCAGTTAGCCTAACATCAATAGCATGCAAGTTCTTTAGATTTTAGTAATGACAACGGGATTATTAGCAGTAATCAGCATGGATTCATGAAGAATCGTTCTTGCCACACCAATCTATTAATCTTCTATGGGGAGGTGAGCTGCCATCTAGATAAAGGAAGGCCCATAGACGTGGTGTATCTGGATTTTGCAAAAGCATTTGATACAATTCCCCATAAACGTTTACTGTACATAGTAAGGTCCATTGGCATGGGCCATAGGGTGAGTACATGGATTGAAAACTGGCTACAGGGGCGATTTTAGAGGGTAGTGATAAATGGGGAGTACTCGGAATGGTCTGGGTGGAAAGTGGGGTCCCCCAGGGTTCTGTCCTTGGACCAATCCTATTTAACCACTTCAATACCAAGCACTTTCGCCCCTTCCTGCCCAGGACAATTTTCAGCTTTCAGCGCTGTCACATTTTGAATGACAATTGCGCTGTCATGCTACACTGTACCCTAACTACATTTTTATAATTCTCTTCCCAAAAATAGAGCTTTCTTTTGGAGGTATTTGATCACCTCTGGGGTTTTTATTTTTTGCTAAACTAAAAAAGACCAACATTTTTTCTTTGTTTCTGTCATAAAATGTAGTTTTCTTCTTCACTGACGGGCACTAATGAGGCGGCACTGATGGGCACTGAAGAGGTGGCACTGATGGGCACTGATACGATGGCACTGATGAGGAGGCACTGATATGTAAAATTGATGGGCACTGATATGCAGCATTGATGGGCACCAATAGGCGGGCACTGATATGGAGCACTGGTGGGCACTGATAGGCGGCACTGATATTCACTGATTGTGGCACTGATGGGCACTGACAGGCAGCACTGATGTGCACTGATTGGCACTGATAGGTGGTACTGATTGGCACTGACAGGTGGGACTGGCAGGTGGCACTGATGGGCAGCACTGATGATGAGGTACTGATGTGTTACTGACAGGTGTTACTGCTGGACACTGATTGACACTATAATGGGCAATGATTGGCACTGTGGTGGGCTCTGATTGGCACTGTGGTGAGCACTTGCTAACTTTATTATTGTCGCACTGCTGGGCACTGATTGTTAGGCGATTGGCACATTTTAGGGGGCTGTGCTGATAATCAATGTGGTGATTATCAGCACAGACACCCTCTCTAACAGGGAGAGCTGCCGATCGTCTCTCCCTGTCAGAGCAAACCGAGAAATGCCGTTTACCGGCACTTTCTGGTTCACGCGATGATCAGCTGTGATTGGTCACAGCTGATCACGTGGTCAGAAGCCTCTGACAGAGGCTCCTTATCACAATCGGATATGCGGCGTGTCGGACTAAAAACACTGCACTTGCGATTGCCAAGCTGCAAGCCCCCATGGGCCCGTGTCGGCATGTTATCCTGCTGGACGTCATATGACGCCCAGTGAGGATAACAAAACACTTCCTGACCATCAATATGCGATAGGCCGGGCAGGAAGTGGTTAATTTATTCATAAACGACCTGAAGGATGGGATAAACAGCTCGATCTCTGTATTTGTGGACGATAATAAGCTAAGCAGGGTAATAACTTCTCCGCAGGATGTGGAAACTTTGCAAGAAGATCTAAACAAATGAATGGGGTGGGCAACTACATGGCAACTGAGGTTTAATGTAGAACATTTTAAATAATGCATTTGGGTGGCAAAAAATATGAATGCAATCTACTCACTAGGGGAGATCCTCTGGCGAAATCGAGGATGGAAAAGGACCTGGGGGTCCTAGTAGATGACAGGCTCAGCAATGCTATGCAATGCCAAGCTGCTGCAAGCAAAGCAAACAGAATATTAGCATGCATTAAAAGAGGACAGGGATGGACTGGCCATTGGGACTACAGGGAGTTTCCCGGTGGGCCGATGGCTCAGTGGGCCGGCTTCAGTGACAGCGGACCGCCGCCCCCTCCGCTCCTCTGTCTCTCCCTTCCCACAGTGCTCACCTCCTCTCCCTTCCCACAGCGCTCACCTGGGGGGAACAGAGAAGCAGGGGGAGGACCAGAAGAGCAGGGATGACGACAGAGGAGCATGGGGAAGGGGACAGACAGCTGACTCAACAGCTATGGCCTGGAAGTTTCTCACTTCTGCCTAATCTTGTCCCATTGTGGGGGGGGGGGGGCACCGAACCGATTCTTTGCCCCGGGTGAAATAATGTCTAGCTTCCCCACTAGCTTCCCCTAAGAGTACCAGTACCAACCGTTCTACTCTAATAAAGTAGAATGGCTAGTGGCTAGTGAAGTGGGAGAGGGGGCTTGGGTGGCCAGGACAGGGTGCGGGAGTTGCCGGCCGCCATGGGAGAGACCTGTCAAAGTGGGCCAGTCTGGATGAAGTCCAGGGCCAAATTTTTTTCCCAGTCCAGCCCTGAAAGAGGATTAACTCTAGAGATAAAACAATAATTCTCCCACTCTACAAGACTCTGGTCTGGTCGCACCTGAAGTATGCTGTCCAGTTCTGGGCACTAGTCCTCAGGAAGGATCCCACAATAGGGATAAAGCTTTTCCTCGATTGGGAATTGAATCACTAAAATGAGAAGAAAAGCAGTTTAAACTTAAACTGCGTAGAGGGTTCTTTACTTTAAGAGCGCTTAGGATGTGGAATTCTCTTCCACAGGCAGTAGTTTCAGCGGGGAGCATCGATAATTTAACCGCTTGCCAACCACAGCACGCCGATATACGTCGCACAATGGCAGCGGTGGGCAAATGGGCCTACCCATTGTGGGCGTGCTCACGCTGCGTGCTCCATGAGTATGCCCGCGGGTCCCGTGGACTCAATGTTAACTATGTCAACAAGGCATTTCCCTGTTCTGCCTAGCAACATGACAGGGACCCACTGCTCGGGAGCAGTAATCTCTGTCATGTTCTAGTGAGACCACCCCCCCCACAGTTAGAATCACTCCCTAGGACACACTTAACCCCTTGATTACGCCCTAGTGTTTAACCCCTTCCCTGCCAGTGTCATTTACACAGTAAGCAGTGCATTTTTATAGCTCTGACTGCTGTAAAAATGACATTGGTCCCAAAATAGTGTCAAACGTGTCCAATGTATCCGCTACAATGTCACAGTCACGATAAAAATCGCAGATCGCTGCTATTACTAATAAAAAAATTATAATAACAATTCCATAACTCTATCCCCTATATTGTAGATGCTATACATTTTGCGCAAACCTATTAATATACGCTTATTGAGATTTTTTACCAAAACTATGTAGAAGAATACATATTGTCCTAAACTGAGGAAAAAAAATATGTTTCGGCTATGGGGTAGAGTGGTAATAGGAAGCCTTTAATTATGAATGTAGCACTACCCCCGGAGGAGCCGCTGGTTAGATATGGGACGGCATGTTATGTTACCTATATGAAGTGTCTAGGGATGACGATGATAAAGATGAGATGCAATCACTGAAGGACAGATCTAAAAGTGTTCGATCTGTCCATCGCAATGTCGCAGTCCCACTAAAAACCTCAGATCGCTGCCATTACTAGTAAAAAAAAAAATTTGAAAAAAATGCTAATAATCTATTACCTATTTTGTACACACTATAACTTTTGAACAAATCAATCATCATACACTTTTTGCAATTTTTTTTACTAAAAATATGTAGACGAATACATATTGGCCTAAATTAATGAAGAATTGTGAGTAAGCCCTAAGTCTATAGGACATTAGTGAACAAGCATGGGCAACCTGGTAATCTTATTTGCCTTGTTTCTTGCTCCATTATGATCCAAGCCCACTGTGCCCATTGCCACCTCACTGTGCCTATTGCAACCTCACTGTGCCCAAATCAGTGTACCTGAAATTCTTGACAGGCTGCGGGCATCCATTCATTGTTTGAAAAACACGGTCTCCTCCTGGTCCCTTCCGTGATAGGCGTTTCCCAGCAGCCTATCGCAGACGTCTTCTCATCCTCGGACTCAGTTTCCCACCAGACACTGTGTTCAGTGTTCCGCCAATCACGGACATCTTTTCATCCTCGGACAAGAGAACGTCCGTGATAGGCGGAACACTGAACACAGTGTCTGCTGGGAAACTCCTATCACGGAAGGGACCAGGGGGAAACTGCGACTTTTAAACAATGGACGCTCACAGCCCTTCAGATACACTGACTCGCGTATAAAACGAGGGGTGTATTTTCAAAAAAAGGGCTGAAAAACTCTGCTTATACTCGAGTATATACGATAGTTACATAGTCGGTAAGGTTGAAAAAAGACACCAGTCCATCCAGTTCAACTTGTGGTGTGTTTGTGTGTATGTCAATAGTAATTCCCATATCCCTGTATGTTGTGATCATTAAGATGCCCATCTAATATTTTTTTTAAACTATAGACACTCCCTGCTGATACCACTGCTTGTGGAAGAGAATTCCACATCCTTACCACTCTGACAGCTGAATAATTGTTTCTAATAGAAGTTTCTGTAATTATTCAGGTTGTCAGTAAAAATGTGTTTCGTTGATCAATTTTCCATTTTTTGTCAGTAAAAAAATGTTGCAGGGGATTGGCAACCCTGGTTCTATTATATTATCAATATTAAAAGAAGATGGTTGTATTCTAATTAACATTTTTCATTATAGATGTTTTTCACAGCTATATTTTTTAATGTAGACTACAAGATAACAAAGCTTGCTGACTTTCCGGCCTTCAAGTTTAAAATAAAATTATATATTAACAGCACTAAAATGACATATAGGTATTTGAGAAGTTTGCAGATAACAAGTGTTCCTGCTGCAATAGGAAATTATTTGTAACTGTAGCTAGAGTATACATGATACTTTCCCCATTTACTAATTTGTTGTATACTTAAGGTATAACTAAAGGCAAAACTTTTTTTTTTGTTTTGGATAGAGTGCAGAGGGATTAGAACACCTGTCAGTTTTTATTGCTGTATGTGCTCTCAATAATAATAATAATAATAATTTTTTTGCAATACCGCACTGCGTCACTTTAATTGACAATTGCTCGGTCGTGCGACTCTGTACCCAAACAAAATTGATGTCCTTTTTTTCCCACAAATAAAGCTTTCTTTTGGGGGTATTTGATCATCTTGGGTTGATCATGTGGTTTTTATTTTTTGCACTATAAACAAAAAAATGCACTTTGAGAAAAACATATATCTTTGTGTGGGCGTAGCGTATCTTCTTTACGCTACTCGGCCGCAACTTAGAGAGGCAAGTGCAGTATTCACAAAGCACTTGCGTCCTAAGTTACGGCGGCGTAGGGTAAATGGGCCCGCGTAATTCAAAGTAGGCAGGTAGGGGGAGTGTTGTATGCTAATGAAGCGTGACCCCATGTAGATGCATGGCCGAATGAACGCTGCATGCGCCGTCCGTGAACGTATTCCTGTGCGCATGCTCAGAATTACGCTGGCTAGAATTCCTAAAATACGTCTAACACTGCATACGACATGAGCGTTACTTACGCCCAGGCGCATTCATGTACGCCTTACGTAAACGAGGTAAAATTTGACGGCTGTTCCGATGTCCATACCTTAACATGGGCTGCGCCTCAAATAGCAGGGGTAACTTTCCGCCGGACGTACGCCTTACGTAAACAGCGTAGCTTACAGCGACGGGTGCATCTAGGTTCGTGAATCGGTGTATCTTGCTCATTTGCATATTTTTAATGGGAACGCCGAATGCGTCCAGTGTAACTATGCGCCCACAATATGCCGGCGTAGGCAAGTTACTTCGGACGGCTGAAGCCATGTTTTTCCGCGTATCTTGCTTTGTGGATAGGCATAAAGATGGGACGGCGCACATTGGAAATTACGGCGGCGTACCTGGATATACGCCGGCGTAAAGCCTTTGTGGATCCAGGCCATAGTTTGTACTTTTTTCTATAATAAATATCCCAATTTTTAATAAAAATCTCAATAAGCATATATTGACTGGTTTGTGCAGAAGTTATAGCGTCTACAAAATAGGGGATAGATTTATGAAACTGTTGTTATTATTATTTTTCTAATAGTAATGGTGGTGATCTGCGACTGATTTTTATTGTGACTGCGACATTTTGGCGGACACATCGAACACTTTTGACACATTTTTGGGACCACTGAAATTTATACAGCGATCAGTGCTATTAAAATGCACTGATTACTGTAGAAATGTCACTGGCAGGGAAGGGGTTAACACTAGGAGGCAATCAAGGGGTTAACTGTGTTCCCTAGTGTGTGTTCTAACTGTGGGGGGAGGGGACTCACTATAGGAGTGACCGCCGGTCACAAGCATCCTGCTATCCCACTTAAAGGAGCCAACGTACATCTACTACGGCTTGTGGAAACAATGCCGACCTGCCTCAGTATAATTATGGCAGCAGGTCAGCAAGATGTTTAGGAGATACAACCTGCCTATTTGTCCTGTTTACCATTATCATTAAACGAGAAAGTAAAAGAAAATTCCAAATGTTGGGTTGTCCACAGAAAAGTAATAGAGGGGAAATCTTCCAATGCGGATACTGGTTCTGGTGAGCTGTGTGTCCCCAAGGAATTACCTTAATTTTTAGGGATTTCCTCTCACTTCCTGTTTGGCTATGAGACAGGAAGTGTAGGAAAATCTCTGCAATGGGACACAAATGGCAAAACAAATTTATTGGGTTATAACCCTCCCTTGCTGTTTATCTAAAATATTAATAAAAAAAATTAAGTTTTGCCTATAGTTCTATGCAAAGCAAAAACACTACTTAAATCATTTTTAATATTGAAAGCAAACTCATTAATCCATCAATGTTCCCATGCTTTATTTTGCTGGAAAATCACCTTGAAAGCACACACTAACATTTTTTATATAGCATTCCATATCCCCTTAAGCCTCGTACACACGACCGTTTTTCTTGGCAAAAACCAGCAAGAAAACTGCTGGAAAACTGCAAGAAAACCCAAGAGTGTGTATACTTACCTATCGCTGTGGAAACCCGCGCATGCTCGAAATGACTTTGACACATGTGCGGTAGCTTACATAGGTAGGGTGACGCAAGATGGCGGCCTCGTACACACGACCGAGAATCTCTTCAGGAAAAACCCGTTGTTTTCCCTGACGGGAATTCTTGGCAAGAAACTCTTGCTGCCTGAGTGTACAGACTTTTGTTTCAAAAGAACCGCGGTTCTCTTGAAAGGAAAGAACGCGGTGACATCATCGCATGCGACGAGCATGCGCTCGTCACATTCGATGCCGTCGCCGCCATCTTGCTTCACCCTACCTAAGCCGTGGAAGCTACCACGAATGCGCGGGTTTCCACAGCGACAGGTAAGTATACACACTCTCAGGTTTCTCGTCGGGAAACAGGCCGACAAGAATCTCGACGAGAAAAAAGAGAGCAGGTTTTCTTTTTTTCTCAGATTCTGGCCAGATTTCCCGACGAGAAACCTGAAAGCCTCGTACACACGAATGGGAATCTCGGCAAGAATCAGTTTTCTTGGTGGTTTTTGCAGAGAAAACCGTGTGTAAGAGGCTTTAGATTAGGCATACAAGCAGATGGATGTGCTTAGTTGAGAAAACCCTTTGTTTGCTCCTGAAGACTCCTGGAGGCTTGGAAGCAAGGAAGTAAGGGACAACATTTAAAAGAGTTGAGAACAAGTAAATATGACATACTTTCCTATCTATTTACTAATACTAAACAGCGTAAGGATTAAAATAGTGTTGATTCAGAGAGAGAAGATCCCCTTTAATATGACATCATGACTGTCACTGTGTCCTGCAAAAGTTATGGGACTCAAAATAGATGTTCCACATCTAGATACAGGCTCATTGGATTACACTGCATGCTTAAACAGGAACAGAGCCTTAAATAAAAACATTATATGACGGAAATTATACGTCAGAATTTGTGGTGAATATGAATAATATGTTGGAGTAAAGATCGTTAGGTCTTGTATTCTCTGTGCTGTAACAGTGATTATTTTACCAGACCAGGCAAGTTTTGTAGTAGGTATCAGCTGCTTAAATGCATTTAAAGGAGACACAAAGGCATTTTCTGATTTGCTGTATACCTCGTTTTAAACTTGATTAAACCTTAGTGGTCCCCAAACTATGGTCTGCAGGCCAGTAACGGCCTGCTGGTTGCCATAGACCAGCCTCTGTAATGAGAAGGCTCAGGATGCAGGGCTTTCCAATTTCACTAACCGATGTGCAGCATGCCAGGCACTGGGAAAGAGAGCATTTCTGCACCCAGCAATGTAACAGACTACAGGAATCCGGTGGTATATTCTCCTTCCAGATAGTGGGTGTATCGTCCCAGCCAGCCTATCACTATGAGGCGCACCATGGGATATAGAGAGCCACTGAACATCAATGAAGAAGCATTATTTCCTCTGACATAAGGGAACCAGTGTCACAGGGGCACCATTTTCACTATCTAGTGACACAGAGACACTCTTTCCATTAAATAGTGACACAGGAGCGCAGTTTCCTCTGATTACAGAAAAGATGGGGAACATTTCTATTGACCAATTCTAGGCAGACAGAGTTTATTGCTACCCTAGCCTAAAAAACTATATTCCCAGATTTTTCTTGGCGTTTTTTTGGGGTCCGACCCTCTGGTCCTGTATGCTATAAAAGAGGACAAGGGCCCGGACCTAGGTGATTTACATTCACACAGAGAGAGAGAGAAATATGTGGGAATTGCTCATTGCCGATACCGGAGCTCAGATCGCCAGTGCCATGCCAAGATTAAAGTTCTTGCTTTAAGGGAAAGTGCTGGGAATAGTGCTCCCTGGAAATAACATCCATGGACTCTGCCCAGTATGCTGGGGCAGCCATAAGGAAAAGACTGCACTTAAATCGGAAGTAAACCATCCATTTAACAGTTTAAAAAAACTGTTACATTTCTGGCACATGTCGGGAACGCAACACTCCCATTGGTTGTGTGCTCAACCAAACTGTCAAACCATCCAATGGCTGGTGTCATTGCTGATCACATGTGCAGCATCATGACAGTTGCAGATCAAACAAGATGGCAGCTTCCTTGGCTGAAAACAATAGGAGAGTTTATTTACGCTTTAATGTTAAACTATTATGTTAATTTATTCTTCAGTAAAAGCTTTGAAACTTTGGTTTTGCCTGGTCTGAAGTTATTCAAGGGGTGTTATGCAAGTAACCAGCACATATAGCCTACAGCTCGGGTCCCTAGGCACAGTGGGGTATAAAGAGTGCAGAACCATAGTTAATAGAGTGTGGAGATACAGTGGCTACCAAGGGTAACGAAGGTGTCTCTAGCAGCCTGTCGAAAGCGTGTACAAGTGACAGGTGGGACCGCTTCTTACAGTAGGAGTTGAGTTGAAACTCTCTCCATGAGCAGGTCCATCTCCCATAGCAAAACGAGCAGATCAGCACAGCAGAGGTCCCCAACCTGTACACAGCTACAGAAGAGGAACAGTTAAGTGAAGTGCACTCATGGAGTCAGTGCTAGGTTTATGGCGGGGCTCCATACTGTTACTGGGAGTGAGGTAGTGGTGATACGCTGGACAGTTGGAGAGGGCACTGCATGTCCCTCCTAAATGCACAAGTAATCGTGGTGATGTACAGTAACAACAAGAGAGTATATTAGAGTTCAGTAATCGTTTCAAGTTAAGGTACCCCATGTGTTAAGCAGTGACCCTTTTCATAGTGCATAGCATAGCCCAGAAGAACCCACCCTGGGGTAGGCCTCTCATGTGACCCTTGTTTTCCCTCTACTGTTCAGACAACCGGGAAGAATTCCAAGTCCTCTGCCCAACATGCAAAGACTTGCTGTCACATGTGCAACACACCGCTGTTCCAGTGTGTCTTCCATGAAACATCCACCATGTGATCAGCCTTGATCGGCCTTGATAGCTTGCCCAAGTCTACCCCCGAGCCAGATGTTACCTCAGCCAAACCTCCGACAAAGATCCTCAAGCTGTGCAGAAGCCAGCCCTTGGGTCGAGCTGCCGTCTTGCAAAACCAGCATGGAGTCCACTTCCCTTCGGGAAGAAGTACCACCTCCACCTATCCTAGATGCCACAACAAAAGACTGTCTGGATACCACCAGCTCTTCCATTTTAGATTCACCTCCTATCCTTCCCTTGGAGACCAACCTGGACAAGGTCTCACCACCACCAACACCAGACATGTACATTGTGACCTTCTCCAATAGCCCTGGCTCTGCGTCTGGGCTATCCTCCCTATCACCAGACACTTATAAATTTGTCCCTGTCGCATATGGATTGCCAAGGATGGCACTCTCCTCTCCTTAGCAGCCAGCGTTGACGATGTCCACCAGAATTATTCACAAATGTCATCCACAGAAGACAAGAATGATTTTCTGCTGCGAGCTTCTAGCTTCCCCTTGGAATTTACTGGTCTTCTGTACCACTGCAGAGTTTCCACCAGCAAAATGAGTATAGTAAGGTGGAGTTCCACCACCTGTACAGGTTTTACAATACAGGAAGGCACAACTTCAAAGACCAGGCAGAGATATTTAAGCATTGTTATATATAATGCCCTGAACCTTGTTGTTCATGCCTTGTATATTTGAAATGTTTATTGGGTATTGCAGCCTGGACGGTTTGCTTTTTATGGGTGATGTGTGTAGGCAGGTTTAAAGAAGAACTCCAGCTTTTCCTCCCCAAAACAGATGCATTGTGCATATAAATAAATCACAACCCCAATATCAGTGTGTATCTTACCTCCCTTAGCTTGAATACAGCAGGTTCTGTATCTGTGATGCCACTCATCCTTCTTCCTAAATGTAAAAGTTCTCTAACTTCCTGTTTTCTTCCTTTACCAGCCCTGATACTACATGTTCCATCATGCTTTGAGCCTCTGAAGTTTCAGGGTGTGCTATGGGAGTCACTTGGAGCAGATGTAGGAGTTGATGTGGGCAGATCTAAGGATTACTGTGGGTGTTTCTGGGCCTTCATGTGTTTCGTGATTGGGGGAGCAATGAAAGTGGAAACTTCCCCACATGGAAGTAAAAGTAGAATTTATTTCAATGAAAAGGTTCACCAAAATCTTCAGCATCAGGCCCATGATGCTCTTAATCTGGCCCTGGCCAGTGCCATGCCATGCCAAGTTTGCAGTCTTTTCCTAACATCCCCAGTCAGAGTTAGGGACTAGGGACAGTGGCGTCTCCAGCTTTCATATTTAGGGGGGGGACATGGGGGGACAGGGACAAAAGTAGGGGGGCCAACTATAAAATGCAATTATATATATATATATATATATATACATATATGTATACATATATATATTTATATATATATCTCCTGGGGCCCTTTACTACGATCCCACAACGGGCCCTTTTACATGTTCTGCAGTGAGCTCCCTTCCTACTATACTGGGGCCCCCCAGGGTGGCAGAAAACAAGAGATATATGTCACCAGCACACCAAGAAAATATAAGGGTCCAAAGCAGTGGGAGAACTTTCAGGGTTGCAAAGGTTGTCTTGGCACCGAGCGTTGGTGTTCTACCACTGTGGGGTTCCCCAGCTGTCCTGTCCCTGCTATTGACAGCGCTGTTCTGGCATCTGTCTCCTTGGCAGTGGCGGCAGTCCATTAGGACCTAGTGCTGGTGACATTATAGGTGCATGCAGGGGAAGGCTGGCACTATTGGTTATAGAGAGCTGAGCCCCCAGGTGGTCACCTAGCAGCAGTAATGCTGTATAACCTTCTCTGTTGACATGCTGATCAGGATGTGATCCAGGTAATGCTCCCAGGCAGATCTAATAAATACAGTATTTATTAGCATCAAGAGTACAACCATATATATATATATATATATATATATATATATATATATATAATCAAACGTATGTTCCGCAGCCGTGTGGGCTCTATGCCTGTAAAGTGTGGGCTCTATGCCTGTAAAGTGTGGGTTCTATGCCTGTAAAGTGTGGGCTTTGATCAATAAAATCACTGATATTTAACATTAGGATTTGACTGGGAGCATCACCTGGATTGCATCACGATCAGCATGTCAGAGAAGGCTCCACTTCTGCTAAGCAACCTGCAGGGAGCTCAACTGTCTACAACCAATAGATATGGGCTCGGGTGTGTTTGAAATCCCACATGCCCAATCCCGCCAGGAAGCCAACACTCCACAGTGCTAATCACAGGCAGTGAGACATTTCCTGATCTGTGTAGAGCTGCGGACCGGGAAATCTCTCACTGCCTGTGATTAGCGCTGTGCAGTGTGGGCTTCCTGCCAGGCTCTGGCATGTGGATTTTTGAACATGCCCAGCCCATTTCTAACAACAAATTGTGCTGGCCCTCCTGTACATCAGCCCCATAAAGTAACCAGCACTGGGTTCCAATGTGCTGCCGCCGCTGCCAAGGAGACAGAGACCAGCGCTGTGAATAGCCGGGACAGGACAGCAACTCTGGTTATTCCAGCACTGGTCCACACTGGGAGGATTCCCCCATCCACCTATAATGTGTAGATGG
The DNA here is from genome assembly GCA_029574335.1 of Rana kukunoris. Lineage (NCBI taxonomy): Eukaryota > Metazoa > Chordata > Amphibia > Anura > Ranidae > Rana > Rana kukunoris. Next base: position 229,853,581 of record CM056049.1, on the reverse strand, counting down.
GGAAATTGGATCATTTCTTTTTTTTCATTCAACCTAATAGTTGAATGAAAAAAAGTGATCAATGTATGGGCTGCCTAAGAGCTAAGACCAGCCATAGACAGTTTAAATCTAAGCTGGTTCAGCAGGAACTGGCTGAGATTTGAACCATTAATGAGCAGATCGGGCGGCTGTGGTTGTGTGAATGCTTGCATTATGCAGTGTCAGCGAGCAGAGGGAGGGGGGAGGAATGCCCCGCAGAGCTGACTGGGGACACTCTTCCTCTCAGGAGAGACTGTTACTCCAGGGGCGGCCCAAGAAAAAAAAAATAATAAAAAAAAAAGCAAAAAAAAAATATATTTTTTTTGGGGGGGGGGCACATGGTGGGGCACAGCATAATGTTGGGGGGGTCAGGGCCCCCTCTGCCCCCCCCCCTAGAGACGCCCCTGACTAGGGATGGTAGGATAATTATTTTATTCTTCAATAAAAGATTTGAAACTTTGCCTTTGCCTGGTCTGAATTTACTCAAGGGGAATAATGCAAGTAGCTGGCACATATAGCCTGGTGGGGTATGAAGACAACAGTACCAATACAGTTTGAAGATACAGTGGTTACCAAGGGTAACAAAGATTTCTCTAGCAGTCTATCATAAGGGTGTACATGTGACAGGTGGGTCAGCGCTGCAGAGGTTCCCCCAGGTATGGAAGAGGAAGAGTTATGTGAAGTGCACACACACGGCGGGGCTCCATACTGTTACTGGGAGTGAGGTAAGGGTAACATGCTGGACAGGTAGAGAGAGCACGGGCTCTGTGTATCCCTCCTAAATGCACAAGTGACCATGGTGATGTACAGTAACAACAATAGAGTGTATTATAGTTTAGTCATCTGTTCAAAGACACCCCATGTGTGAAGCTGTAACCCTTTCCAAAGAGCCTAGTGTAGCCCAGAAGAGCCCATCTCGGGATAGGCCTCTCATGTGCCACTTGCTTGGTGCCCAACGAGGAGGGAAACATGGAGAGCATGAAAACCACCCCATCAACCTACCCCTCCTTACACACTGATGCAGGTGCACTATTTCCACTGACACAGGAGTACCATTCTGACCACTGATATAGGCAGGGCTGTCTTAATGAGAGGGCACACCTGGGCACTGCCCAGGGGCCCCAGCTGCACTTTCCCCAAAGCAGCTGGTCCTTGAGCCCACACTGCCCTGAAATTGGGTGCCCCATGATGGCACTGAGAGTGATAGATGTAAAGGGGAGGTTGTCTGCCTCCTACCTACTTAATGTCTGTTTACCCACACTGTCATGATTGTAGGGACCCCAGAGCATTATTTTGCCCAGGGACCCATGATGCCATTAAGACGGCCCTGGATATAGGGTCATATATCACTCACACTGATGCAAGGGTCCTTATTATTCTCACTGTTCACTGATGCAGGGGTATTTTTACTTCTATGGATGCATTTATTACTCTCACTGACAATCCATGCAGTGACATGTATTCCTCCTACTGACCACTGATGCAGAGACATTTATTACCCCTATTGACACAGGGATATACACTTATAATAACTGTCAATGCAAGGAAATGCACTATTCCTACTGACCACTACTAGTGACTGCCAACTTACTATTGATGCAGGGACATTTATTACTCCCATTGGTCACTGATGCCGGGGCATTTTTATTTAAGAAAAAAAGCTTTTAAAGCCATTGAACTTTCAGCAAAACTTTCTTATTTATGCAGAGTGTTGTAATTGTATAAGTATTAAAGCATCTAACAAAGAAGTAGCAATTTTGTAAATTTTATGACCTTAGTTAATATATTCATGCTGTAAATGTCTCTTAATGATTTTATTTGTTATTGTTTATTTCAGGATACAGTCTGAAGGCCAAACAAGAGATCATGCTTGCATTAGTCATGCATTAGGCTAATCTCATCTGCACATGGGAAGAGACAAGGTCTTACATTTGAGAGTCCTAAATGTCAAAGCAGCCACAATGGAAGCAATTGATTTGTATACATCTATAAGTGTGTGTGCACGCATATATTCTGTATGTATATACATAAGTGGCTTTAGACATAAAAACAGGTGACATTTTGCACATGCAGAATTTTTATTTATTTATTTTGTTTATTGTTCCTCATATTGGCATAGCCATGGAAGTTCAGAACACACAAATGCTAAGTAATCTAAGATTAGGTTACACAACATACCTTCTGATTTCCTGCAATGGAAATATGACACTCACAATGACCCATGGCCAACTTTTTAAAGTGTTCTCTGGACTTCCTGCGCTATAAAATATTTATAAGTGGTATGCCTACCGGCTTCCTAAAACCTAGACTGGTGCTCTCATTAAAAATTGAATGCTCTGATTTTTTTTAATATGAAAACATTTCATGTTTACCTGTGACATTTGTCTAGAATAGCTACACCATATCAAAATAATATATTTTATATCACCACTATTTTTCTTCATCATTAATAATCACCAATTTAACCGCTCGCCTTTAAAAATACACCTTTTTTCTGTTACCATGAATAACAATAATCATAACAAGAAATCATGAACTAAATACACGCCCAAGGAATGGGATATGTCATGATGGAAAAGTTTGTGTGTATATGTGTTGACCTGAAGATTATATTCATTTTGATAACTATTCTATATTTATAAATGTTGGTTTGTAGATTTTCTTAACTTTGTACTTGAGTAAATTAAATGTTTATTCTATATTTTGTCTGTGACACTTGAACTATGTAATATTTAAGAGCAAGCAGGGACTGAAATATCCATATTATTAATAGCCCTTTGTATAAAATGTATTTTCCAAAAATATAAGACACCGTCAATGTATACTGGGATTTCTGTTTATATAAATGCAGGATTTACCATGGCTTCATCCAGAACAATTTTTAGTTCAAACCTATTCAAGGCGGAATGAACATTTAAAACTGAATTTGAGGCAAACAACTAAGTGCACAAGTGAAATACATTAATGAGAGGCATTTTCCTGGCAAAAAGATATGCATCTTTATCCATTAAAATCTCAGATTTACACTTTCTAGCAAGTGAGCGGACCAGATTTTTCTTAGCTGCAGTTTCAATTTAATTTATATATCTCCTCCCCATACCTACTCTATGGCCGCGTACACACGGCTGAGGAACTCAACAGGCGAAACACAGCGTTTTCCCTGTCGAGTTCCTTGTTCGGCTGTCGAGGAACTCGTCGAGCCAAATTTTCCCGATTCCCGTCGAGGAAAAAGAAGACATGCTCTCTTTTTGGCTCGACAAGTTCCTCGACAGTTTTCTTGATCGATTCTGCCGAGGAAACTGGTCGTGTGTACGCGGCCTGAGACTGGTGGCAGCAGAAGCAGCAGACTTATGATCTTGTTTCTCTGTATTCTGCTCTATTCACATGCTTCTTGTAATGTTTCATACCTGTTTGGCTCCTTGTTCTGCTTCTTCTTCCCGTTTTCTGAGATATAGGGACCACAAACGATTGATATCAATTCAAATTCATTTATTTACACTGCTTGAATTATAATAAGTACTAAAATAGTATTAGAATTGAATTATAATTAAAATAATATTAGGTTTAAAAAAATATCTTTAATAATGTAATAATAATTACACATCTGCCTGGAAGCTTTGCTTATAACCAGTGGCGAAGTGGATGAAGGTTCTACCCCCTGAGATATTGTATTTTGACAGTGGGACCCTCCACAAGGCCCTGTATTGGGTCCTGTTCTATTTAATCTCTATGTAATTATTTGATCCCCTGCTGTTTTTTTAAGCTTGCCCTCTTACATAGAAATTAGTGGTCTATCATTTTTACAATTGGTGTATTTTAAATGATAGAGGCAGAATATCAACCAAAAAATCAAGAAAAAACTACAAATGTTCTAAATTGAGTTGCAGTTCAGTGAGTAAAATAAGTATCTGATCCCCAAGCAAAACATGACTTAGTACTTGGTGGAGAAACATGTTCTAGCAAGCACAGATGTTTCTTATAGTTGGTTACCAGGTTTGCACACATCTCAAGAGGGATTTTGGTCCACTCTTCTTTACAGATCTTCTCTCAATCCTTAGGCCTCGTACACACGATCGGACATATCCGATGAAAACGGTCCGCGGACCATTTCCATCGGATATGTCCGATCGGGAGTTTGATCCGATGGCGTGTACACACCATCGGATCAAATTCCCCGCCGCCGGACGGCGCGGTGACGTGGCGGTGACGTTGACGCCGCCACGTCACCGCCACGACACCGCACCAGGAAGTTAAACACTTCCGCGCATGCGCCGAATCCATTCGGCGGCGGCGGTGGGGGACGACATGTCTGCTGGTAAGTGTACTAACCAGCAGACATGTCGGGCGGACAGATTCCCACCGGATAGATTTCAAAGCATGCTTTGAAATCTGTCGGGTGGAGAAATCTGTCCGCTAGCCCATACACACGAGCGGAGATGTCTGCTGAAACGGTCCATCGGACCGTTTTCAGCGGACATATCCCCTCGTGTGTACGAGGCCTTAAGGTTTTTTGGGTGTCGCTTGGCAACTTGAAGTTTCAGCTCTCTCCATACATTTTCTATAGGATTAAGGTCTGGAGAATGACTGGACCACTCTATGACCTTAATATGATTCTTCTTGAGCCACTGCTTTGTTGCTTTGGCTGTATGTTTTGTGTCAATGTCATGCTGAAAGACCCATCCATGACCCATTTTCAGTGTTCTGGCTGAGGGAAGAAGGTTCTCATCCAAAATTTTACAATATATGGTCCCATCCAATGTAGCAAAGTCGGTCTGTACCTTTAGCAGAGAAAAAGCCCCAAAGCATTATGTTTCCACCTCCATGCTTGACTGTATAGATGGCGTTTCCTCTTGTCATAGTCAGCATTTTTCTTCCTCTAAACACACCGAGTCCCCCTTCTCAAGAAGGCACATGTACAGTCATGCCAATGAACATCTAAATTATTCAGAGAAGGATTGGGAGAATGTGCTGTGGTCAGATGAGGCCAAAATTTAGCTCTTGGGCATTAACTCGACTCGCTGTGTTCGGAGGAAGAAAAATGCTGATTATGACCCTAACACCATCCCTACAGTACTCTACTGCCGCCATCTGTAATTATATGCGCTGTGTACTGCTTCATATGTAAGTGCATCTGCCCATTAAAATTTTAAGTTTGTTTACAGTATTACACTATGTTGCTCTTTCTTCTTCCTTTCTGTATGTGTGACCACGAGTACTGTTGAGAATCAGCTGTAAGCCTTCAAGTTATCCATGGTACATGTGACGGTCTGGATATCAGTGGCTACCTTCTTTGTTCCTGGAGAGATTCTAACGACACCTGTCTTTACTATAAGCCTTTCTGACTCATGAAACATATGTTTGCCTGAGTCTGATAATTCTGGTAAGCCTACATCATTATCGGTGGAGGGTTTTCACTCTGGAGTTTCTAACAACTTTTGACCCGAGATTATCAACATTTCTATTTTGGAACTATACTTTTATTTAGTATTCCATTGGACTTGTATTTTTCACTCACTGTGTGGACTTTACACTTGGTGCATTAATTAGTATATAATTTTCACTTCTGTATTGCTTATTTTGTGTTGCATTTTTATGTCAATATATGCAGCTTCTATGTTTGTTTAGCGCGACACTTTATATACACTTGTTCAATTTCTGCTTTATTTCACAGCCGTGTCAGCTGCTTTAAAATACTTTGACTAGCAGCGCGGTGTTATGCACCATACCATTTATGGTCATTGAGTGGCCTGGCCAGTCTCCAGACCTTAATCCTATAGAAAATGTATGGAGGGAGTTGGAACTTTGAGTTGCCAAGAGATAGCCAAGAAACCTTAAGGATTTAGAGAAGATCTGTAAAGAAGAATAGACCAAAATCCCTCCTGAGATGTATGCAAACCTGGTCACCAACTACAAGAAAACGCTTACCTCTGTGCTTGCCAACAAGGGTTTCTCCAACAAGTACTAAGTCATGTTTTACTTGGGGATCAAATATTTTTTTTTTACTCATTGAATTGTAACTTAATTTATTGTTTGTTGGGCAAGTTATGTATTTTTGCTGATGATACAAATGTGTGTATTAGATATAGATCTTTAGTGATACCTCATTTAGAATACTGTGTCCAGTTACAAGAAGATGTTGATAAAATAGAACAAGTCCAGAGACAGGTAAGACAAATTATGAAAGGTCTGAGGATAAAACATATCGAGAGCAACTTCAGGAACCTAATATGTACAGTCTGGAGGAAAGACAATATGAAACCAAAATCAAGAACATGACCTCAAACTAACTGGAGGAAAGTTCAAAACGAATCTTAGAAAGTATTATTTTACTGAAAGGGAAGTTGATGCTTGGACTAAACTTCCAGCAGAGGTAGTGAGACAGTCAACAGTAAATGGCTTTAAACATGCTTGGGACAAACATTGATCTATCCTCAGACAAAAAAGTTAAAGAAAAAAAAAAAACATAAAAAAAGGGCAGATTTGATGGACTACTCTGTCTTTTTTCTGCTGTCACTTTTCTATGTTTCTATGTACACCCACATTGACTTTTGGGGTAAAGGTCTGCCTTAAATACTTTTTGTGTCACTGACCCAGAACAAGTCTGTAGAATAGGAAAGTAAAAGAAATGTCAGAAGTTCCAATCTGAATTCTTGAGTATTGAAGTATAGGGGGGGATCATCATCTCGAACCAGGATGCTAGCATTTTCAGAAATTTTTTCAGAAAGTTCAGTAATGGCAGGCTCCATATTTCTTCCATGACATGTTTCCTTTAGGCTCCATTCACACCTAGGAGTTTTAACGCCTGAAGTCCGACGCTCTTGCAGCCCCTAATACGCTGGAGGGGTGATTTAACATTGCTCTCTATGGAGATGGTTCACATCTCCACGCCGAACGCCTGAAGCTCAAAACAAGTCCCGGACCCCTTTTTCAGGCGGCTTCAGCGTTCGGCATAGGAGATGTGGACCTGTTGCCGCAAATCGCGGTACAAAATGCCGCAATTTGTCGCGGGACAAAACACAGCGATTAGGTGTGAATGCAGCCTAAATCACAGAATTGGTAAAATGTACAAAGATAGTTACAGCTTTTTCTTTGTATCTCAAAGGTCCATCTGTGTTCTAAGAATTCTAACTTAATGTTTTGTTTTTGTTTTGTTTGTTAACTAGGTTCGGTGCTTATTACTCTTTTATGCCTTTAGCACAAAAGTAAAGTAAAGTACAATATTAGGAATTCAAAACTGGACACTGAGCTCCCTGATTATCACAAAAGAGCTAATGGTTTCACATTTCTCATACTAGCTGAATATGGTTATATAATAGTAAAATGTAATACTGTATGTTGTAAGATAATATTATTGGCAACCCAGAAGGGACTATCCATAACCAGATCTGCAATTGCTGATGCCAAGAAACCTTGAAATATAGTTGGGGGTTAAAATGTAATTTTAGCAGATCTGGCAAATTATTATTACATGTAATAAAAATAATCTCACAAATAAAATATTATAACCTGGATTAAAGTAGTTATACATCCATTGCCACAAAAGCAACCCCCTGTAATGCTGACTTTTTTCTACATCTGGAAAATATTTGTTTACAAGCTGTGATTGGTACAGCTCCAGCTGTACTTTCAGCCCTATTTATTGTAAGTCCTGTAGGTCTCATAGACTCAAAGTCATGTCTCTACCTCTTTTTCCTTCTAGCCATTTACAAAACGCTCTACCCCAAGCTTTGTTTTGTGCATGACCAGGAGGAAAATTAGACAAAGACATGTCTTTGGGTTGCTTTTGTGGCAAAGGAATGTATAACTGCATTAACCTGGGTAAGTTCATTGTTTCTGGTACACACTTCCAGAGCACAGTGGAGAGCTCAGCGAAGCTGGCCCCCCTACAATCAGCACAAATAAAAACTCAAGTGTGTTTCTTTAGTGCTACATTTGTGCTGTTTTGTGCTGCAAAAATTTACATTTGTGCTGCTTTTATTTAGAAGATATTAGCAATTGTTTTTTCCAGACTATGACATCACACAGCCCCCCTACAACAGCCAAATGGCACAAAACAGGTCTCATTGATTAGTGCTACGTTTGTGCTGTTTTGTGCTGCTAATATTTCTATTCTATCTTTTATCATTTTTGCATTATTTATGATATATTAAAGGTCACCAAAGGTTACACAGCCCCCCTACAATGCCCAAATGACACGAAACTGGTCTCATTGGTTAGTGCTACGTTTGTGCTGTTTTGTGCTGCTAATATTTCCGTTCTATCTTTTATCGTTTTTGCGTTATTTATGATTTATTAAAGGTCACCAAAGGTCACACAGCCCCCCTACAACACCCAAATGACACAAAACTGGTCTCATTGGTTAGTGCTACGTTTGTGCTGTTTTGTGCTGCTAACTTTTCTGTTCTATCTGTTATCGTTTTTGCGTTATTTATGATTTATTAAAGGTCACCAAAGGTCACACAGCCCCCCTACAAATCCCAAATGACACAAAACTGTTCTTATTGATTAGTGCTACGTTTGTGCTGTTTTGTGCTGCTAATATTTCCGTTCTATCTTTTATCGTTTTTGTGTTATTAATGATTTATTAAAGGTCACCAAAGGTCAATCAGCCCCCCTACAACGCCCAAATAACACGAAACTGGTCTCGTTGGTTAGTGCTACGTTTGTGCTGGTTTGTGCTGCTAATATTTTTATTTGTGCTGTTATGGTTTTAAAGTTTTAACAGTTTATTTTTTTTCAAACCCCACTCACTTTGCCCACCCACAATCAGCACAAATAAAAACTCAAGTGTGTTTCTTTAGTGCTATGTTTGTGCTGTTTTGTGCTGTTTAAATTTCCTTTCTATCTTTTATCGTTTTTGCGATATTAATGATTTATTAAAGGTCACACAGCCCCCCTACAACACCCAAATGACACAAAACGGGTCTCATTGGTTAGTGCTACGTTTGTGCTGTTTTGTGCTGCTAACATTTCCTTTCTATCCGTTATCGTTTTTGCGTTATTTATGATTTATTAAAGGTCACCAAAGGTCACACAGCCCCCCTACAATGCCCAAATGACACAAAACTGGTCTCATTTGTTAGTGCTACGTTTGTGCTGTTTTGTGCTGCTAAATTTTTTATTTGTGCTGTTATGGTCTTAAAGTTATAACAGTTTATTTATTTTTGCTTATATTTACATACAAATTGTACAAAAATGTCTTGTGTCTCTTGTACGGGGGCTGGATGACCTTTATTAAATCAACAATAACTGAAAAACAAAAGGAGATAGAATGGAGAGTAAAAGTCTTGCCCATTGCACAAATGATGTCTCCATGTACATATACACATGCGCAGACTGGCAACTGGCTGGGCAGATGAGTGCGAGCCTGTCGTCAATGCTGGCGCCAGACAGACTATTTAAACAGGCTGCAGTTTGGTGTGCAGCTTCTGTGTGTTTGTTCCTGATTGCTGTGTTTGACGTCTGATCCTAACCCAGCTTGCTCCTGACCTCCGTTTGACTGCTACCTGCCCTGACCATGGCTTGTCTCTGGATTCTGCCTTCTGTTCTTGCCTGATCTAACTCCTGTTGCTGATTTGGCTTGTGACCCAACTATCCTGTTGTCTGCCGTCTATGCCTGATCTGCCCGACTATTATGGACCCGGCTCATCTGACCCTGCATCCAGCTCATCCAGCCTGCTACAGCTCTTCAGTCCAGCAAGGTCTCATCTGTCTCCTGCTTCCAGCTGCTTACCTACAGACTGCCGCCAGCCAAACTCAGTGCCAGCTTATATGCCACCAGACGGTTCTGCTGCCACATCCACCAGCTGAATGCTGCCACCATGCAGTCTATTGGACTGATCACAGGCACTCATACCTCGCTGTGCTCGCATTGCTGCTCTCTAACCAGGAGATCACTAACCAGGTATAGGACAGGCGGGCAGGGTGATGTCTTCGCCTGGGAAAAAACATATTGCTATTATCTTAAAAATAAAAGCAGCACAAATTTGTATTTTTATGACACAAAAAAGCACAAACGTAGCACTAACAAATAGTATGTTTGTTTTTAAGATTTAATAACATGGGGTGAAAAGTTAGTGGGTTGTTATCAAATAAAAACAAGCTGCTATATCTTAAAAACCATAACAGCACAAATACAAATTTTAGTAGCACAAACATAGCACTAAAGAAACACTTGAGTTTTTACTTGTGCAGATTGTATGGGGGGGGGGGGGCAAAGTGAGTGGGGTTTGAAAAAAAACAAAAAAACTGTTATAACTTAAATACCATAACAGCACAAATAATTTTTTTAGCAGCACAAACCAGCACAAACGTAGCACTAACCAACGAGAACAGTTTTATGTCATTTGGGTGTTGTAGGGGGGCTGAGTGACCTTTGGTGACCTTCAATAAATCATAAATAACGCAAAAACAATGAAAGATAAAACAGAAATATTGGCAGCACAAACATAGCACTAAAGAAACACACTTAAGTTTTTATTTGTGCTGATTGTAAGGTGGGCAAAGTGAGTGGAGTTTGAAAAAAATAAATAAACTGTTATAACTTTAAAACCATAACAGCACAAAAAAAACTTTTTTCAGCATGTCCAAAAAACAAAGTTTTTCCAACTTCATCATTAAAAAACGGCTTTGCCCACACACCATCGTTTTAAAAAAAAAAAGATGAACAAAGTGTGGTGACGTACAACACGTACAACAGCACTCTAAAAGGGGAAGTTCTATTCGCCTTTGGGCTGCTTTAGCTGATTCCTTGTTAGTAAAAGACGATTCGCGCTTTTCTGTCTGTTACAACGTGATGAATGTGCTTACTCCATTATGAACGGTAGTTTTACCAGAACGAGCGCTCCCGTCTCATATCTTGCTTCTGAGCATGGACGGGTTTAAAACGTCGTTTTAGCCCACACACGATAATTTTTTACAACCCGAAAAATTACTTGTTCGAATTTTTTTTTTTGTCGTTTTTCAGAACCTGAAAAATGATGTGTAGCCCACACACTATCATTTTATATGACGTTTTTCAAAAATGACATTTTTTCATGCTGAAAAATGATCATGTGCATCAGTCTTGTCAGCCTGTACACTGGTTCCTTAGAAACTGTCAGGAAACCCTAGATTCCACTCTAGTAGTGCATAGGTGCGAGAGGTCTCTTGGTCTGGTCTGACATCAATCAACCACATCCTCTAAACTGGAATCAATATCTTCACCTCTTGCAGGCCTCCCCTGGGAGCTCAATGACTACGCTTGACTGTGGGCAGCACCAGGGTTCATCGTAGCACTTGTAGGGGTGCTCTCTTGAGAAGTTGATTGCAGATTAGCGATAAATATCCCAGACAAGTCCCTACAAGTCCCTACCCCTGTAGGAGCCGCTTAAAGGGGTTGTAAAGCAGAAGTGTCAGGACGCCCACTAACACACAGCTCCTTTCTCTATCTGCAAAGTAGAGAGCGTCCTGACCCTCCTGCTCGCCCCCTCAAGAGTCTTTCTCCACACCAGGGAGAAAGCCTTGCATTACTGTGTGTAGTTACAGACAGAAGAACAGGAAGTGAGGATTTCTCAGAAGAAATTAGGACATTTAAAAGCAAAATCGAAGAATGAGGTAAGTGAAGGAGGACTGCACTAAGGTAAAGGAAGCTATTTACCTTTTTTACCTTTACAACCTCTTTAAGTTTGTTCAGTCCATTACTCTGCCTCTCAACCCCAATAACAGTCTCAGCCCCCTCTGGCACATCTAAAATAGTGTAAGTGCAAGGGATAATGAGAAACACACACGTTAGGATAAAACACAGGAATTGTCTTTACTGTGAGCTTTCTGTAGAAAAGTAATGAACAGTAACAATGCACATACAGTATGTCAAGTGAATCAGTTGAACAATAATACCAAAGACCAAGAGCAATGTAGCTTAATAGTGTATTTAGGTTGCTACCAGGGGATTCCCAACCTGAGAATAACCCCAAGAGCAGAGGCAAACACTTAACAATGACAATCGTATAGTAGATTGGCTACCTCTCTGTAAAGGCAGAAGAAGAGCAGAAGAATGACCCTTTCTTATGTCAGACCTCTCCATTCTGACTCCTGAGACCACAGGACCAACAACAAACACTGTATTCAAATCAATATTTAATAGCTTAGCTTCCCCGATAAGCTGTCCCACACATCCACTACATGTACAGAGCCCTGAGTATGTGCATGCCCAAATGGCACTAGTAACTTCTGTCCCTTTTAAGAAAGATGAAGCTTTGTATCTTCAGCTAGCCACTCGCGTTGGTGCACGTAAACTCCTGAATAGCAGGGCCAAAAAATACAACTGGTTATCAAGTAAAGAATGCAGTATCTTCCTTAGCAAGGTGAAAGGACAATGGTGTCTGTATACATTGTCTCTGCATCTGAATAGCCTTATGTCCTGTGGCACTACAGATGTCAGCAAGGTCACTAGGAGCAAAGCAATGATGTCTGTATATAGTGTCCATACAACTCTATCTTTGTGCAGGGTCCTTGTTTCCTGCAAATGGGCAAGTGCCCCCTCATCCAAATCCTGTGGTTAGGCCCAAACAAACATCTTGGAACAGACAGGCTCTTCTGGTGACCCGACTGGTCACCTCACACTGGAACGCATCCCTACCATCGATGCAGGTGCACCTGGATGTGCACCTAGGATCCCCCTCTCTCAGGCTGGATGCCCCTGACCAGCTGTGGATGCCTGAAATCACGCGGACTTACCTGGGAGGCAACACCTCTCCCCTAGGGAGAATACAAAGGGAAAAAGGGTACCAAAAGAACCCTGGGGCTTTTAAATGGTGCAAACAGAAATTAAATAATCAAGACAAAATAGATATATGAAAAAATAGAAAAAACATTTTAATAAGGCAATTATATGTTATTAAACATTAAATCAATTTGATCTCCATGTGGTAAAGATGGAGACCAGTGAGATGCATTGATTGGTTGATCTGCTCTACATGTTTCGCTCGTTTAGAGCTTCTTCAGGAGCGTGTATAGACAATGCTGGTATCAAGAGAGAGACAACATATAATTAATTAAATATTAGGCAGATAAGCATAAACGGTAAGTGTACATGAACAAACAAATAAATAAATGCTCACATTCATTATAGATATGAATATGTATACAGGGAGAATAATTACAATAAAATGAGCAGAAGATGCATATTTAACAGATTTTAGCCATAGGCGCTAATCGTTAAAAACTTACCTAAAAATAAAAAAAGATTTACCAAAAGAGACCAAAATGTCAGATACCCGCATGCACGGACAGTCCTAGCCCGGGGATAACCAAAACCTCAAATGATGCCAATGCACACAGCTGCCGGATCATAGCTGTAATAAAGCCACATATTGAAAAAATATATATCTAGAAAAAGGAAGACTATATATATATATATATATATATATATATATATATATATATATATATATATATATATGTATATATGCATTGGATATGCACAAATATATATATCAATCTATCCAAATATCATTAACTCTGTTGGGGTATATAGGTTAAGATAAACAGATAGTAAAAATAAAAATATATACCTGTCTATTATTGGGCATAGAGACAATCCATTTTTGTAGAACCAATCAGGTATTGACCCCTGAGCGGGATCAATAATAGGTAAGGCAACCAAATGCCTATAGTGCTGGTTGGCAACTGAGTTGCAATCTATTTAAAAGTAAAAATGGAAATAGAAAGAAATGGGTCCAGTCTTTTCTCTTGCCTCATGGTGTCTGACCATATCCTCAGATCAGCAAGATGGAGTCTCTAGTTCCTTTGCCCTAGGAGCATGCTTGCTCTTGTGGTTCTGTGTCCATAGTCAGCTATGGGGCCGCTTTAAACCAGGATTTCATATTCCACAATCCTTTGCAGCTGCTGCTGCTTGTTAAGTCCTTCTGATTTTCTCATGTAGATGCTCCTGTCATTGCCTCTCTTCCTCCTGCCAATAGGGACACAGGGGAGGGTACAGAATAAGCAGCTCTGTGTGAGTCATTGAAGAGGAAAAGGGGAAGGGGGAAATTCCTCTGCAGAACCTGACAGGCCCTTTCTTCTTCACAGTCACAGAAGAACCTTGGCCAGCTTGGCCAGGCTGCTGGATATGCAGGTAACCTGCTACATGTACCATGACCCTCTGAAACTAGAGTGGTGTTTACTAAGATATTTAGCAACTGACAAGATTCCACATGCTTAAAGCAGTTCTTTGCCCTAGGAACAAAAAATTCAAAGTCAGCTTCTACAAATAATGTAGCTGCTGACTTTTAATACAAGGACATCAAACTGTCCAAGGACTCAACACCATCCTCACCCAAGCCGGTTCTTCACCGGTCTTCAGATCCTCACTGCTGGCATCTTAAGTGTAGGATGCCGGCTGTGATTCCTTGCAGCTTCACAGACAGCCTCCCACTGTACATGTGCAAGCCGTGCTGCACTTTGTGAATTGTCCTGCAGTTTTCTGGGACCTGTGTCATGCCCACAAGGCTGCGGCAAAGGAAGGAGAACTTGTGCTTAGATCTCCTAGGTGATCTGAGCGAAAAAAAAAAAAAAAAAATGTATTTAAATCCAAGCTAGGTCGCCAATCAAACAATCAACCGCTATAAAACTGTGATACCAGTCAATCAAAATTGAAACAAAAAAGCATCACTAATAACAAATAATTAACCAAATATAGATAGAAAATAAGAAAATCTAAATTTTTCGAAATCAAGTGAAGTACAAAAGGAAATATAAATCAGCCTACAAACAAGTGATCAGATACATACACAAATAATGTTGATATGTAACAATAGATTGAACAGTCCATTTAAATGTGAAAAAAAAACAAAAAAAAAACAATAAAGTTTATCTTTAAAGGAGTTCTCTAAGCTAAAACTTTTAACCCCTGCTGTGCCCGGGCTGTAAAACTATACAAAATAAACTTTCACTTACCTGCCTACGATCTCCCGTTATTCCGGTATCGCCGCCCGTGCACGGGTCCCTGTCAGCTTCCTCTTCCTGCGGGTCGGTGACTCATCCTGCGCTCAGCCTATCAGCGGCAGCAGCAATGTCCCGCCGTGGCCGCTGATAGGCTGAGCGCAGGATGAGTCACCGACCCCCAGGAAGAGGAAGCCGACAGGGACCGGTGCACGGGCGGCGATACCGGAATAACGGGAGATCGTAGGCAGGTAAGTGAAAGTTTATTTTGTATAGTTTTACAGCCCGGGCACAGCAGGGGTTAAAAGTTTTAGCTTGGAGAACTCCTTTAACACTTCTTCCATGTGGAATCCATTCCATAAAGGTTGAGTAAAGATAAATTAATCAATTATTGTGATATAGTCCACCAACCATAGAGGAGATTCCACCAGCCTGTGACACGGTTAAGTAAATGTAGGAATCCTCTTGGAGTGTGACAATCGAGGCACATGCTCAAAAAAACACGAGATGCAGTTCCATGCAGTTCAGTTTTTTCTGCACCAATACGGTCAGTTTCCGGTCAGGTTCTGTACTGGAAACTGACAGGAAACTGACTGCATAGTGTGAACTAGAGCCATTGGAATACATGGAAAACAATGCACACAGAACTGAATGAAAAACGTCATCAGTACATCAAGGATTCCTCGAAAGGGTCCAAAGCTTTATTCTGTGGTCACGTGATAAATATACAGCAGCATTTCGGAGTTACTGCCTGATGAAGGGGCCCTGCGTGGCTCTGAAACATTGATGTATATCTATTATGTGATCACGGAATAAAGCTTTGCACCCTTTCGAGGAATACTTGGTGTGCTGATGACAGTTTATTCATTAAAAATTAGGACCCATTTGTGATACATTGATGAAAAAAGAAAAGGAGATTAAAAACAAAATTTCCACTGTCGCCTTTTAGATGTCTCCTCCAACACAGAAAAAGGGGAGGTCAAAGTGCCACACATGTCACGGCTAGGGATGAGCTTCGCGTTGGATGCGAACACATGTTCGCATCGAACATCGGCCGTTCGATTGTTCGTCGAAAACGAACAAATCGGGTTATTCGCGCCAAATTCGAATGACGCGCAACGGCCCATAATTCACTGCGGCGTTGCGCGCTGATGATTGGCCAAGCATGCACCATGTCCCCGCATGCTTGGCCAATCACAGCGCCCAAAAAAAGAAGAGACCTAATTGGCCAAAGCCTGGGTGCTTTGGCCAATTAGGGCTCAGGGCTTTAGCACACGCCCCACACTATAAAAGGCCGCCTCCCGGGCGGCCTTGTGTAGTGTGTTCCGGCTTGCTTTCAGAGAGAGAAGTCAGACAGACAGAGAGAGAGAGAGAGATAGATAGATAGAGACACAGTGTCTTTTCAGATAGATAGATAGATAGATAGATAGATCAGGGAGGCTACTAGTTAGTATAGTTAAATGTACAGTTTGTAGAGAATATATTGACATCCCTAGGAGTTGTCAATATATTTATAAACTGTATAGCTTAGCTAGTTCTGCTATTAGTATCTGTCAGGCAGGAGATTGTGCTTGATGCTCTAACGTGTTAGTGTACACGTGTTAGTTCATTGCACATAGACGCATTAACTGTTACTGCACGTGTGCTATTTATTTGCACAGAAAGGCAGTTGCTGTTAATGCAAGTGGGCTATTGAATTGCACAGAAACGCAGTCGCTCTGACTGTGCGTGTGCTGTTTAATACTACCTGAGCGCATTTGGGGTCACCGTACGTGTGCTGTGACATACCACCTGAGCGCATTTGGGGTCACCGTACATGTGCTGTGACATACCACCTGAGCGCATTTGGGGTCACCGTACGTGTGCTGTGACATACCACCTGAGCGCATTTGGGGTCACCGTACGTGTGCTGTGACATACCACCTGAGCGCATTTGGGGTCACCGTACGTGTGCTGGTATATACCACCTGAGCGCAGTTAGTGCCACTGTATGTGTGCTCCTATATACCACCTGAGCACAGATAGTGCCACTGTACGTGTGCTGGTATATACCACCTGAGCACAGTTAGTGCCACTGTACGTGTGCTGGTATATACCACCTGAGAACAGATAGTGCCACTGTACGTGTGCTCCTATATACCACCTGAGCACAGATAGTGCCACTGTACGTGTGCTCCTATATACCACCTGAGCGCAGTTAGTGCCACTGTACGTGTGCTGGTATATACCACCTGAGCACAGATAGTGCCACTGTACGTGTGCTCCTAAATACCACCTGAGCGCAGTTAGTGCCACTGTACGTGTGCTGGTATATACCACCTGAGCACAGATAGTGCCACTGTACGTGTGCTCCTATATACCACCTGAGCACAGATAGTGCCACTGTACGTGTGCTCCTATATACCACCTGAGCACAGATAGTGCCACTGTACGTGTGCTCCTATATACCACCTGAGTACAGATAGTGCCACTGTACGTGTGCTCCTATATACCACCTGAGCGCAGTTAGTGCCACTGTACGTGTGCTGGTATATACCACCTGAGCACAGTTAGTGCCACTGTACGTGTGCTGTGACATACCACCTGAGCGCATTTGGGGTCACCGTACGTGTGCTGTGACATACCACCTGAGCGCATTTGGGGTCACCGTACGTGTGCTGTGACATACCACCTGAGCGCATTTGGGGTCACCGTACGTGTGCTGGTATATACCACCTGAGCGCAGTTAGTGCCACTGTACGTGTGCTCCTATATACCACCTGAGCACAGATAGTGCCACTGTATGTGGGCTCCTATATACCACCTGAGCACAGTTAGTGCCACTGTACGTGTGCTGGTATATACCACCTGAGAACAGATAGTGCCACTGTACGTGTGCTGGTATATACCACCTGAGAACAGATAGTGCCACTGTACGTGTGCTCCTATATACCACCTGAGCACAGATAGTGCCACTGTACGTGTGCTCCTATATACCACCTGAGCGCAGTTAGTGCCACTGTACGTGTGCTGGTATATACCACCTGAGCACAGATAGTGCCACTGTACGTGTGCTCCTAAATACCACCTGAGCGCAGTTAGTGCCACTGTACGTGTGCTGGTATATACCACCTGAGCACAGATAGTGCCACTGTACGTGTGCTGGTATATACCACCTGAGCACAGATAGTGCCACTGTACGTGTGCTCCTATATACCACCTGAGCACAGATAGTGCCACTGTACGTGTGCTCCTATATACCACCTGAGCACAGATAGTGCCACTGTACGTGTGCTCCTATATACCACCTGAGCACAGATAGTGCCACTGTACGTGTGCTCCTATATACCACCTGAGCACAGATAGTGCCACTGTACGTGTGCTCCTATATACCACCTGAGCACAGATAGTGCCACTGTACGTGTGCTCCTATATACCACCTGAGCACAGTTAGTGCCACTGTACGTGTGCTGCTATATACCACCTGAGCACAGATAGTGCCACTGTACGTGTGCTCCTATATACCACCTGAGCACAGATAGTGCCACTGTACGTGTGCTCCTATATACCACCTGAGCACAGTTAGTGCCACTGTACGTGTGCTCCTATATACCACCTGAGCACAGATAGTGCCACTGTACGTGTACTCCTATATACCACCTGAGCGCAGTTAGTGACACTGTACATGTGCTGGTATATACCACCTGAGCACAGATAGTGCCACTGTACGTGTGCTCCTATATACCACCTGAGCACAGATAGTGCCACTGTACGTGTGCTGCTATATACCACCTGAGCACAGATAGTGCCACTGTACGTGTGCTCCTATATACCACCTGAGCACAGATAGTGCCACTGTACGTGTGCTCCTATATACCACCTGAGCACAGATAGTGCCACTGTACGTGTGCTCCTATTTACCACCTGAGCGCATTTGGTGTCACTCCGCTTGTGCTGTTACATACCACCTGAGCACTTCAATATGTCTGGAAGGAGAACAAAGAGAGGCAGAGAGTCAGGAGGGCAAGCAGGCTCTGCATGTAGAGGTAACGCTGGTAGTGGATGTGGTGCATCCTCTTCAGCCCGTGGCCGTGGCCGCACGTCATTCTTTTCGGTAGCTGGCCGTGTTGAACCTCAACATGCAGAGGAATTAGTAGAGTGGATGACCAAGCCGTCCTCATCCTCCTTATCCTCTCTCCCACAGACAGATCAAAGTTTATCTGGCAAAGCAGCTGCCAAGCCGTCCTCTTCCCTCTGCACAATGGCTTCACACAATACTTCACTAGTACCACCATGTCCTCCTGAGGAGTCCCCCGAACTGTTTCAACACAGTATGGGGTACATGCTGCAGGAAGATGCGCAGCGTTTTGAAGACTCCGATGACGGAACACTGATAGAGGAAGGCATTGATGTGAGCCCAGGGAGAGGGGGTGGCCGAGAGGGACAGCAATTTGTCAGTGATGATGTTCCCCCAGCTGGAGCATACTGCCAGGTTGTTGACAGTGATGAGGAGGGAGGGGATGATGAGGTCACTGACTCTACCTGGGTGCCTGATAGGAGAGAGGAGGAGGAGGAAGAGGAGGAGGAGGACGACGAGGCACAGGCACATCTCCAAAGAGGCAGGATGCCCTCCAGGGGTCAGCTTAAGGTCACACCCACTGCATTACAGCGCACATCTACGGCGCTTGTGCATGGCGCTGCTGTGTCTGACCGGTACAGCAAAAGTTCTTTGGTGTGGGCCTTTTTTGAAACATGTCCACAAGATCGTACCTTTGCTATTTGCAACTTATGTCGCAAGCGTATCTCGCGTGGCCAAAACATCAACCGCCTGGGTACCACATGCTTGTCCAGACATATGTCGACCTGCCATGCAGCTCGTTGGCAAGCACACCAGAAAGACCCACACCAAAGACAGAAGCGTACACCCCCTTGCCCTTCTGGGACCTCCAACCCCAGTAGACCCCCAGTCCTTTCTGAAGCCTGCAGTGAAGGTGTAGAAATAGGTGTGTCACAAGCTAGTAGTAGCGGTCAATCTACTGATAGTACCAGGCAAATTTCCCTGCCCCAGCTGCTGCAGCGACGAAAGAAGTACAATCCCAGCTATCCACATGCCCAGCAGTTGAATGCTAGCTTAGCGAAATTGCTAGCACTTCAACTGCTACCTTTTCAGTTGGTAGATTCTGCCCCCTCTCGTGAGTTTGTGCAATGTGCAGTACCTCAGTGGCAAGTACCAAAACGCCACTTTTTCTCACGGAAGGCTATTCCGGCTCTCTACCAGCATGTGGAAGGCAATGTCCATGCCTCGCTGGACAGGGCGGTCAGTGGTAAGGTGCATATTACCGCTGACTCATGGTCCAGCAGGCATGGACAGGGACGTTACCTGTCTTTTACGGCGCATTGGGTGACTCTGCTGACAGCTGGGAAGGACGCAGGGCAAGGTCCAGTAGTTTTGGAGGTTGTTCCGCCACCACGCCTCCAAAAAAATACTACTGCTTGTGACACACCTCTTTCCTCCACCCCCTTCTCTTCTTCTTCCTCTGTGGCCTCTTCCTGTGGGGATGTTTTCTCCGAACCAGCCGTGCTCTGTAGGCGTATGAGGGGATACGCAGGAATGCAGGCCAAGAGATGCCATGCGGTGCTAGAGCTGGTGTGCTTAGGAGACAGGAGCCACACTGGGGAAGAGATTTTCTCAGCTCTGCAGGGTCAGGCTGAGAGGTGGTTGACGCCACGCCAGCTGAAGCCTGGAATGGTGGTCAGCGATAATGGCACCAACCTCCTCTATGCCCTGCGACAGGGAAAACTCACCCACGTGCCCTGTTTTGCGCATGTCCTCAATTTGGTGGTGCAGCGGTTCTTGGGCAGGTACCCGGGCTTGCAGGATGTCCTGAAGCAGGCCAGGAAAGTCTGTGTGCATTTTCGGAGGTCATATAATGCCACTGCTCGGCTGACTGACCTCCAAAGGGAATACAACCTGCCCAAGAACCGCCTAATTTGTGACATGCCCACCAGATGGAACTCAACGTTGGCCATGCTGCAGCGGCTGCACACGCAGCTGCGGGCCATCAATGAGTACCTGTGCCAATATGGCAGCAGAACTGGGTCAGGGCAGCTAGGTTTTTTTCCACCATGCCAGTGGGCTTTGATCAGGGATGCATGCACTGTCCTGTCACCATTTGAGGAGGCCACGAGGATGGTGAGCAGTGACAGTGCATGCATCAGTGAGACTGTCCCTCTTATTCACATGTTGGAGCACACGCTACGTGGAATAATGGACAGGGCCCTTGAGGCAGAACAGAGGGAGGAAGAGGAGGACTTCCTTACCTCTCAAGGCCCCCTTTACCCAGACAGTGGTCCTGCTTGCCCACCTAGCACACAGGAAGAGGATGAGGAGGAGGAGGAGGAGGAGGAGGAGGATTGTATCAGCAGCATGGAGGTGGAGCCTAGCACTCAGCAGCAGTCTTCAAGGGATAATTTACAGTCCCAAGGAGCACGTGGAGTTTTACGTGGCTGGGATGAGGTGCCTGTGGATCCTGTCGTCCTCAGTGACCCAGAGGACTGTGGCCCGAATGCCTCAGCAAACCTACGCTGCATGGCCTCCCTGATTCTGCAAAGCCTGCGTAAGGATCCTCGTGTAAGGAGAGGGATCATTACTGGCTGGCGACTCTCCTTGATCCACGTTATGGACCTTATGTTGCCATCGCAGAGGAAGCAGAAGATGAAACTTCTGCGGGAGGCCTTGCAGAAGGGTCTGTGCAATACGTTCCCAGAACCGGGGCGATTACCAAAACCTGGCTCTGGACAACGTCTTGCTGAGGCTTCGGTGAGTCACAGGAGGGGCGGTGGAGAAGGTGGTCGTCTGACCGATGCGTTCAGGCAGTTTTTTAGTCCGCAGCCCCAAGGTCTGACTGGTTCCAGCAACCATCGCCAGCGTCTGCTTTACATGGTCCGGGAATACCTAGGGGCAAGATCCGACTTGGACACCTTCCCCACGGAAAATCCTCTGGCTTACTGGGTCTTGAGGATGGATCACTGGCCAGAGCTTGCCCAGTACGCAATTGAGCTACTGGCTTGCCCTGCATCCAGTGTTCTTTCAGAACGGACATTCAGTGCTGCTGAAGGCTTTGTCACTGATCACAGGGTGCGCCTCTCCACCAGCTCTGTTGATCGACTGACCTTCATCAAAATGAATCAGGCTTGGATCAACACCAGCTACCAAGCACCTGATGCTGATATTAATGAATAATATATTTTTTGTTGAAATGTCGGATCCCTTTTAGACTGCTGATGCTGAGTGACTGTCCTCTTATGCTGCTGATGGAATATCCTTCTCCTCCTCACTTTTCTTGCTGATAGCTAGTAAGAAATGTTGTGTTTCTGGGCTCCGCCACCAGTGCCTAAGGCACAATTTTTCAGCCCCTGTTTAACAGGGGCGCCTAATAACAATTTTTGATGCAATAATTTGCATGTGGCTCCTTGTTGCGCTCCAATTGGAGTTATTGGGAGGGGTTGCAAGTGTTGTGTTGTGCCCAAGGCACAATTTTCCAGCCCCTGTTTAACAGGGGCGCTTAATAACAATTTTTGATGCAATAATTTCCACGTGGCTCCTTGTTGCGCTCCAATTGGAGTTATTGGGAGGGGTTGCAAGTGTTGTGTTGTGCCCAATGCACAATTTTTCTGCCCCTGTTTAACAGGGGCGCCTAATAACAATTTTTGATGCAATAATTTGTACGTGGCTCCTTGTTGCGCTCCAATTGGAGTTATTGGGAGGGGTTGCAAGTGTTGTGTTGTGCCCAATGCACAATTTTTCTGCCCCTGTTTAACAGGGGCGCCTAATAACTATTTTTGATGCAATAATTTGTACGTGGCTCCTTGTTGCGCTCCAATTGGAGTTATTGGGAGGGGTTGCAAGTGTTGTGTTGTGCCCAATGCACAATTTTTCTGCCCCTGTTTAACAGGGGCGCCTAATAACAATTTTTGATGCAATCATTTGCACGTGGCTCCTTGTTGCGCTCCAATTACAGTATATTTGAGGGGTGCCCTTTTTTCTAAAAATTTTCTTTCACACAACAATAATGGCCCCCCACCACCGCTAAAATATTCGACATAATGTTGCCACACAGAACTTGCGCAAGTAGCATTAATTACTTTTTTTTTTGGTCCTTTCATGTTGTGCAGGGACATTTCTAAACACGTGCCACTACTATAGACACCCAGCAGGTGTGATATTTAAAGGAATTTTTTTTTTTTTTCACTTTAAGCATCATTAAAATGGCTGCTCCGCAAAAAACGGCCGTTTTAAAAAAAAAAAATTCCATTGATACATGTTCCATGGGGCAAGACCCGGGTTCTGAACGACGTTTTCCAACATTTAATTTAATTTTGGTCTTTAAAATGACCGTTTTTGAATTCGAACGTTCGGGTCCCATAGACTTCAATGGGGTTCGAAATGTTCGCACGAACCCGCGGTCTGTTCGAATGTTCTGGTGCGAACCGAACCCGGGGGTGTTCGGCTCATCCCTAGTCACGGCTGCTGAGGATGGCCAAGCAAAGCAACAAAGCTAGGATCCATCAAGAATCATGCAAGTGTTGCATCACTGAATGACAGTAAACAAGTCAGGCATGGCAGGATGGCTGGCTTTGAAATGCTGTGTTGAACTAGATTGTGGGACAACTAGCAAAATAAGTACCAAAGGCGTGCCTATGGCTTGTTCGTTACAACATCATGCATCATTGGTGTCTTTGTCGGTCTGTGCAGTTTGCCGCTCCGTGTCACGTACCTGATGGTACGAGCCCGGCGTGCAGGGAGCGGCAGCCCTTGCTTCTCTGGTCCCGGGACCCCTGATAGTGCAGACAGGAGGTTCGAAACTACAGAGTCGCACAAGCGCCTGGTACTGGCGAGTGCTGGGCCCCGTGAGCTGAGTCGGTAGTTCCTGGAAACACGTTGCAGGACTGGTGCAGGCTGATGATTCAAGGCTCACTGTCGGGCAGCTGGAAGCAGGAGTTACAGCAGAAGCGGGGGAGGTGTCCCGTAGTACAGACTGGAACAAGTCCCTGCCGGTAAGTCCTCCGGCAGGCTAGGGGTTCAGGAGTAGGTAGAGTTGGTACAGGCAGGGTCAGATTCAGTCCGGGTCAATCAGCAGGCGGGCAGCAGAAGTACAGAGGATCAAGCCAAAGGGGTAGTCAAACAAGCCGAGGTCAGGGCAGGCAGCAGACAGGTTAACAGGTACAAGCCGGGTAGTCAGGATCAGGTTCAATCAGGGTAACAGATGCTGGTAGCTCACAGAGACGCTGTAGACAGGACAGCAAGAAGCACAGGGATCAGATCCCTTTTAAAGCTGGATTTGGCGCCAGAACGGCGTCCCCACGTGCACGCGCGCCGCCGCCGCGCGCTCCCGTGCGCGCTATGGTGCCGCGAATGCGCGCCCGTGCGCGCCGATGCGCCGCTCCCGCGCATGCGCGCGCCCGTGCGCGCCGATGTGCCCACCGATGGGCCAGACTGTCCATGACATTGCCCCCCCCAAGGGGCAGCCTCCGGATGCCCAACTGGGCCAACTTGAGTGGATGGGCGTCTTTAAAAGACTGGATAAACTTCTCCGCGTGTATATTACACTCTGGCTCCCACGAGTTGTCTTCAGGCCCATAACCTCTCCATTTCACTAAGTACTGAACCTGGTTGCGCCTCTTTCTGCAGTCCAGGATGGATTCGACTTCGAACTCCTCTTCTCCGTCAATTAGTACTGGCTCAGGGGGGCCAGTGTTCCGGCCAGGAAAAGGGTCAGAAACGTCAGGCTTGAGGAGGGCGACATGGAAGACCGGGTGAATGCGGAATGTCTCAGGTAATTCCAGTTCGTAGGCTACGTTATTAATTTTTCTCTTAATTGGGAAGGGGCCTACAAATCTGGGACCCAATTTCTTGGACGGGCAGGCAAGTTTCAGGTTCGTGGTAGACAGCCATACTTGGTTTCCAGGTTCCAAATTAAGTTCTCCTCTCCTCTTCCTGTCAAATACTTCTTTGTTGTACTCCTGAGTTTTGGTCATTGTCTCCTGTAAGATCTTATTGTTTGTGTTGAAAAAATGCAGTGTTTCCTGGACGGCAGGTACCGAACACTCTGGGACGGAATTGGACATGAACAGCGGGTGGAAGCCATAATTCGCGTAAAACGGAGACTGTTTTATAGCTGAGTGGACAGAGTTATTGTACGCAAATTCAGCCAACGGCAACAGGGATACCCAGTCTTCTTGAGAGAAGGAGGAGAAACAACGCAGGTATTGCTCCAGAGTCTGGTTTGTTCTCTCCGTCTGGCCGTTAGACTGCGGGTGATAGGCCGACGAGAAGGACAGACCGATCTTGAGGGATCCACAGGGAGCCCTCCAGAATCTGGAAGTAAACTGTACTCCTCGATCAGACACGATATTTGCCGGGATGCCGTGGAGCCTTACAATTTCTTTAATAAACACCTTGGCCGTCTCCGGGGCCGAGGGTGTGCCTTTCATGGGCAGAAAGTGTGCCATCTTTGTCAGTCTGTCCACTACCACAAAGATAGTAGTAAAGCACTGTGAAGGAGGAAGGTCCATGATGAAGTCCATGGAGATCATCCTCCATGGCTTCTCTGGTACTGGCAGTGGTTTAAGTAACCCCCAGGCTCTTGAATTGCCTCCTTTGTTCCGAATACAGGTGATGCAAGACTCCACATATTTCCTGCAGTCCTTTGAAAGTTGGGGCCACCAAAACGTGCGTTGTAGGAGTTCGGATGTCTTATGCACTCCAAAATGACCTGCCAGCTCATGATCGTGGCACAAGTTCAAGACCTTGACCCGTAGGTCCTCCGGCACAAAGATTTTGTCTTGGTGCCACAGTAGGCCATCTTTGAGTTGTAAATCCGAGCCGAGTAAGGAAGTATTTCCGGACCAGGCTTGCCTGATTTGGGATAGCAGATCTTCTTGCAGTAACAGAAAGTTTCCTGATGACAGAATGGTATCCGGGGAGGCATGGATCTCCGAATCCCCGTACATGCGTGAAAGGGCATCAGGCTTGGTGTTCTTCGACCCCGGCCTGTACGTGATATGGAACGAGAATCTAGTGAAGAATAGTGCCCACCTGGCCTGGCGCGGCTTCAATCTCTTGGCGGCCTTCAAATACTCGAGATTTTTATGATCAGTAAAGATCAAGATCGGGTGCGCTGCGCCTTCCAAGAGGTACCGCCATTCTTCCAGAGCGGCCTTGATAGCTAATAGTTCTCGGTCCCCTACATCATAATTTCTTTCTGCGTCTGATAGCTTGCGGGAGAAAAAGGCAACAGGGTGTAAGAGGGACTTAGGACCCTGTCTTTGTGAAAGAACTGCCCCTACCGCTGTTTCGGATGCGTCAACTTCCAAAATATAAGGCAGACTCGCGTCAGGATGTCTGAGGACAGATGCGGAGATGAACAGTCCTTTAAGAGTTTCAAAGGCCGTTTGGGCTTCTGGTGACCAGCGAAACCGAACAGTCTGTTTAGTAAGGTTGGTAATCGGGGAAATGATGGTAGAGAAGCCCTTGATAAATTTCCTATAAAAGTTGGCAAAGCCAACGAAGCGCTGAATGCCCTTTTTGTCTGTGGGTGCTGGACAGTCAAGAATTGCGGAAACCTTCTGGGGATCCATCTGAATACCTTCTACTGAAATTATGAGTCCCAGAAACTGTATGCTTGACTGTTCGAATTCACACTTCTCCGGTTTAGCATAGAGTCCGTGAATCCAAAGCCGTCTGAGCACCTTCTTGACGTGCTCCCGGTGTTCTTCCAAAGAAGGAGAAAAGATGAGGATGTCATCTAAGTAAACGATAACGAAGAGGTCCAGATAATCCCTGAAGATATCATTTACAAAGTGCTGGAAGGTGGCCGGGACGTTACAGAGGCAAAAGGGCATGACCAAATATTCAAAGTGCCCGAAGTGTGTGCGAAAAGCGGTCTTCCACTCGTCTCCATCCCTGATACGCACAAGGTTATAGGCCCCACGAAGATCCAGTTTAGTGAAAATTACTGCAGACCCTAGTCGTTGGAACAATTCGGGTACCAAGGGAAGCGGGTACCGTTTTTTTGAACAAAGAAGATACCCGCTCCTGCAGGTGAAGTGGACGGGCGGATAAACCCCTTCCGGAGACTGTCATCTAAATAAGTCTTTAGGGCTTCCAGTTCGAGCTCCGTTAGAGGGAAGATCCTGCCGAAAGGGATCTCTGCTCCCGGGAGAAGTTCGATGGGACAGTCGTAGGCCCTGTGTGGCGGAAGGGTCTCAGCTCCCTTTTTGCTGAAAACGTCTAGAAAGCCGTGGTAAGTCTCTGGGACGGCTTGACGGGTCTCCGCATCAGAATCCATACAGAGCAGAGAGGGCGCTGATGGTCGAACTTGCAGACAATGTTCCAGGCAATAAGGGGAGTTGAAGTTAATCTCCCCCGTGACCCAGTTGATTTGAGGGTTGTGGGCGTGAAGCCACGGCATGCCCAGAATGATGGGGAACAGCGGGGACTCAATCACATCTAAGCATAGTAATTCGTGGTGGGTTCCGGCAATAGTTGTGGCCAGTGGCTGGGTTTCTTGGGTGACCGGTCCAGATCTCAAGATTGATCCGTCCGCTAAGTACACGGAAAGTCCTGAAGCTCTAGAGCGAAGAGGGATCTGGTGTCTGGTGGCAAAAGTCCGGTCCAAGAAGCAGCTACATGCTCCCGAATCAAGGATAGCACTGGCCTGGATGTTCCCTCCTGGGAGCTGAAAGAGAACGGAAATAGCCAGGTGAGTAGGGTTGGGTGATCCAATAGGTGTACGAACAGTAGACATGGACAGGCACTTACGGATCTTTACTGGGCAAGACCTCACATAGTGTCCGGATCCTCCACAATACAGGCACAGATTGTTGAGCCGGCGTCGCTGGCGTTCTTCAGGTGTCAGAGTAGGACGAAGGAGGCCTAGTTGCATTGGTTCAGAGAGGTCATGAGACAGCGGAGGCGTGGAAGCCGGCGGAGCTGGGTTTGAGAAAGTAGGTACTCGCGGCATCATCCAGGTGGGGCGAGACGGACCAGTGGCCCTTTCAGTCCTGCGCTCTCTTAAGCGCCTATCGATCTGGATCGTTAGATTGATCAAGGCACCCAGGGTTCCAGGGACACCCACCCTAGCAAGTTCGTCCTTCAATGGTTCAGAAAGTCCCAGGCGGAACTGGTAGCAAAGGGCCGCGTCGTTCCAGTTCGTATCCGAACTCCATCTACAGAATTCGGATACGTAATCCTCCGCTGGTCTGCGTCCCTGTTGGAGGGCGTGTAAGGCGGCTTCTGCCGTGGCCGTTTGGTGAGGGTCCTCGTACAGTAGGGACATGGCTTGGAAGAAAGTAGTCAAGTTGTCAAGGGACGCGTCTTTCTGCTCCAACAGGCGGTGAGCCCAAGCTTGTGGCTCTCCGGACAGAAGTGAAATAACAAACCCCACTTTGGAGGCCTCCAGGGAGAAAGTCCGTGGTTGGAGTGCGAAATAGAGTTCGCAGGCGTTCTGGAATGCTCGATACTTGCTTCGCTCCCCAGTGAATCTTTCCGGCATGGGAACCTTAGGCTCAGGCGGCAGCATAATTACGGAGGGTGAAGCGGATGTGCCTGACGTGGCGGAGGTAGCAGCTGGAGCGGACAAGGCCTGGACTCGGTTCTCCAGTCGGGTGTAACCCTCTTGTAAGGTTCGGACGGCTTGGGTCAGACGGTCAAGGTGCCGGCATAGTTCTTGCATTGGATCCACTCCCTGCGTGGGCTCGGTCATGGCTGTCCTGTACTGTCACGTACCTGATGGTACGAGCCCGGGGTGCAGGGAGCGGCAGCCCTTGCTTCTCTGGTCCCGGGACCCCTGATAGTGCAGACAGGAGGTTCGGGACTACAGAGTCGCACAAGCGCCTGGTACTGGCGAGTGCTGGGCCCGTGAGCTGAGTCGGTAGTTCCTGGAAACACGTTGCAGGACTGGTGCAGGCTGATGATTCAAGGCTCACTGTCGGGCAGCTGGAAGCAGGAGTTACAGCAGAAGCGGGGAGGTGTCCCGTAGTACAGACTGGAACAAGTCCCAGCCGGTAAGTCCTCCGGCAGGCTAGGGGTTCAGGAGTAGGTAGAGTTGATACAGGCAGGGTCAGATTCAGTCCGGGTCAATTTAGCAGGCGGGCAGCAGAAGTACAGAGGATCAAGCCAAAGGGGTAGTCAAACAAGCCGAGGTCAGGGCAGGCAGCAGACAGGTTAACAGGTACAAGCCGGGTACAATCAACAGGTACAATCATCCTCAACTGCCGTTTTGTACAGTTCAGCGTGTAGTGAACCCATCCAGGGGGTCACACACACCCGCTACCGAGCTAATCCCTCACAGTATGAATCATCAGGCAACTTCAAGTTGCCTCCAGGACAGTACAAGGCAACTTCAAGTCTCCTCCAGGACAGGAGGCTTTCCAGTGGCCAATCGAACAACAATCGGCTCTGAGGGAGGGAGGGGTTTGCCTGAGAAATGTATGTTATCTTTCTGTATTGTTGCTTCAGTTAAGACAGTGATCAGACTTCTGAGGCAACTTCCATTGAAATCAATGGGTACAAGTTGCCTACAAGTTGCCTAGAAGTCAGATTGAAGTAGTACAGGTACCATTTCTGAAGTCGGAGCGACTTTAGTAGTGTACATTAAGACGGCTCCCATTCACTTCCATAAATTTTCTCGACCGCACAAATTGGGGCGACTTGAAGTCGGATCCCAGGTCGCCCCAGTGTGAACCGGCTCTTATGAAATAGATTCCACATGGAAGAACGAGTGTTAAGATAGGCTTTGTATTTTTTTCTCTCTTCTGTTTACATTTAAGTGGACTTTTCAATCTATTGTTACATATCAACATTCTTTGTGTATGTATCTGATCACCTGATTGAAGGGCAATTTATGTTTTCTTTTGTACAAAGAAAAAACAAGGATGCGCCAAACTAAGTGCAGTATAAAAGGGCTTTTAATAAAATAGCACACAGCAAAATGGCTACTCACAATAGATATGAGGTTACAGGCATATCAGGTGGATGTGGTCCGTGGTCACTGGTGTCTGATTTGTGACCACGGACCACATCCACCTGATATGCCTGTAACCTCATATCTATTGTGAGTAGTGTTGCTCACGAATATTCGCATTGCGAATATTCGTTACGAATATTGCATATTCGAGTATTCGCGAATAACTTGAATATCGCGGTGAATATTCGCTATTGCGAATATTCGTATTTTTTCAAATTTATTTTTAAAACAGATCACATCCTAGTGATCTCCATCGACGTCTAAAAGCATTGCTGGTATGATTAGAGACCCTGGGCCGAGTAGCTGAGGCGATCCTTTTATGTTGCCAAATATTCGCAATGCGAATATTCGTATTACGAATATTCGTGAATGCGTTCTCTGCCCTTCTGTGTTTTGTGTATAAAAAAAAAAAAATAATAATTAGCTTTAGTTTAGTCATATAAGTTTGTGTAAGTAGAGTTAGTGTTTAGTGCCTATTAGTTTAGTAATCCAGGAAATGATCTTCGTTTTCGCATGTTGACGAGAATTTCGCAATCAATTTCGTATTCGCACTAGCGAAATTTCGCTAAATTTTTTTTTGATAAAATATCACGAATATTCGATATTAACGAATATTCGTGAATACGTTCTCTGCCCTTCTGTGTTTTGTGTATAAAAAAAAAAATAATAATTAGCTTTAGTTTAGTCATATAAGTTTGTGTAAGTAGAGTTAGTGTTTAGTGCCTATTAGTTTAGTAATCCAGGAAATGATCTCCGTTTTCGCGTGTTGACGAGAATTTCGCAATAAATTTCGCATTCGCACTAGCATTAGCGAAATTTCGCAATAGCGAAATTTCGCAATTTTTTTTTTTGATAAAATATCACGAATATTTGATATTAACGAATATTCGCGAATATTCTTCTATATATTCGCGAAATATCGCAAAATCGAATATGGCGTATTCCGCTCATCACTAATTGTGAGTAGCCATTTGGCTGTGTACTTGTCTATTTTATTAAAAGCCCTTTTATACTGCACTTAGTTTGGCGCATCCTTGTATTTTCTTTGTGTACTATTTCCAGAGCCTGCTTCTGCTTTTTGGGATTGCTGCCATTAAGAGCATATGGACTTTATTTATGAACTTATCTCAAGGACAATCACCACCTATCTATAATTAATTTATTAGACTACTTACCTATTAAGATTATCCTTCTTATATTCATGGGCCACTGTTGTCTGTAGTCTGTCTTATCTTGCGCCATCTGACAATTTTTTCCATGTTTTCTTTTGTACTTTATTTGCTTTCTCACATGTTTTGATTTTCTTATTTTCTATTTGTTTTTGGTACATTTTTTGTTATTAGTGCTGCTTTTTTTGATCTAAGCGGAAGTGAGAACAGGTACCTTTCAAAACCAGGTACCCGCTTCCCATGAAAAAAACTGTCCAAAGGTGGTAGAGGAGGTGGAAAAGTAGAACTCCTCCTTTTAACTTCAGATCATGCTGTCTATTAACACACTGTGGGCAGTTAAAGGGCTTGTGAATATAAGCATTTGTCGACTTCTAAATCACTGTCCTTGTTCATACAAGTCAGTCAATGTCAATGTCAATACAACTGCAGCACAAAACAAAACAATTCAGAAACAGCCTAAAGCAAATCATAAGAACATCAGAAGTCAAAATCAAGTCAAAGCAACTCAAGCATGACTCAAAACAACACAAAAGCATAGTGCAGTTGACTTGTTTCTGTGCCTAAAGAACATGGACACAAACCCATACTTGTTATTTGTAGCAGACTACGGGCTTGTGTACATAAGAAAATCAATGTAAATGCAAAAGGTGGTTAAATACGCTCTAAAAAGTCTCAGAAGCCTGCTGAAGAAAAGTCAGAAGCTAATAATTTTACATGCAGTCCATGTAAACAAGGGAAGAAAATAAGTTCTCTCAGCACCACAGTGTAGAGTCCCAAACACATGCACTATGAATACTGATGAAAATTGATTTAAAAAAAAATTGTTCCAGGGAGTGCTAGTCCTGAGTGGATGAAACCACACAGGGATATTGCAAGGCAATGACTGCATGATGGCAGCAGATGTAGAAGATCAGGGATAGATGATTGGATGGATGAATGAATGGAGAGACAGAACTACAGGTGAGACACATCAAGAAGAATCAGCTAAATAGATGAAGGATAATTGGACGGATGAATGGATGGATGAAGGGATGGATGAGTGGATCACAGGTCCCGTAGCTCAGGCAAATCAGACCAGGGAGGATATTCAGCAGTGTATGAGAAACATGAATAGCCAAGGCGCAGGAGTTAGTTAATCCATCATAACATTTATTAAAAACAATAATGGCACACTTACATAAAAGCAGAAGTACTGCTGGATCACGGAGGGAATCT
Source organism: Rana kukunoris (assembly GCA_029574335.1). Taxonomy (NCBI): domain Eukaryota; kingdom Metazoa; phylum Chordata; class Amphibia; order Anura; family Ranidae; genus Rana; species Rana kukunoris. Next base: position 229,821,249 of record CM056049.1, on the reverse strand, counting down.
GATGCCAACGGGGTGAAAGCCAAAGTGCAGAGTGGCAGCAGCTGTCCAAGACCCGGTAGCCGGACAAATAAAACATTTCAAATATAGTATTATAATAAATATATTTTACATTAATATAAATATGGTATATATTTAGCTGCTGACTGGCTACAATCCTGTTTTAAAGAAAAGCATACTGAGCATCAGAGTAAATGAAGATACCTTTAAAAATTCTGTCTGAAATCAGAACTGAAACTGTGAACAGGGAAGCACCGGAACCCTGTTGTGAGCTGCTTCATGCTGAAGTGTGAACCCAGCCTTATACTAGTTTCCTTATTCTTCGTGGTTTACCCTTTTTACATTTGACATTCAATTGAAAAAGGGTTTTAATGTTGATTTTAAGTAGATAATATTCTTCACAGACTAGCCTTGCATTTGGAAACAATTCTAATAAATAATGCATTTTTTTCACATTTCTTTCAATTGGCATGTTAAGATTATTAGTGTGCTAAAATTATGTTCTATACTCTATTTTCCCTTTTACTTAAAATGGAAATCACAGTAATTAACTAAATGTAGACACATGAAAATGCCTGCAGGTGTCTTTGCAGGTGCATTATTGCAGACTAAAAATAATTTGTACAAGGGGATAGCTATTATGCAATAGAAAAGGCAGTTCTCAGACAGTTATGCCGTGTACACACGATCGGTCAAACTGATGAGAATGGTCTGTTGAACCGTTTCATCGGTCAAAACCGATCGTGTGTGGGCGCCATGGGTTATTTAACCATCGGTTAAAAAAAAGCCAACTTGTTTTAAATTTAACCGATGGATTCCTAACCGATAGGACAAAACCGATCGTTAGGAGGCACGACCATCAGTTAAAAATCCATGCATGCTCAGAATCGTTGCATGCTTGGAAGCATTAAACTTTATTTTTTTCAGCACGACGTTGTGTTTTACGTCACCGCGTTCTGACACGATTGTTTTTTTAACCGATGGCGTGTAGGCACGACTGACCATCAGTCAGCTTCATCGGTTAACCGATGAATACGGTCCATCAGACCATTCTCATCGGATGGACCGATTGTGTGTACGCGCCATTAGATGTAAAATTAGATGTAGATTAGATCTAAAATTGCACAACATAAGTAAACAGGTACATCTAATATTTAGTCATAAATATACAATTTGCCATTAATTTGAATGTTTATTCAATTATTAGATTTAGATCATGGTTTAACCAAAATGATGTGTAGTAAAAACAGGAAAGCAGACACAGAAGGTGAGAAATCATATTTTTAATTAATCCTTCAACTTCATCATGCTATGTGATTCTCCATAGGTTAAGGCATTGCTTGTGCTTTGACTTTGTTTAAGTCAAAATTTGAATATGTATATTTAAAGCGGAGGTTCACCCAAAAATCAACTTTCTGACATTAGATCCAGCATACTGCTAACATCTGCAGTATACTGGGGTTTTTTTTTTTGTACTTATCGTTTTATGAGCCGTTGTTATCTGGCTCCGAGCGGGGAATCCTGCGGGGAATGGGCGTTCCTAAGCCAAGAGGAGTTGATTGACAGGCTGCTAAGGCGAGTCACGCCCATTCCCCGCAGGATTCCCCGCCCGGAGCCAGATAACAACGGCTCATAAAACGATAAGTACAAACAAAACCCCAGTATACTGCAGATGTTAGCAGTATGCTGGATCTAATGTCAGAAAGTTGATTTTTGGGTGAACCTCCACTTTAAGAGGCTCCAGGTGAGAATTGTCATATGAACTTCAGAGTGGCTCCAGGACATTCTTGAGGGACCAACAATGTAGTGAACAATATAATGTGGCAATCTGTGGCACCTTCTATTCTGAAAATGTTAATTTTTTTTTTTTTCATACAGGTATACTTTTATCATTTCAGAATTCATACCTGTCTAAACCTGTCTAAACCAAATAGGATTGATCACAAATAAGTCTAAAAATGTTATTGTTTTCTGCAGCATCCTTGATATAGAAGCAATGGTGGGCCCACTAATACATATGCTAGTTTCATTCATCATCTATACAAACTGACTTGCTTTTTAAGCCGATTATGTAAAAAAGCTTCAGTCCTACATAAAATTTAAAAATGTTCCTCTGACATCAAGTATAAGTTATTGCTTTTTGAATTACATCAAATTCATGTTCCAGATGAGGTGAGACACTACCAGTAGTAGCTGGAAGCTAACTGACCCACTTGCACACTTGAGAACATTGGAGTCTCACTTAAGGCTTGTGTTACATGATGTTTAAGAAGGTCATAATGATCCCTCAAGAAAAATGTACCTTGAAACTTTTCCTGTCTCAAAAAGAAACCTTCAGCTGTGGTAGTGCTGCTGATGGCCCTATGTCACTTTACAACTTAAGAATGACAAATTCTTCACAGAAGAAAATCACAAAATCTCTTGTGACACAACTAACACCAACGTAAATCGAGAACCTCCGAGAATGTTCCATTTGTAGTTCTACAATCTGTAAGTGGAGGTTAGACGATTTTTTCATTGTAAAGACTTCTTTCATGTTTTATTAATTAAAGACCTTCTAAACTTGGAACATAAAATCATATCTTAAAACAGTATGACATTTTAGAATAAATATACAAATAATACATTTACTAAACTTTAGACATTTGTATTTGCCCAAGGAGCCTCTAACCAACAGCAGTACAATGTTTATTAAAGTGATACTAAACACACACTCCTTAATTCACATTGCCCCTTATATTTCTGTACGTGGATGATAGCACTTTAATTATTAGTACCCTTTTCCTCATTGATATACAGCTGTCACCTGACCTAGATCTTTCCCAGCCTGTCTGCAGGGAAACATATGCAGGAGTTTCTAGTCCTCTGCTACTGGTCAAATGTAAAAAAAAATAGCCTTTGGAATACAGAGTAAAAATAAATAAATTAATAATATGAATAAACTGTTTTAAATTGACATACAAATATATATTTGAAAATAAATATTTATTATTTTGTGGAAATAACATACCATGGTAAGGGTGGATTTCTGCCAGTCACAGGCTGTATCACACACCTCCAGCCTGTGTCTTAGAATAAGAGGGAGGTGAAGCCGCAATCAATCTACATGTAATATTAGATTGTGTTTAGCTGGTTAGTTGGTATGGAGGAGGAGGGAGGGAGAGGGCTGTCATTAACCATGGGGGAATATGTCCACATTCAATTCGCATAGCAGGAGAATGTGACTGGCTCCCTATGGAGGTGGTTTAAATATCTCCACAGCGGGCCTTTTTTGGTGCATTTCAGGTTAGATTTCAGGCTGAAATCGGACCTGAACCGGTGAACAAGCACGCACCGGACCCCTGCTGTGAGCCGCATGCGGGGACGGTGTCAACCCGGCCTGAGTCACATGGGCTGCTCAGATGTGATAGGAAGAAAATGTTCAGCATAGAAACTTACTGAATACTGAGCATGTGCAGAGTTGCCACTAGAGCTGCAAAATCCCTAGCTGAATTGGAGACATGAACAGAAGGTTGGAGATAGAGAGCAGCAGGATCAACAGTTTCTTTTGCAGAATACAGAAAACAAATCTCATAGTGACTGAGTGATTATGATCAGCATGTAATACACCATTTATTGATCGTTTTTTTATGATGTGGGTTTAGTTACAGTTTAAAGAAAAGTCCTATTTCCAGCAATACTGTTTAGTTCTGAGTACTTCCTATTATGCACTAAAAAATCTAGTTCTTGTACATAGATTGCTATCCTCTCAATTGTAGAGCAGCCTCTAGCAGTCGCCATGACATGCTTGTTCACATCAAAGATGGAAACAAACACTGGACCAGGTCATGCTATGGAAAGAGGATTGATATTTTATAAAGGTAACCCATTATGTTGGCATTTGTTTTCATAGGGCTGCAATTGCAAGTACTAAAGCATAATGTTTAATGTAACTGCCACTAAACTTTATTTTATCCCAGACTTAAAGGAGTTATAACGTCTCAGGGTCTTTTACCTTAAGGCATTCTATGCCTTAAGGTGAAAAACCTTCTGTGATGCAGCTGCCACCCAGAGCCCCCCTTTTTTCTTACCTAACCCCAATTGTTCCAGCAACAAGCACGAGGCCAGCAGCTCCAGCCACTGTCTCGGGTCCTCATTGGATAAATTGATAGCAGTGGGAGCCATTGGCTCCCGCTGCTGTCAATTAAATCTAGTGACACGAGAGCCAGGTGACAGGGCCGAGTCCCGCTGTCTGTGTCAATGGACGCAGCAGTAGTACTTGGAAACGCACTTTCATGGGTGCCCCCATGGAAATCGGCTCTCCATGTGGGCACTCGCCAAAGAGGAGGGGCCAGGAGCGCCCCTGGGGGACCCCAGAAAAGGAGGATCGGGGTCGCTCTATGCAAAACTCTTGCACAGAGCAGGTAAGAATGACATTTTTGTTAAAAAATAAATTTAACTGAACCTTTAAAATCATTTTAAAGTATAACTACAGGCAAAAAATGTTGGGGGTTTTGAATAGGGTGGAGAGGGATTTGATCACCTATCAGTTTTTAATGCTGTCTGTGCCTCTCTTAGAGAGATTCACCCTCTCTATTTATCCTGTTTACTATTACCATTGAAAGTGAAAGTAAAAGATAATCCCAAATTTTGGTTTGTTCCCAGAAAATGAATAGAGAGGAAATCTTCTAATGGGGACACTAGTTCTGGTGACCTGGGGGTCCCCAAGAGATTTCCTCAATTTTCAGAGATTTCTTCTCACTTCCTGTTTTGGCTATGGGGCAGGAAGTGAAGGTAAATCTCCCTATTGGGACAAAGAGGGCAAAAATAAACCTTACATGGGTTATAATCCTACCCTACTGTATCCAAAATGAAAAAAGTTTTGCCTATGGTTCTACTTTAAGCAAAATCCATCCAAACACATTCTCCACACACCAGAACCTAGCCACTATATGAAGAGGTAAAGATACATCTTCATCCTGAACTTCTCCTAGCAATGCTCTTCTGACATGTTTGCCCTGCCTTTGGGCCTTAATCATAGAGCCCCGTAAGGCGGGGTGAAATATGTCAGAGGAGCATTGCTAGGAGGAGTTCTGGCTGAAGCCGTATGTAGCCATGGCCCCCGACCTCTGAAGAACTGGTGATGAACTTCAGGGTCAGGGAGAGGTGACAATCATCCATTCTCACAGTGTGGGTCACCAGGCAGAGTGGGTGCAGAGTAATGTAGATTAAGTTGGGCGACAGACACTTTGATGATGCAAAAAAAAAAGAGATTTATTTTCTCCTGAGCAGGTGCAAAAGCACTTAGCAGAGTCTGAGACTCAAAAGGTAACTGGTATATGGGTTATATAAGCTGAACTGCACCTGAAAAAACTGTTCTCATTAGCAACTGAACTGGTATTTTTACTTCAACACAGATCTGTACACGTACCAACTTGATATCCCCATTTTGTAGCATCTGGCCTCCATCTCGCAGCCTCCCGCTTCTTGAACTTAAACTCACAGTCCATCTTGAAGACTCCTCAGACCCACACTGTGACTGGGTTCCTTGAACTTCACACTGCCAACTGCTGTATCTTCAAAATACTAAGGGAAAGCCCGCTGACAGCTGATGACTCATTGGTTGTTAAGGACGCGGCGGCTGGCTTCCCAGTCCCCTCCTTAGCAACCAGCTATATACAGTGTAAAAAAAATGCAAATTGCAGCAAGCACAGCAAAAAGCACTGCAGAAACACTCAAACACAACATGCATAGATGTAAATCGAGCCTAAAGTCAAGTGTTTACATTTCTGTATCAATTAATGTTTTGTGTAGACACTATACAGAACACAGCCATGACTAAGCACTAACATAGTGTGAAACGCGTCGGCTGTCCTTTTCTGTGGCTGTGGCTTGATGTTGAAACTGCCGGTGATATAAGGCTACGTTTACACAGGGGTGACATTTAAAGGCCTGGTTCACACCTATGCAGGTTGCAGTTTGTATATTTCAGGTGCATTTTGCATTTTTCAATACATGTTTTTGATCCATTCAAGTGCACCAAAATGGATTGTAGTGTGTTTCTGCAAAACTGAAACTGAAAATGCATAGGTGTGAACCAGGCCTCAACCAGCATTTAGCCCTGATTCACATTGCAGCGATTTGGAATGTCAAACTGGTGGCTATTGCCGGCAATGGCACCGTCTAAATCGTGTGACTTCACATTTTTGGTGCTGTACCGATTCCGAAAAGTAGTTTCTGTAGTACTTTTGCTGACTTCAGGGTGCGATTTTAATAGACATATGTGCAGCAACCCGCACAGATGTCTCTGAAATCGCCCCAAAGACAGGACTGACATGCGGCAATGAAACTCGCACAATCTCATTCCTGCTATCAGTGTAAACCTCGGCTAAGGCCTGGTTCACACCTATGCATTTTTTTGTGTGTTTTCAGTTTAGCAGAAGCACACTACAGTCCATTTAACATGGTTTCTTATGGACGTAGTTCTCATGTGTGCATTTTATGGAAAAAGCCAGGGACATTTTTCTGGAATTTGGTTCCATAGTCATCAATGGATCAAAAATGTGTATTGAAAAATGCAAAATGCACCTGGAATATGCAAACTGCAACCTGCCTTAGCGCTCCCAAAACGCCCCTGCCCTTTGCAATGAATGGTCAATGCCTCTGAAGTGCCTAATGCCACGTTCACACGATCATTTTTCGGCATGAAAAAAACGTTGTTTTTGAAAAACGTAATTTAAAATGATCGGTTCTGAAAAATGACAAAAAAAATGTTTGTACATGCTGCATTTTTTAACGTCGTTTTAAAAGATGTTGTTTTTCGGGTTGTAAAAAATGATCGTGTGTGGGCAAAAACAACGTTTTAAACCCGCACATGCTCAGAAGCAAGTTATGAGACGGGAGCGCTCGTTCTGGTAAAACTAGCGTTCGTAATGGAGTAAGCGCATTCATCACGCTGTAACAAACAAAAAAGCAGGAATCGTCTTTTACTAACAAGGAATCAGCTAAAGCAGCCCAAAGGCGAATAGAACTTCCCTTTTAGAGTGCCGTCCTACGTGTTGTACGTCACCGCACTTTCTTCATCATTTTTGAAAAACGATGGTGTGTGGGCAACGTCGTTTTTAATGATGAAGTTGGAAAAACATTGTTTTTTGGGCATGCTGAAAAATGATCGTGTGTACGTGGCATAAAAAGATTCGGAAGCACTGCAACACGGATGCTTTTAACCCCCTTTTTTGGCCGCTAGCGAGGGTTAAAAGCACTCAGTGTGGAAGGGGTCTTAAAGTCTTGCATGCTGCACCCCTGGTGTGCTTTTCAAGAGGAGACCCAAAAACGCATCTCTTATAGTAAATGCACCAAAAACGCACCCACGTTGTGTTTTTATCAGACACATCCAAGTTTCACAATTGGAATCAGGAGTCCATAAAACGCGTTAAAAATGCACATTATTTTTTATCATGTTTTTTTATTTTTTACGAAGCAGTGTGAAAGCACCCTAAATCTGTTGTGTACCCCTCCATCTGCTCCCTATTTCAACAAATGGGCGTTTGGGAAGAGGTTAAAAAAGCACCTATTTTCAACAGCTGTGCGAACGAGGCCTAATTCAGGTTTACAAGTCATTAATGAAAGAAAAGTATGATAATCACTGGGTTGTAGATCACATATGTTTCCCAAGAAAAGATCTTAATCCATCAAATGGTGCAGATTTCAGTTTTCGTACAAGCGACTAGTGTAGGCTTTAGAGAAACACGCTCTCATATGTTCTCCTGCTTGTTATAAACGTGGACAGATGGTCAGGTTAAAGTGCTGGCCTCAGCTCCTGTACTTAGATTAGCACCTGCCACTTCGCGTAGGACAGCTGCATTTTGCAAGACTGCAGTGTATCTGTATTCTGATATGTAACTCTAGAGCGGGGACTTCTAAATATATATATTTTTTTCAATTTTCACTTGTAAAAATGTTTTCACGTAAATAATATACAGGGTTCATGCAATCACCAACACCTTGTATACATTCGATTATGGAATACTGTACAATAACGGCAGCGGATTCGTTCCTCTGACTTTTCTCCCAGCTGGTACTCTGAAATATCCTTGCTATGTACAGAAATCTCCTGCTCAGACAAAGGAGTCATGTAGAAGCAGCCAATAGTACAGGTCTGAATAACACAACCCCACTGTGTATATTATCTCATTCTAATAAGTGTCAGAAATAATCACATACATACTGTATCTGAGTAAATCAAGACAAGTTGTAATTTAAAGATGTCGGTGTTAAAGGACACAGAGGAATAAAGATAAAAAAAAAGAACATACACTGATTCAATGAGCTAATCATTTAGCTAGAGAAAAAAATATTGTGCTTGGTGCATTAAAGATCGGCAAAGTGCAGGGTACTTGGAGCGATTGTACTAATTACTATTTGTTTTTAGCCACTTAAGACCCGGACCATTATGCAGCTAAAAGACCTTACCTCTTTTTGCGATTCGGCGCTGTGTCGCTTTAACTGACGATTGCGCAGTCGTGCGACGTGGCTCCCAAACAAAATTGGAGTCCTTTTTTTCCCCCAAATTGAGCTTTCTTTTGGTGGTATTTGATCACCTCTGCGGTTTTTATTTTTTGCGCTATAAACAGAAATAGAGCGACATTTTTGAAAAAAATGCAATATTTTTTACTTTTTGCTATAATAAATATCCCCAAAAAAATACATGTTTAGGCCGATACGTATTATTCTTCTACCTATTTTTGGTAAAAAAAATTGCAATAAGCGTTTATCGATTGGTTTGCGCAAAATTTATAGCGTTTACAAAATAGGGGATAGTTTTATTGTATTTTTTTATTTGTTTTTTTTTTATTTTTTTACTACTAATGGCGGCGATCAGCTTTTTTTTTGTGACTGCGACATTTTGGGACCATTGTCCTTTTCACAGCAAAAAATGCATTGTTTACTGTGAAAATGGTGGGTGGGGCAGATACGTATTCTTCTACATATTTTTGGTATAAAAAAAAATCGCAATAAGCGTTTAACGATTGGTTTGCGCAAAATTTATAGCGTTTACAAAATAGGGGATAGTTCTATAGCATTTTTATTATTATTTTTTTTTTTACTAGTAATGGCGGCGATCAGCAATTTTTTTGTGACTGCGACATTATGGCGGAAACATCAGACAATTTTGACACATTTTTGGGACTATTGTCATTTTCACAGCAAAAAGTGCTATAAAAATGCATTGATTACTGTGAAAATAACAGTTGCCGTTTAGGAGATAACCACTAGGGGGCGCTGTAGGGGTTATGTGTGACCTCATATGTGTTTTTAAGGAGGCGGGGCTGGACTTGTGACATCATTAATCGTCTTTCCCTATATCAGGGAACAGACGATCAGTGACACTGCCACTGTGAAGAACGGGGAAGGTGTGTTTACACACACCTCTCCCGTTCTTCTGCTCTTGTGACCGATCGCGGGACATTGGCGGCGATCGGGTCCACAGGTCCTGCGGCCGTGGTCACAGAGCTTCGGACCTGGTCGCGGGCGCGTGCGCGACCCATGGCTGGGCATTTAAAGGGGACGTACCCGTACGTGCCTGTGCGCAGCCGTACCATTCTGCAGTCGTATATCGGCGTTAGGCGGTCGGTCCTTAAGTGGTTAGCAAGGGTCTCAAACTGGCGGCTCTCCAGCTGTGGCACAACTACAAGTCCCATGAGGCATTGCAAGGCTGACAGTTACAAGTATGACTACCACAGGCAAAGGAATGGTGGGACTTGTAGTTTCCCAACAGCTGGGGGCCGCCAGTTTGAGACCCCTGCCTCGTACACACGATCAGATTTTCCAAAGAAAATTGTGCGATGACAGGCTGTTTGTGGAAAATCCGACCGTTTGTACGCTCCATCGGACAATTGTTGTCGGATTTTCAGCCAACAAATGTGGGATAGCATGCTTTAAAATTTTCCGCCAACAATTGTGTGTTGTCGGATTATCTGATCGTGTGTTCACAAGTCCGTCAGACGAAACTGCAAAGTAAAAACATGCATGCTCACCATAACACAACATTAGCAGAAAAGCCAAAAGGGTGGCGATAAAGAGCAGAAAAAACACAGTTTTGTGTTTGTAGGCCAACAATTCTTTGCCGTTTGAATGCAAGACAAGTTCACGGCCAACCCCCTTCGGACAAAAGTCCTAAATCCGATCGTGGGTACCAGGCTTAAGGCTGGCCATACATTATACAATTTTCTTACAAATTGAAAGAGTTTAGGTTTGACCTCATATTATATAGTAAATCTAAAGGCAAGTTTACAAGAAAATGTGTATAATGTATGGCCAGCCTAAAGTCTCGTACACACGGTACGATTGTAGGCCAACCGAGCGTCTGATTATTGTCAAAAGGCGTGTGCCAGGATCTTGTCTTGCATACTAATGGTACACAATTGTCATGCCACAAACATGTACGTAGTGACGTACTTCTAGGAATTTCTGATCTTGGGCGCCACCCTTTGGGCCCCTTCTGCTAATTTTGTGTTTGGTGAGCACTGATGCCAAGCATGCATGTTTGTACTTTCGACTTTTGTGTGACGGATTTGTGTACTGACCATACAAAAATCTGATGTCAAACCATTGTCTGTTGAAAATTTACTAGTGCTGGTAGGTGGCACTGGTGGGCACTGAATAGCAATACTAATTTGCACTGGTGGGCACTTCTTAGCAATACTAATTTGCACTGGTAGGTGGCACTGGTGGGCACTGTTAGGTGGCACTGGTGGGCACTGCTTAGCAGCAGTGGGTGTCCATGTGCAGGACCGATGTCCGTTTACACAAGCTGGTAATCTGCATTTTTTTTCTCCTCAGGCTGTCAAAATGGGGGGAAAAGAAAGCTGATTACTAGCTTCTGTTTACAACACATAATCGGCTGTTATTAGCTGCAGCTGATCATGTGGTAAAGGGCCTGGATCGGCCCCTTAGGCCCTTTTCACACGGGGCAGATCAGTAATGATCCGCCTCCGTATGCTCCGTATGCTCAGTGGGGATCGCTCTGTCTTTTCTCCGCTCTCCCCTATGGGGGGGGGGTCGGATGAACACGGACCGTATGTCCGTATTCATCCGATCCACAGACGGAAGGAAAAATAGGGTTTTCTTCCGTCTGCAGAATCGGATCATTGCGGAGGCGGACACGCGCTGACACCCTTTTTTCATCCGCAAATGGATGGATGGATGAAAAAGCGGACATACGGTCCGCAGGTGTGAAAGGGGCCTTACTCTAATCTGTGATCAGCCGATTCTCATGGAGATCACAGAGCACACTGCCTGTGGGTGGAAAGAGGTTAAAACATAGCTAAGGAATATATATATATATTTACACACAGTATCTCACAAAAGTGAAAATATTTTATTATATCTTTTCATGTGACAACACTGAAGAAATGACACTTTGCTACAATGTAAAGTAGTGAGTGTACAGCTTGTATAACAGTGTAAATTTGCTGTCCCCTAAAAAAAATAACACAACACACAGCCATTCATTTCTAAACCGCTGGCAACAAAAGTGAGTACACTCCTAAGTGAAAATGTCCAAATTGGGCCCAAATAGCCATTTTCCCTCCCCGGTGTCATGTGACTTGTTAGTGTTACAAGGTCTCAGGTGTGAATGGGGAGCAGGTGTGTTAGTAAAAAAAACATCTCAGAATGAACGAGAACAGGAGGCACAGCAGACAGCAGCATTGTCAGTCTGTGAAGGAGGGTAGTGTTAAAGTGTTACAAAAAAAATGATCAATAAATGTTGTATTGCATGATGGTTATACTCACAAATTTTCTGTATTCTGCAGGTTGATCCTGCTGTTCGCTATCTCCCACTTTAGTTCATGTCCCCAATACAGTTAGGGATTTTGCAGAGCTGTGTTGGCAGCTACTGCACATGCTTAGTTTTCAGTGAGTTTCTATGCCAGGGGTCTTCAAACTACGGCCCTCCAGTTGTTCAGGAACTACAATTCCCATCATGCCTAGTCATGTCTGTGAATGTCAGTGTTTTACAATGCCTCATGGGATGTGTATTTCTGCAACAGCTGGAGGGTCGTAGTTTGAGGATCCCTGTTCTATGCTGAGCATTTCTTTCCTACCTCTCACATATGAGCAGCACATGTGACTTCTATAGACTCTAGTTATACATGTGTACATATACACAGTGGTAAATGACAGCCCACTCCCTCCCTCCTCCACTAAACCAGCTAAACACAAGGGGGTGTGATATTACATGCAGATTGATGGAGGCTTCACCTCCCTCACATTTTAAGACACAGGCTGCAGAACCAGTGACTGGCAGAAATCCACCCACACCATGTTATTGACAAAAAAAAATAGATAAAAAAAAATAAGATTTGATTTCATATACGGTATATTTTTGTATGATTATTTAAAATAGTTATTTGATATTCATTATTTAGTTTTACTCTGTATTCCAAAGGCTGTTTTATTTTATTTTGAACAGACTAGAAGCTCCTCCTGCCACTGTTTTCCTAGACAGGCTGGGAAAGATCTGGGTCATGTGACAGATGTATATCGATTAGGAAAAAGGTAGTTTTTTTTTTTTTAACCACTTAAGCCCCGGACCAATATGCTGCTAAATGGCCAGAGGCGTTTTTACAATTCGGCACTGCGTCGCTTTAACAGACAATTGCGCAGTCGTGCGACGTGGCTCCCAAACAAAATCCGGGTCCTTTTCTTCCCACAAATAGAGCTTTCTTTTGATGGTATTTGATTGCCTCAGCAATTTTTATTTTTTGCGCTATAAACAAAAATAGAGCGACATTTTTGAAAAAAAATCTGTATTTTTTACTTTTTGTTATAAGAAAAATCGAATAAACTAAATTTTAGTCAAACATTTAGGCCAAAATGTATTCAGCCACATGTCTTTAGTTAAAAAAAATCGCAATAAAAGAAAATTAGCTACCTAGCGGCAACAGCGACACTAATACAGCGATCAGAAAAATGATCGCTTAGTGACGCTGGCAATAGGGGGTGAAAGGGTTAACTAGGGCGGTGATCAAGGGGTTAAAACTTTATTAGGGGGGGTACGGGGCTACCCTGGACCTAACACTAACTGCCTGTCACACTAACTGTCACACTGACACTAAATGCAGTGATCAGTAAACATATGATCACTGCAATCAGTGACAGTGTGACAGAGGGGTGGGAGGGTGATCTGAAGGGGTTAAATGTGCCTATGTGTGTGGTGTCAGTGTAGTGTTGGTGCGACTTACTGTGAGTCTTCTCTCCTCTCGGCGGATTGAAAACACTGCCGAGAGGAGAGCTCACATCACTTCCTCTGCCTGTGTTTACATTATACAGGCAAAGGAAGTGACACGGCGGAGGCTATGCGGATTGGCTGGGAAACCAACAACCGCCCCCTCAGCACGGATCGCTCCCGAAGGTAAGCCGCCCGCCGTACGCAGCAGAGGGGGTCCCGATCGGACCCCCGACCCGCTAGAAGGCAGGGACGTACATGTATGCCTATCTGCCTGTACGTGCCATTCTGTGGACGTACATAGTCGTGCGGCGGGTGTTAACCACTTTCCCACCGCGCCATAAGCATTTTACTGCTACGGAGCGGTGGAGTTATCTTGGGACGATGTCCCTGGGACGTCGTCCTTCACTTCCGCGATTGCGCGTCCCCTGGGACGCGCTCGCGAAAGTGTCCGTGCTCGCCGGGTCTAGAAGACCCGGCGCATCACGGATCACGGTAAATTGCCGCTGATCGCGGCCGTTTACCACGTGATCGCGCCGTCGAATGACGGCGCGATCACTTGTAAACAAACCGGCGTCATTTGATGATGCCGGTTCCTCCCTCTCCTGCGTCTCCTCTCTGTACAGTGTGCGAGGAGAGGGGGGGGAGCGGGGTGTCAGCAGCTGAGCTGTGGCTGGATCTGTGACAAATGCAGTCACAGATCCAGCCATCCCTCAATCCATCCCAGCTCTGCAATCCCCAGTACCCAGCAATCCCCCCAGTACCCAGCAATACCCCAGTACCCAACAATACCCCAGTACCCAACAATACCCAACAATATCCCAATACTCAGCAATACCCCAGTACTCAGCAATACCCCAGTACTCAGCAATACCCCAGTACTCAGCAATACCCCAGTACTCAGCAATACCCCAGTACTCAGCAATGCCCCAGTACTCAACAATACCCCAGTACTCAACAATACCCCAGTACTCAACAATACCCCAGTACTCAACAATACCCCAGTACTCAGCAATACCCCAGTACTCAACAATACCCCAATACTCGGCAATACCCCAGTACTCGGCAATACCCCAGTACTCGGCAATACCCCAGTACTCGGCAATACCCCAATACTCGGCAATACCCCAATACTCGGCAATACCCCAGTACTCGGCAATACCCCAGTACTCGGTAATACCCCAGTACTCGGCAATACCCCAGTACTCGGCAATACCCCAATACTCGGCAATACCCCAGTACTCGGCAATACCCCAGTACTCGGCAATACTCCAATACTCGGCAATACCCCAATAATCGACAATACCCCAATACTCTGCATGATACTTTGCAATACCCCAATACTCTGCAATACCCTGCGCGATACTCTGCAATACCGCCTATGGGGATTTTTAAGTAGCGAAGTTTGGCGCCATTCCACGAGTGTGCGAAATTTTGAAGTGTGACATGTTGGGTATCTATTTACTCGGCGTAACTTCATCTTTCACATTATGAAAAAAAATTGGGCTAACTTTACTGTTTTGTTTTGTTTTAAGCACAAAACAGTTTTTTTAAAAACACGCGTTCAATAAATTTCTGCGAAAATACCGTGCGAGATAAAAAGTTGTAACGGCCGCCATTGTATTCTCTAGGGTCTTTGCTAAAAAAGCATATATAATGTTTTGGGGTTCTATGTAATTTTCTAGCAAATAAATGATGATTTTTCCATGTAGGAGAGAAATGTCAGAATTGGTCTGGGTGTTCCAGAACGCCTGATGGTGCTCCCTGCATGTTGGGCCTCTGTATGTGGCCACGCTGTGTAAAAGTCCCACACATGGGGTATCGCCATACTCGGGAGGAATAGCAGAATGTGTTTTGGGGTGTAATTTGTGGTATGCATATTGCTGTGTGTGAGAAATAACCTGCTAATATGACAGAAACAAGTTTTTTTTGTTTTTTTTTACAGAATTTTCAGTCGTTTTACTTTTATAGCGCAAAAAATAAAAAACCCAGAGGTGATCAAATACCACCAAAAGAAAGCTCTATTTGTGTGAAAAAAAGGACAACAATTTCAAATGGGTACAATGTTGTATGACTGAGTAATTGTCATTCAAATTGTGAGAGCACCGAAAGCTGAAAATTGGTCTGGTTAGGAAGGGGGTTTAAGTGCCCAGTGATCAAGTGGTTAAGCGGTTAAATATATATATATATATATATATATATATATATATATATATATATATATATATAAAATACATACAAAAAGAGAAGGGACAATGTAAATTAAACTGTGTGTGTGTTTATTATCAATCACTTTAAATGTATTAGTATGTTAAAATACAAATTGAAGCCAAACTCCAGCTCACACTTTATAATCAGTTACAGCAAACACTTTCTTTCCTTGAATAAATAAAAAGCTGATCATTTTAAGCACCCCTACCAGTGTTAAATAGTTTGTCTCATCCATGTAAATTGATACATTCTACTTGAGAGTCTGTGCTTTTGAAAAACAACGGACTTTCTGGCTGGATCACGAGATGAGAAAAGAAGAAAGGAAGCCTATAATAAATGAAACAAATACAGCCATCACATCTAAGAATTGATAAGCTGCAATATAATAAATGTTTACTTTTGGGTTTAATGCTGTTTTCAGTACTGATGTTCATTAGGGCATGTATGATTAAATTAATAATATAAAACAAATAAAGAAAATTGACTAAAAGCATTTTACTCTCCATTTAATAAGATAAATACTTACAAAGCTTTCTTAATAATCACACATATTATTACTGATAGAAATTAACAGTATTATTATTTATTTAGTTCACAGTTTTAAATTTACTGCTGTATGTGCCACTCTAGGATAATGACCAAGCCGTTTGCTTGACATAAAAAAATAAATAAAAAAAAAGTGGGATTACAAATGAACTATGTCTAGTATGATACAACTGCTTCTCTTAATTATTGATGCCAAGTTTGCACTTCAGGGGGTGACATGGTGTCATTCACATGCTACAGAGACTTAAACCACCACTACAGCACAGCAGTGCCAGAATGATATGATACTAATCTCATGATTTGAAAGCACTGCACTAAAGAACAAGTATGCGAGCAATAAACAATTTCCACAATGATTATGGGCTCCATTCACAGAATGAACTCGCATGAGATATTTAGGTGTCAGGACACATTTTGCCTATATATCTCATGTGATCCTGAAACTGTCAATTCACCAGATTGTTTGTGTGGTAATTACCGCAAAAAATAACGCATGAAAAGTCGTTTTTAAAATCCATTCACAGAAGGAAATAAATAAATGCATAAGGAAATTAAGTAGTGTTCCAGGCATGTGGTATTTGTGAAATATGTACTGGCCAGCAGCCACCCGCTCCCTAACAACCAGTAAATATCAGTGTTGTTAAGGAGAGGGCAGCTACCATGTCCTTAAAGCAATATTAAAGCCTTTTTTTTTTTTAAATAACAAACATGTTATACTTACCTGTTCTATGCTGTGGTTTTGCACAGAGCAGCCCTTATTATCTTCTGAGGTCCCCTGCCAGAGTTCCTGGCTGCTCCCTCCTGCTGGATGCCCCCACAGTAAGCAGCTTGCTGTGTCTCTGTGTATCCATTCATACACAGAGACGTGGCTCGGCCCTAACCTGCCCCCACTGTCTCCTGATTATCTCACTGGCTGTGATTGATAGAAGCAGGAGCCAATGGCTCCTGCTGCTGCTAAAAGCCATTCAGGAAGGCGATTCCCTGGAAAGGTAAGGCTCTCATGGATATCGCTGGATCAAGAGGGGCTCAGGTAAGTATTATAGGGAGCTGGGGGGCTTCTGAACACAGAAGGTTTTTTACCTTCAAGCATAGATTGCAAGTTATAAAAACCTTGTGCCTTTACAACCACTTTAACAATCGAGAAATCATCAGCTCAGTGGGGTTCCCTGCTGAATCTAGAAAAAAGAATTGCAATAAAAAAAACAGGGGGAAAATGGCGTGGGGTCCCCTTCCAAATACCTTTGGGTCTGGTATGAATTTTAAAGGGAACCTCCACATTTTTTTTTTTTTAAAGTGGAGTGTGCCCCTCCCAAAATCAATACCAGACCCTTATCCAAGCAAGCAGCTTGGCAGGTCAGGAAAGGGAGGGGTCGAGCATGACTTAAACATAGGGGGGCGCTTTAGGGCAGGAGGGGCTCAGCCCCCCAAAGCACCTTGTTGATAGGGACAAGGGCCCCCGTGAGTGGGGGTTTATCAGAATCTGAAAGCTCCTTTTAACAAGGAGGCCCCCAGATTCAGCCCCCCTATGTAATGGAGCACTTATAAAGTCCTTTTGTTTAACTCCTTAAGGACCGCTGCATGTACATTTACGTCGGCAGAATGGCACGGACAGGCACATTGGCATACCTGTACGTCTCTGCCAAGACGTAGGTCGGGGGTCTGAGCGGACCCCCCCCCCCCCCCCTGGTACTTTCGGCGGTCCCCATGGCTGCAGGAGCGATCCGGGATGAGGCGGCGGCTATTCGTTTTTGTCCGCCCCCTCCGGATCGCTCCCAGCCAATCCGCTCCCTCCCTGCAGTGCACTTCCTCTGCCTGTATAATGTAAACACAGGCAGAGGAAGTGATGTCAGCTCTCCTCTCGGCGGTATTTTCAATCCGCCGAGAGGAGAGAAGACATCACAAGTAAGTCGCACCAATACTACACTGTCACCACACACATAGGCACATTAACCCCTTCCGATCACCCCCCCCCCCCCCCCTGTCACACTGTCACTGATTGCAGTGATCATATATTTACTGATAACTGCATTTAGTGTCAGTGTGACAGTTACTGTGACAGGCAGTTAGTGTTAGGTCCAGGGTAGCCCCCTACCCCCCCTAATAAAGTTTTTAACCTCTTGATAACCGCCCTAGTTAACCCTTTCACCCCCTATTGCCAGTGTCACTAAGCGATCATTTTTCTGATCGCTGTATTAGTGTCACTGTTGCCACTAGGTAGTTTTTTTTATTTATTTTTTTGCGATTTTTTTTTTTTTACTAAAGACATGTGGCTGAATACATTTTGGCCTAAATGTTTGACTAGAATTTAGTTTATTAAGCCACGTACACACGGCAGAGAACCTCGATGGGCAGAACACATCGTTCCGCCTGTCGAGGTTCTCTGCCGGCCGTCAGATTCGGCGACCCGCCCGTCGGGAATGGCAACCAGCCATTCATCCCGACGGGCCGTCGAGCAAATAGAGAACATGCTCTCTATTTCTGCTCGACGGCATTCCCGGCGGGATGCTCGCCGAGAGCGTACACACGGCCGAGGTTCTCGGCAGAATGCGGCTCCCAGCGAGGTTCTCGCTGGTTTCTGCCGAGAACCTCGGCCGTGTGTACGCCGCCTTAGACTTTTCTTATAACAAAAAGTAGAAAATATCATTTTTTTTCTAAAATTTCGGTCTTTTTCCATTTATATCGCAAAAAAAAAAAATTGCAGAGACAATCAAATACCATCAAAAGAAAGCTCTATTTGTGGGAAGAAAAGGACGCAAATTTTGTTTGGGAGCCAAGTCGCACGACCGCGCAATTGTCTGTTAAAGCGACGCAGTGCCGAATTGTAAAAACACCTTTGGTCATTTAGCAGCATATTGGTCCGGTACTTAAGCGGTTAAACAATAAAAATAAACATCCCCCAGTCATCAATCACTTATCAAAGACTTATCACCAAGCAAAAGCTATCTACTCCTAGCCCTACAAATTTATAATCAGCTTTTCTGGGCTTACTTCTTCTTAGGGCGAACAGAGTGCTTTCTACCAGGGGCATCCTGGATAGAATCTGTCACAGTGTTTCCAGTATGCAAAGAAATAGACTTGTCTGCATTAATTTATTCCTGGCACATGCCGACAGTGCCTATGTTAGGTACCTTGTATTGGGAGGAAATACATGCATACAGTATATAGTGTACTGATTTATTTTTATATAATTCTTGCAGTAACAGATAAACTGATCTTCAGCATATATGTGTGTACGACTGTGTGTCCCAAGCGTGTCAAGATCCTTCGGGGTAAATGACCGCACCAGCCAGGAAGACACTGGCTGCAAAAAGTCATTCATTCAGCACTGATATGAGCAATCTGGAGACTAAAAAGTGTCAGTATTTACAGAATATGGCTTCCATTACCATAGGTAATGTCCCTTCTTGGCAGGAGAAGGAGATGTTTCTGCAGTCTGCAACGGCTCCACGTCTCCGCACTGCTTACCGGAGTGTAGAAGGACCCCTCTTTGAGCTATCCCTTATTATCTGGAACATGACCCGGAGAGAATTACTGTCCCTCACAAATGGGTTCCTCTCCCTACCACTCACTCGCCAGAAGTGTACCAAAATTACATGGGGACCTTTATTTAATAGGCTCCCTCACCCAAGATGGCTGCCAAAGTCTCTTGAGAATTCAGTGTCCATTCAGATGTCTTTCCACTGGACAGAATCACTAATGCCCTGTACACACGATTGGTCAATCCGATGAGAACGGTCTGATGGATTTTTCCATCAGTTAACCGAAGAAGCTGACTGATGGTCAGTCGTGCCTACACACCATCGATTAAAAAACCGATCGTGTCAGAATGCGGTGACGTAAAACACAATGACGTGCTGAGAAAAATTAAGTTCAATGCTTCCAAGCATGCGTCGAATTGATTCTGAGCATGCGTGGATTTTTAACGGATGGACGTGCCTACAAACGATCGTTTTTTGTTTTTTTTTGGTTAGGTATCCATCGGTTAATTTTAAAACAAGTTTCACATTTTTTAACCGATGGACAGTGCTTTAAGTGGGCCGGAACTCAGTACCGCCACTTCCAAAAATGGCCCTGGAGAGTACCAGCACCTCTCCGTGCGCCCAGGACGTGCGTTTCCCGTACCGGAACGCAGCCCCAGGCGGCACTTTCAGGGGAGCGGCAGCCCGCGGCTCCCGGCCGCGGTGAACTTTAAAACGCCATGAAAAAAAAGGGCGCGCCGCGCTGTGATACATGTCCCGCCCTCCTCCTTCTCCTAGCTCGTGTGATAGAGCCAGTTTGCTGTCTGTCACAGAAGCTGGTCTAGAGGAGGAGGGCGGGACATGTATCAGCGCGCGCGCCAGAACTGTTACCTTGAGACTGGAGAGAGGACAGGAAGAACTGCCTTCAGAACTGTGAGTAGTGAGTACACTGTACACGTGTGGGGAGGAGAGGGAGGAGGAGAGGAGGAGGAGAGGGAAGACAGGGAAGACACTCTCATGTGAAGAGGGCTGCTGATGGGGACACACTGTGATCTGATGTAAGGAGGTGCTGATGGGGGACACTCTGATGTAAGGAGGTGCTGATGGGGGACACACTCTGATGTAAGGAGGTGCTGATGGGGGACACTCTGATGTAAGGAGGTGCTGATGGGGGACACTCTGATGTAAGGAGGTGCTGATGGCGGACACTCTGATGTAAGGAGGTGCTGATGGGGGACACTCTGATGTAAGGAGGTGCTGATGGGGGACACTCTGATGTAAGGAGGTGCTGATGGCGGACACTCTGATGTAAGGAGGTGCTGATGGGGGACACTCTGATGTAAGGAGGTGCTGATGGGGGACACTCTGATGTAAGGAGGTGCTGATGGGGGACACTCTGATGTAAGGAGGTGCTGATGGGGGACACTCTGATGTAAGGAGGTGCTGATGGGGGACACACTCTGATGTAAGGAGGTGCTGATGGGGGACACTCTGATGTAAGGAGGTGCTGATGGCGGACACTCTGATGCATGGGTCTTCAAACTATGGCCCTCCAGATGTTCAAGAACTACAATTCCCATCATGCCTAGTCATGTCTGTGAATGTCAGAGTTTTACAATACCTCATGGGATGTGTAGTTCCGCAACAGCTGGAGGGCCATAGTTTGAGGATCCCTGCTCTGATGTAAGGAGGTGCTGATGGGGGAGACTCTGATGTAAGGAGGTGCTGATGGGGGAGACTCTGATGAAAGGACGGTTACTGTTCTATGGTTAGTATGTTATTATAATTTTTATAATTTATTTTATGTACATTTTGTACAACATTTTGCTCAATACCCTTTTGCACATTTTATTTATGTTCAGTAGCTCTTTCTACGGTAGCTCTTTTTCAGGGTACTTTCTAAGGGTATTTTCATGTTCAGTATTGGGGGGGGGGGGCACCGGCGCCTAATAGAGTACCGGCACCTCTGTTCAATCCATCATCCCAAAATGGAACAAATATGGCACAACTGCAAACCTACCAAGACATGGATGTCCACCTAAACTGACAGGCAAGGAGAACATTAATCAGAGAAGAAGCCAGAAGGCCCATAATAACTCTGGAGGAGCTGCAGAGATCCACAGCTCAGGTGGGAGAATCTGTCTACAGGACAACTATTAGTCGTGCACTCCACAAATCTGACCTTTATGGAAGAGTGGCAAGAAGAAAGACATTGTTGAAAGAAAACCATAAGAATTCCCCTTTGCAGTTTGCAAGAAGCCATGTGGGGAACACAGCAAACATGTGGAAGAAGGTGCTCTGGTCAGATGAGACCAAATGTTTACTAAAAGCAAAATGCCATGTGTGGCGGAAAACTAACACTACACATCACCCTGAACACACCATCCACACAGTGAAACATGGTGGTGGCAGCATTATGTTGTGAGGATGCCTTTTTTGCAAAGAAGAATGGGCAAAAATGGATGTAGAGACATACTTAAAAAGTCTTGCAGTTGTAATTGCAGCGAAAGGTGGCTCTACAAATTATTGACTCATTATTTGTACAACATGTGGAAAAACATTTATAATTTTCCTTCCACTTCACAGTTATGTGCCACTTTGTGTTGGTCTATCACATAAAATCCCAATAAAATACATTTTTGTTTTTGGTTGTAACATGGCAAAATGTGGAAAATTTCAAGGGGTGTGAATACTTTTTCTAGGCACTACATATTCCTCTTGCAAGAGCTTGATCAATGTTTTCCTGATTTACAGTGAAGCAGTGGTTTGCTACACTTTCTGACTTGAAGATACTGCTGGTGAAGAAACACTTTGTGATGATCCAGAAGCAGCAGAAACAATGGGGCAGATTCACAGAGAATTAGATTCTCGTAGAGTATCAGAAATACACTACGCCGCCGTTTTTTACCTGGCTCTAGGTGGAATCCAGGTAGATTTTGTCCAGTAAACGACGGCGGCGTAGTGTATTTCTCCCGTCGCAATCCATCTGCGCGAGTAGGGGGCGTGAAGCATTTAAAATAGGCGCGTTCCCGCGGCGATCGAACTGCGCATGCTCCGTTCGCAAATTTCCCGCCGTGCATTGCGCGAAAACACGTCGTCACGTCGTAGTAGCGTCGTTTACGTACATTCCTATTCCCGAACGAGTTACGTTAAAAAAAAAATATATATTTTCAAATCGACGCGGGAACGACAGCCATACTTTACATGGGTTATGCACTGTTAGACCAGCAAAAAGCTCCTCTAACATTACGTAGCCAAAAAATGACGTAGGCGATTGCGAGGGACACTCGTACCTTCGTGGATCGCCGTAAAAACTCATTTGCATATCGCGACGCATGAAAACGACGCGAACTCCTCCCAGCGGCCGCAAAAATATCGCAGTGTAGATCCGAAGGCTTACGAGGACGTAAGCCTCTCGGATCGAAGCCCGAAGCCGCCGTATCATGGTTTGAGGATTCAAACTAGTGATACAGCGCACGAAATTTGAAATTACTCCTGTCTAACACCAGTTAGACAGGCGTAATTGCTCTGTGAATCTGGGCCAATGTTTCTGGAATGAGAACTCTAGAGAGAAAAGCTACTTTCATTATGATCCTTATCATTTCATTCCATAAGGTATTTTTTGTGTCTTTAGGGCACCTCTGGCATGCCAGCATGTGTTTGTCATTCTTCTAGCATTTGGAAAATAATAATTCTTCTCAGAATCTCTGCAAATTGCAGCTTTGCAACAGAAATTGCACCATGGAACTATTTACAAACTTAATGTTGGTCTCACCATTTTACTGAAAGTAGGAAAAGAAAAAAATATTTACTGACTAGACTATAGGTAAACATTATGCTGTGATGTGAAGAACATTATTAGGAATTATTTAAAGTTTTTTTTAAATAAGATAAACAGATTTGTCAGACAAATTTACCATCTTACCTGTCAATTAAGGCCGGAGAGGACAGAAACTATCATCAACTGTATTCCAACAATCACCCAATTGTATGGAGCCCATGTGTATGTGTGAAGGGCACTAGGCATGCACTCCCCTTTCTAGAAATTCAGCACCAGCAGGGGACATCAGACTGTTGGAGAGGAAATGACTATTGGGGACTTAAGTTCTGCTTTAAGGTAAAAAGTGTTAAAGTGGATGTAAACCCAAAATGTTTTTTTTTTTTTATGTCACAATGTAGAGTATAAGATTTCCTATCATCTGTGCCCAGTCTTGCCAGACAGAGTTAATCCAGCTCTGAGCAATCCCCTTTTATTGTTCAGTGAAAATTAATAGACTTCCAGATTAAACCTGTTTAATTAAAAAGTCCTTTCCTCCCTCCTTGCTTTGAGTGACAGGTTATTTACATATCTAGCTTGGACATGTTTATCATATGTTATGTTATGTTTATCATAATATGAGGTGATCCACAGTATAAAAATTGAGAAGTCCACCCCTCCCCCACATAACACATCCTGGTAATATACAATGAACTGTGGATCACCTCATATTATAAACATAACATAACATATGATAAACATGTCCAAGCTAGATATGTACTGTAAATAACCTGTCACTCAAAGCAAGGAGGGAGAAAAGGACTTTTTATTTAAACATATTTTTATCTGGAAGTCTGTTAATTTTCACTGAACAATAAGAGGATTGCTCAGAGCTGGATTAACTCTTTGTGTCAAGACTGGGCACAGATGATAGGAAATCGTATACTCTACATTGTGACATCAAAAATAAAAATGTTTTTTGGGGGTTTACATCCACTTTAAGCATTTAGTACTACTTTAAGTTATTAAGGATGCAAGCTTTTGAAAACTGTTAGGTTTCTTCTTTACGCATTGTACAATTGTATAACTAAACCAATTGTAAAATGAATAATATGATATACCTGAGGATGAAATACAATGGATTTACTGTTGGATTGCTGTTCAGAGGGCGTATGAAAGGCATTTGTTGGGGACCTGGATTGGACAGCCTTTGGCACCAAGCTGTTTCTTCTTGGATAGAGACGCTACATACCTGTCTATGTAGCCACTATCTTGGATATGTTCTCCCAAAAGAAGAACGAACAGACATGATGGATTATCACGGTACCAGAGAGGAATTTATAACAAATGAATTTTACTAAATATTTGTATTTTTAATACCATGTACACACGATCGGTTCGTCTGATGAAAACGGTCCCGTTTTCATCGGACGAACCGATCGTGTGTGGGCCCCATCGTTTTTTTTCCCATCGGTGGAAAAAAATAGAACCTGTTTTAAAATTTTCTGATGGTTAAAAAACCGAAAGAGAAAAACGATCGTCTGTGGGGAAATCCATCGGTCAAAAAATCCACGCATGCTCAGAATCAAGTCGACGCATGCTCGGAAGCAGTGAACTTCATTTTTCTCTGCACGTCGTTGTGTTTTTTCGTCACCGCATTAGACACGATCAGATTTTTAACTGATGGTGTGTAGGCACGACTGATGAAAGTCAGCTTCATCGGATATCTGATGAAAAAATCCATCGGTCCGTTTTCATCGGATGAACTGATCGTGTGTATGTGGCATTACACAATTAAAACTTGATTACATTCATAAAATCAAATTTGAGAATCTCTATTGCTGTAATTGTCAAGTGGTTGACGCATTTCACATTTTTGCTTCTTTAGAACCTTAAATTCTTGACTAACAGCGAAGACCTTAATCAAAAATAGAAACAAATTCTCCATGGATGCAACAGAGCCCTTTATACATCTTATCATCCTGTCAGATTATATAGGTAGTAAATAACCTTACATGTATAAAATAGGATCAAAAGACTTCACTCACATGATATGAGATTCCTGCAGGATTATTATTGGCAGCGTGCCAGGTACGTGGGAGAGTGACTCAAACACAACGTGTCCTTCAGCAACAGATGAAAGTAATTTATATGTAATCACTAGGCATTAGGTAACAATGCTTGCAATCTAATCAAAAAGATCTTATATTGCTGCACATAAATACTGACTTAGACAAGTAGCTGGTTAAAGGATCACTAAAGGAATTTATTTTTTAGCTAAATAGCTTCCTTTACCTTACTGCAGTCCTGGTTTCATGTTCTCATTGTTCGTTTTTGCTTTGAAGTAGCTGTAATTTTGCTCTGATCTCCACACTTCCTGCTTGTCTGGCTCCTTATGAAAAATCTCATGGCAGCTTTTCCCTGTGGTCCAAGCTGTCATTACTGTGTGTCTAAAACTCCTCAGAACCAGATTCATTTTAAAAACAACAACACTGCCCTGGATTTGTTTGTTTTTGTTCTGTGTGTCTATTTCTACTTCACAGAAACATGAAACCAGTTTAAAAGTGAAACTAAACTGCAGGCACATTATATGATTGATTTTTATCTATTTTTAATCATTTTTAAAATGAATCAGTTAACTTTTATGTCTCTATACCCTGTAAACAGGGGTGCAACGAATCAAAAAACTCATGGATCGGATCGATCCTCGGATCAGGAGTCATCGAATCATTTTTGCAGTAGCAAAAAAAAATGATGAAAAAAGTCGGATTCAAGTCTGGGCTCTAGCTGGGCCAATGGCTCTATATGGTAATGTCCACCATTGCCCCCCACTCATCACTGTAATGTCCACCATTGTCCCCCACTCGTCATCACCATCACTGTTCCAGTCCAACATTGCCCCCACACTAGTAAAAACTGTAATAGCCAGTTTAACATTGCCCCCACACTAGTAATCACTGTAATAATAGCCAGTTTAACATTGCCCCCACACTAGTAATCACTGTAATATAATAGCCAGTCCAACATCCAACTCACTGTATTTGCACTGTAATGTCCACCATTGTCCTCCACTCGTCATCACCATCACTGTTCCAGACCAGTCCAACATTGCCCCCACACAAGTAAAGAACACTGAGTCCCCGTCCTTCATGGCAGCGCTCACTGTTCCCCCTCAAGCTCCACACGTTCATCCTGATTCCCAGAGCGCCGCCAAGACAGCCAGCCAATCCGGGCAGCCTTCCAATCAGAGAGGGCACTCATCACGTGGGCCAATCAGGTGCAGAGACGGGACATCCCATCCAACCAATCACAGCCGATCTGATTGGTTGGGGTGGAGCAAGACGGCTCCGGAGAGCTCCGCGGATCGCGTGGTGTGCTGATCCGAACGGGGTGACCCGTTCGGATCACGGATCGGTGACGATCCGTTGCACCCCTATCTGTAGATATAAGGTGGTAACCATTAAGGCCCCTTTCACACGGGCTGTCCGATAAGGTCCGTCTGACAGTTTTTTATGCGGATCTGATTGGGCACTCCATTCACCTCTATGGAGCAACTGATGTCAGCGGTGTTGCTGACATCTGCTAATATCCGATCCGATCCTCTTCGCCAGACGGATGGTGACCCTATTTTCTATTTGTCTGGAGGATCAGATCGGATGAAAGCTGACAGGCGGTCCGTTTTCATCTGATCTCCCCATAGAGTGGGACTCTGTCCATCTCTGCTCTGCTTAGACCCCTTTCACACAGTCGCCCATAGCGTCGATGGTAAAACTCCTATTTTTACCGACAAAAGCTATGGGCCAAGAAAGGGTTAAAAACGCCTGCAATGCACTGCGATATAGCCACGCTGTCCCATTGATTTCAATGGGCAGGAGTGGTAGAGGATCGGTAAACACACCACTCCAAAGATCCGGCTAGCAGGATTTTTTTTACCATCCTGCTAGTGCAACGCTCCAGTGTGATAGCCCTCAGGCTTTCACACTAGAATGCATGGTGCAGCTGTTTGAGGGCGGATTACAGGTGCTATTTGTAACACTATAGCGCCTGAAAAACACCCTCAGTGTGAAAGGGGTCTAAGTGAGCGGAGACGGACCTGTTATCCACCTGCTCTGCAGGAAATAGTGGAGCGATATCCCGCTAAGCAAATGGATCCTGCAGAATGGAGGCGCCCGTGTAAAAGTAAAATGTACATTGTTTGTCGCCGCTGCGCGGGTGTGACATGTTTGATATCTTTTTACTTTTTCGTTTGCAAAAAAATATATATAAATAAATAAATATATATATATATATATATATATATTTTATATATATATATATATATATATATATATATAATGCTATATATATATATATACGTATATATATATATATATATATATATATATATATATATAGGGCCAGATTCAGGTAGAGTTAGGCTGGCGGATCCAGTGATCCGCCAGCCTAACTGTCACTTTAAGCCGGCGTTTCTGTTTTCTATAACCAGAAAACAAGAAACACCGGGTTGGAGTTCCGATGCGATCGGCGTAATTGAATTTCGCCATCGCATTGTTACTTCAACTTAAAAATGGCGCCGGGGGCCTTCCCGCCGATTTACGCTCAAAAAATATGTTAATGAGCGGAAATCGGCAATTCACTATCTTTTTCGGGCGCGACGCAGTGACTTTACGACGTTTCCGGAAGCGATACGCGGCGTATAGATAAAGCAGCCCCCTAGTGGAGTATCCTATGTTAGGTATACCCGTCGTCATCACGTCGGAAAAAAAACAAATCGCGTCGTTTGCGTAAAACATTCATGAATGGGGATGTGACGTCATTGACGTTCACTGACAGAACTTGGAGCATGCGCACTGGGATGCATCGACACTCGACGCATGCGCAGTACGTTCGCCGCGGGATCGCGCATAGTTAGAATAATACACGCCCCGTACCCGCCCAATTTGAATTCCGCTGGCTCATTTGCGATGCGCTGCCGCAACTTTAGGAGCAAGTGCTTCCTGAATAACAGCACTTGCTCCTAAAATTTCTGCAGCGTAACGCAAATGAGATGCGTTACTCCAGAGCAAAGATGCTCTGATCTACCTGAATCTGGCCCATAATGTTTGGGGGTTCTGAGTAATTTTCTAAAAAAAATAAAAAACTGATTGTTACATGTGAACAAAAATTTACAGAAAAAAAAGCCTGGTCTTCCAGTGGTTAAAAGCAAAACTACTGATATACTTTATTCATAATAACAACGGCCAGCTTCTAAAGCTAAAACGCTTCACCTAAACTCAAAAAGCCAACACTGCTTTTCCAGAAAGACAACGTGGGCGGGGCGATCCGCGCCAATCTCAGCGCCATGAGTTCGGAGTCGAGGCGTGGAACGCACATTGAGTCCCAGCCTTACCGGAAACAGGAGGCGGAAGTAGAGGAGACATAAATAAAGTCCTTTAGGGTGTACGTTCGCCGGTTGTTGTGCTTCGAAGATGGGGAATACGAGCAGCGAGAGGCCCGGACCCCTGAAGGGGCGACGAGACAGCGGTGGCGGAGCCGCCAAAGGGGAAGACAGGGCGAAAATATTAATGGACAGCCCAGAGGACGCTGACATGTACACCACTGAGGAGAGCAAGGTGAGCCGGAGTGCTGGGCACTGGTCGGCTCTGTCATTGCCAGGTCCCGAGGAGGAGGAGGGCTAGGCCGCAGAGAGCTGTGAGGTGATGACAGACTGCAGTGACAGACACCGACAAGTGGGGGGCGTGTGAGGACTCGCGCCATACACAGGAGATCGGCTCACACCTGTTCTATCCACACTAATAACACCAATCATTACTATGAAATCTCCTGTATTTAATAGCCCCACTTTAGTTCTCCTAATGTTGTTCCCAACTCATCCTTCTTTTTATAGAGGGCACAACTGCTATATTCATCTCCCCATTGGGGAGCAGAACATCTCCCATGGAAAGGCCCTTGACTGGGAAGTCGGCTGTCAATCTAAAAGCTGGTCATGTCTTAGTAGCGTGTTTTTTAGAACATTCGTTGTATTCCTGAATCATTAGTGGAGTCAACGTTTGGTGGAGCAGGAAGGAAATTACAGCCATTTGTGGTTTTTGTTCAGGAAAGTCCGTTCTTTCCAAACACAAAGTTTTCAGTGGCGTTGATCAAGTTGTCGCATGTACTGGTCAGAAGTTTTGTTTGAAATCTACTAGTATATGGCTAGTTTAAAGCGGAGCGCCAGTCGCTTCTGTGTTTATTAAGTCAGCAGCTCCAAAAACTGTAGCTGTTGACTTTTAATGAACACACACTCGCCTGTCCCACGATCCAGCGGTGCACTTGCCCCCAGCAGTTTTCTCCCTTGGCGGTGCCGGCAATTCTCTACTATGGGCGCCCGGTTGTGACCGCTTGCTTTGCAACTGGTCCTGAAGTCTTTTAGGACCTGTCATGTGTCCCAGAAGTCTTCAGGGGGAGAAGGAAGGAGAACTTCCACTTCCAAAGGCAACCAGAACGGGAGTGGCAGCCGGTACCTGTCAAGAATTCTGGGGGATTGCTGTACACCTGGTTTTGATGTAGCGCTTTTGTAGTGTGAAACGCATCAAGATTTTGTTTGGGTGTGCAGCCATCCCAAAATGTATTTGAATTTTTTTATGGCAATACTACAGCTGTGACTGGGCTTTCACCCCACACTAGGGTTGTACCGATACTAGCACAAATGCTCCCGATGCCTTAGCCAATACCTGGCGGAGGACGGCGTGTCAAGCTGGCAGGTAGTGCAGAGTTCAGGGTGTCCGGAGCTGTCACATTCGGTCGTTAAAGTGACGCTCTGTGTTGCCGTCAGTGACGCCCATCTTGGTACACCCTGCACTCGGCCACAGTATGCCGCAGACATATTGTTACACCCAGCCCATAGTCTGCTGCTGTCATGCAGCCAAGTGCAAGGAGTACCAGGATGGGTGTTGCAGGCACCCTTCGCTAATGGCATTTTGGTGCCTGCCCGCCGCCAGTGCCACCTGCCAGTCGCCAGTGCCAGTCGGCCATCTGTCACTGCATATCGGTGCCACCTCATCTGTATTGTGCTTTGAGAAACTGTCACATGACATTTAAAAAAATGTGTGTATATGTATGTGTATGTATATGTATGTATATATGTATGTATATGTATATGTATGTATATGTATGTATATGTATATATATATGTATATATATATATATATATATATATATATATATATATATATATATATATATATATATATATATATATATTTCGGTATCATTGAGTACCTGGGGGGGGGGGATGAGGAGTATCGGTACTTTACTTAAAAAAGTGGTATCGGGACAACCCCTGGTGCTGACGCGCGTGCCCAGCGGGCATGATAACCGCTAGGCACCCGCGATCGCTCGTTACAGAGCGAGAACCGTGAGCTGTGTGTGTAAACACACAGCTCCCGGTCCTGTCAGGGGGAGAAATGACTGTTTGTCTGTTCATACAATGTATGAACAGCGATCTGTCATTTCCCCATGTCGGTCCCACCCCCCCTTCAGTTAGAACACACCTAGGGAACATAATTAACTCCTTCCTCTCCCCCCCCCCCCCCCCCGGTGTTAACCCTTTCCCTGCCAGTGGCATTTTTACAGTAATCAATGCATTTTTATAGCACTGATCGCTATAAAAATGCCAATGGTCCCAAAAATCTGTCAAGTGTCCGACATAAGGTCGCAGTACAGATAAAAATTGCTGATCGCCGCCATTACCAATTATATATATATATATTTTTTTTTTTAACGGAAAATATGTAGAATACATATTGGCCTAAACTGAGAAAAAATAGTTTTTATATATATTTTTGGGGGATATTTATTATAGAAAAAAGTAAAAAAATATTCATTTTGTTTTCATTGGACAAACCAATCGTGTGTATGGGGCTTTACAGGTTTTCTTCTAAGATTGCCCTGTATTTGGCTCCATCCATCTGTCCATCAAATCTGATCAGCTTCTCTGTCCATGCTGAGAAAAAAGGCATCCCCACAACATGCCACCACCATGTTTCTCAGTGTGCAGGGTGATGTGCAGTGTTTAGTTTTCCGCCACACATAGCATTTTGCTTTTAGGCCAAAACGTTTGATTTTGGTCTTATCTGACCAGAGCACCTTCTTCCACATGGCGTCTCGCAAACTGCAAACGGCACTTCTTTTGGATTTCTTTCAACAATGGCTTTCTTCTTTCCACTCTTCCTTAAAGACCTTATATAATTATATCTATCGCTATTTCTCTCTCTCTACATCTCAATTCTCTACAAACCCCTGTTAAAATGTCAGGTTTCTGTGATGTAAAAAAAAATGAGACAACAGTAAAGTTAGGGCTCTTTCACACGGGGCGCATCAGTAATGATCCGCCCCGTGCACCTCCGTTTTCTCAGCGGGGATCGCTCCGTTGATCCCCGCTGAGCCGGCAGATGACAGGGCGGTCCCTGCACACTGTATAGGGACAGCCCTGTCTTTTCTCCATTCTCCCCTATGGGTGGTTTGGGATGAACACGGACCGTCTGTCAGTGTTCATCCGATCCGCCAGACGGATGGAAAAGTAGGTTTTTCCTTCGTCATACTTTGGCGGATCGGAGCATGTCGAATGTCAGCGGGCATGTCACCGCTGAGATCCGCGGCTCCATAGAGGAGCACGGAGCGCTCGTTCAGGTCCGCATAAAAACCCGACAGGCGGATCTGAACAGGCGCTCCGTGTGAAAGCCCATGGCCCAATTTAAAAAAAAAATTATATTGTGAAAGATGATGTTATGCCGACTAAATTGATACCCAACATGTCACGGTTCAAAGCTGCGAATGCTTGTGAAATGGCAACAAATTGTTACCCTTAAAAATCTCCATAGGCGATGTTTAAAAAATTCTACAGGTTGCACATTTTGAGTTGGAGGAAGTGTAGGGCTAGAATTAATGTTCTTGCTTTAACGATCGCGGCGACACCTCACATGTGTGGTTTGAACACCGTTTTCATATGCTGGGAGTTGCTCACGTATGCGTTCGCTTCTGCACGCAAGCTTGTCGGGACAGGGCTCTTTAAAAATTGTTCTCATTGTTAAAAATGTAATACAAAAAAGCATGACAGGACCTCTTAAATATGTGATCTGGGGTCAAAAAGATCTCATATTTGGACTAAAATGCAATAATAAAAAAGAAGCTTTTAAGAGCTATGGGCAGAAGTGATGTTTTGACGTCACTTCCGCCCTGCAGTAATATGGAGACAGGTGGGGGCCATCTTCGCTTCACTCGTCTCAATACACAGCAAGGAAGAAGACACGATCGCCTCCACCGCTACCAGCGGCTTCGGTAAGCGGCGGAGGGCACTGTAGAGCGGCGGGAGGGGGGGCCCCCCTCTCCCATCTCTGATAAGTGATCTTGTAGCGTATCCACCGCAAAGACCACTTTTATCTTGTAGCGGACTGCCCAATGAAAAAGAGGATACTTAGGTCAAGGTAGCTAGCTGCTACCATAACAACGGTATTCCTCTTCAAACAGCTGACATATTTCTGCCGAGGACGGTCCGTAAGTGGTTAAAAGGTTTCTACAGGTTACCAGTTTTGAGTTGGAGGAGGTATAAAGCTAGAAATATTGCTTTTGCTCGAACAATCGCGGCTCTACCTGACGTGTGGTTTGAACATTGTTTACATATTCGGGTGCGACTTGCATATACGTTCGATTCTGTGCGCGAGCTCGGTGGAATGGAGTGCTTTAAGACAAAAAATATATATATATTTTTTTTTAACACTGTCCTTTTAAAAAAAATAAGAATTCGAGTCACTTTTATTCCTAATACAAGGAATGTAAACATCCCTTGTAATAAAAGAAAATCATGACAGGACCTCTTTGATGTGAGATTTGGGGGTCCAAAAAGACCTCAGATCTCACCTTTTAGACTTAAAGCGGGATTCCAACCGCAATTTTTTTTTTTTTAAAGGCAGCAGCTACTAAGGACACTTACCTGTCCTACTTGCCCGCGCTGATGGCCCCCCCCCCCCCCCCCCCCCCCCCCCCCCCCGATGCCCATTCCACGATCGATGCAGGTCCCGCGCCGCCATTCACACTAGGGGAAACACGCACAGTTCCCAGAAAGCAGCGCACCCCATTCACTAGGAGAAGATGGAGACGGACCACGGCTGCGGAAGAGTGCAGATTACGGACTTCCGCATAGCAACAGGTATTTCGGGTGAGTATAATTGTATTTATTTTGACCTTTTTTTTTTTTTATTTTATTTTATTTTTTTTGGATTTTTGGTCGAATGTTTTCCTGGGTGGAACTCCACTTTAAGTGAAAAAAGGGGGGGGAGGGTTTTCTTCTGGGGAGAGGACGTCTCCAGTAAGCAGCAGAGACTACCTGAGCAGGAAGCGGGGCACCTCTCCTGCCACCGATAAAGGTGATCTGCCCCGTGTACATGGGGTCTTAGAGTGAGGGCTTGTTTTGTGCCTAAGGCCCCATGTACACGGGACGCTGCTAAACGGACGCTTTTTCCCAAGGCGTCTTCCAGGACAGCCCTTGAGAGATGGAGCTCCTCCCCGGACAGGAAACACATCACCACCAGCTCTTTAAAAGGCGGTCCCTCAGGCATCTGGTCAGTTTTATGTGTTTCCTCAGTCGGAGGAGACATGTCACTGAAGGAACCGTCTTTTAAAGGGGGAGATGGACCCAGGAGAGTGTCCATCACGCAAGGGCTGTGCAGCTGGTGTTCCCCTCTTGCCTCTAAAACCTCTCCGTGGCCACGGGTTCCCTCCGCATGGGGTCTGGAGTTCCCCGTTCCCCCTTCTCTCCGGAGCCCGGCGAGGCAGTGGGCAGCGTTGACGGGCATGGCGTCGGTGGCCGGAGATCTTTCTCTTCGCGGCAGACGCCGGGACCCGGAGGACGCCGGGCGTCACCTCCGGCGAGATGCACGTCATCGCTGTGCGCCGGAAACACTGGTTCCGGTTTTCGGCGCAGAGACTGAGAGAAGGCCGAGGCGGCGTTTTCAAAGGCGAAAGCATGGGCTGTGGATTGTCTACGAATGGAGCACCATGGAAGCATCCCAGGCTTCAGAGGAGTCTAACGCCGCTTCATCACAGGTAGGCTGGCCTGGCCAGAGCCTTTTTTTCCTGTGTCTATTTTTCACCTGCTAAAAGGGGGAGTTAGGAGTTCAGAGTTCAGGGAACTTCTTAGAGCTCCGTGGGCACCTTAGGATGGGGGAGACTTGCTGCATAGGCACTAAAGGCTCTCTCTATATATCTTTTTTGTTCTATAGAGGGCCCAGAAAAACTTAGCACAAGGTCCACTTCCAGTGACCATAGAAAGTGCCCTACGTGTATTGCTAAGCTGTCATCTACTTACACTGAATCCCTATGTGCCCCTTGCACTACAGCGGTAGTAAACAGGAGGGATTCCCCTCTTACCAAAATGTATTTTAGAGATGCAATCTACCTTTCAGTCCTTCAGGAAACTTATAGCAGATATGCAATTTCCTTTAACGGTTAGACAACCATAGGTGCCCACCTCTCCTACTCCAGTAACATCAGGATTAGGTGAACCTGTGGAGAAGGAGATTTCCCTTAGAAATTCTGACCCGGATTCCTCCCAGTCAGATTCTGGGCAGGAGAATGGTCAGGATGACTCCCGCGCACCCACCCTATTCAATCTCTCCCAAGAGGAAGTAGACGAATGGGTAGGGGCTATTCAAAACTCATTCTCATGTCATGATAAAATGTATCAGGATTTAAGAAAAGGAAACCTAAAATTATTCCCAGTACATAAACTGATGTCAGATTCGGTACGCAGGAAATGGGGAGAACCTGACTGAAGAATTGAAAAGGTTTCCTTTTGATAAGGACCACAGTACAAGTTCGCAACTCGCTCCAAAGCTGGATACCCCGCTAGCGAAGGTGTCAAAACACTCAGACTTAGTCTTGGATGGCATTGGACACTTAGCGGATCTGGTGGATATAAAGGGGGGATGTTATCCTCAAAAGATCCTGGGACACAGCTATGGCCAACCTTAAACTAGCCCTAGCAACGACGTGTAGCCTGTAATTTTGAATTCTGGCTTAAACAATTAAAGGAACACCTGACGGCAGGTACCCATAGAGTAGAGTTGCTGAAATCCTTTCCCATGCTTTTTAAAGCAGTAGGATTTGTCGCAGGTGCCTAGATGGAATCTGTAAAACTTTCAGCCAGGGCAGCTTCGCTATTGGTTGCAACCAGGAGGACTCTTTGGCTCAAACATGGCCGGGCGATACCGCCTCTAAATTACGCTTATGTAGCATTTATTTTTTTCAGGTCAATTCTTGTTTGGCACCCCGCTAGATGAAGCGTTAGAACGCACAGGTGATAAAAAAGACTTTTCCTAAAAGAAAAAGTCATTTCCCAGGACGTTTTTTCATCCTTTTAAGGGACAAAAGAAAGCGGAATAAGGGAAGCCAAACAACCCCTGGGCGGCACAAGGAGGCAAACAAAAGGCAATAGTGCTCTTTAACCCTCCTGACAAAAATCCCAAGCCGCAGTGATGCCAGCATCCAGGTGGGAGGAAGGCTGAGGGGAAGGCCAAGGTTTTTTCTCGCACACTTTTCTGGTGCAGAAGCCATCAGGCAAATATTGCCTGATCTTCAATCTACTCTACTGTTTCATGGCTAGAATAGATCTGATGGATGCCTACCTTTACATTCCTATCAGGAGCCCCAAAAATTCCTCCACATAGCCATTAAGGGGGGGGGGGGGGAGGGTCTACCACTTTCAGAGTCAAGCGCTCCCCTTCGGCCTCTCTTCATATCCGAGGTTCTTTACCAAGACCCTAGCAGAAACACTGGCTCTATTAAGACTCCAAGCCATAACAGTTATCCCTACTTGGACGACTTACTGTTCCTGGCACCAACAGGCCCTCTGGTGGTGGAGAAACCAAAGCGACTGGCAAAAAAGGTCTGCTATGGAACCCCCCAACTACGTGCATCCTAACTACGGACGCCAGCAGCCAGGGGTGAGGAGCCCATCTGAATGGACAGTAGGTACAGGGCACTGGGAGTCGACTAGAGAGGAAATGCTCGTCCAATTACAGAGAGTTAAAGGTCATAGCCAAAGAAATCTCAGCATTCCAAAGTCAGCTCAGACACCAATATCTACAGGTCAGATAACACAACCTCTGTAGCATACCTAAACAAACAGGAATTAGGAATGCCACCCTGATGTGCATAGCAAAAGAAGTTTGTTTGGGCAGAGAAAAAATCTGGAGTCGCTATCGGCAATCCATCGCAAGGGATCAACCAGTGGCAGTCGATGCCCTCCAGAACGCATGGACGTTCACTCTGTCTTATGCCTTCCCGCCTCTACATCTCTTACCGAGAGTCCTCTCCAAGTTTAGGACAGAAAAGACTTCTCTTATCCTGGTAGCAACTTTTTGACCAAAAAAAAAAGCGTGGTTTTCACTTCTGCTATCTTTAGTAGATCGACCACCTTGGATGTTACTGTGCAGTCAGGACCTGCTATCCCAAGGTCCAGTACGGCACTCCAATCCAGCCATGCTAAAACTAGCGGCCTGGTATCTGGAATAGACATCCTGAAATCCAAGGGTCTATCGGCCAGAGTGATTGAAACTCTGTTACAAAGTCGCAAACCAAATACCAGCGCAATTTACCTGAAACTCTGGAAGAAATTTAATTTCTGGCTAATAGAAAATGGCAAAAGAGAATACGATTCTCCAACAATATTGGAGGTTCTACAAGAGGCATTGACAAGAGTTATCTTTAAGCACGCTTAAAGTACAAATTGCTGCCCTAACTGTCTATATACAGCACTCCTTACAGTAGGACCCGCTTATTAATTGCAATGCAAAGCAGTTGTTTACCAACGCCCGGCTCCATGCTGTAAATTTCCGGCATGGGACCTTTCTATTATGTTGGATGCAGTCATTAGGGATCTGTTTTGAGCCAATTTCAGAGGCATCCTTAAAACTGATTATTTTTAAATATAGTCTTTCTAGTCGCTATGACACTTCTGCTCGCAGAGTCAGCGAACTCCTAGCTCTGTCATTCAGAGAACCATATGCAAATACTAGAGGATAGAATTATATTAAAAGACTGACCAGTCATTTATCCCTAAAGTTACTGTTTTCTTTCAAGAATCAGAACTTCATACTTCCTTGTTTTTGCAATAAACCTGCAAATAGCAAAGAGAAACTACACTGGCTAGACGTCAGAAGAGGTCTCCTTCCTATCTGGAAGCGACTAAAAATTTAGAAAATCAGAAGGGAAAGCAGGCTTCAAAAGAAACAAGAGCCAGGTGGATAAGGTGGCCATCTTGGAAGGGTACAAAAACTTTGCGCTTGGACCCTCCACAAGGCTTGAAAACAAACTCTTCAAGGACATTTGCAACGTCCTGGGCAGAAAGAGCCGGTGTTACCTCGGAGCAGGTATGTAAGGACACCACGTGGTCAAGCATGTCCACGTTCATTCGACACGATCGATTGGACGTCTTAAAGTGATCAAGATCAAACCTTTGGGAGGAAAGTCCTCCAAGCAATAGTCCCACCCTAAACTGGGGAGTGCTTGCTCATCCTCTCAAGGGCTGTCCTGGAAGACGCCTTGGGAAAATCAGAGTTGGTCTTACCGGAAACTCTGTTTCCAGGAGTCTTCCAGGACAGCACGTTCCCACCCTATTTTTTTGAGGTAGGTATATATACATAGATAATATAAGTTGTTTGTATGTTAATAACTGTATTTCAGCTCCGTCCTTCGGTTCTTGGATTAAAACTGACCAGATGCCTGAGGGACCGCCTTTTAAAGAGCTGGTGGTGATGTGTTTCCTGTCCGGGGAGGAGCTCCATCTCTCAAGGGCTGTCCTGGAAGACTCCTGGAAACAGAGTTTCCGGTAAGACTAACTCTGATTTTTTCAACTGCTCCTGAACTAATTCAATGTTATCCTATGTGACAATGTACACAGTCTCATTTATTGCTGTTTTTAGGCAGTTGCGTTTTAACAGCGTTTCTTTGAAAGCAAAAAAGGGTTCAGACGCAGAAGATTTCCATGTTTCAGACCATCGTTTTTGGCCATTTTTTTTTTTTTTTTTAAAAGCTTCTAAACGCGGCATGTAAATGTGGTAAATGGATGTTTTAAACGAATGTTACTATCTAAGTTTAAGGAGCAGTTGTAAAAAACGTCCCGTGTACATGGAGCATAAATGTAGCAGCAGTGTTTGCATTACACTATTTTTTTTTCCTTTTACAGGTGATTGGTCTGTTTAAATCGATGCATGCCTGTCTGTCTTAATTGCATAATTAGATTTTTAGTAGCAAAATATTTTTACCTACTACTGTTTTAGGTGATAATAGCTATGTTGACCTTACAGGCCCCCATGGAAAAAGATGAATTTTTGGCATGGCAGCATGATTTAGA
Source organism: Rana kukunoris (assembly GCA_029574335.1). Taxonomy (NCBI): domain Eukaryota; kingdom Metazoa; phylum Chordata; class Amphibia; order Anura; family Ranidae; genus Rana; species Rana kukunoris. The sequence goes on along the minus strand of CM056049.1, from coordinate 229,782,679 downwards.
AGTAAATGACAAAGCTCCGACTCAGGCTCGACCAACAGTTTTTCGGTGGACTGGAGGAGGGAAAGAAATTTACTTGGCTGGGTCATTTAATAACTGGGGGAAAATCCCTCTCATAAGAAGGTATGCCTCCTTTTCTATTCTGATTTTACTCTGCACATGTTTGCATTTTTCTGTACACACTACTCCCTCCCTCTAGGTCATATTTAATGTGATCTAAATATGGCGTGACTGGTCCTCAGAACCTTGTGTCTTACCCAGGGCCACTGATAGAAATCATGGGGCCCCATACAGGCCCACAGTCAACCCCACCCCCTGGACCCTCCCCAGACCCGTCCTGTGTCGTTTTTTTTTTTTTTTTTTTCACAAATAGAACTTTAGGTTGGTGGTATTTGATCACGTGTGTGTGTGTGTGTGTGTGTTTAATACATTTTTTATGACCAATAACAGGCCTACTTTGCCACAATAAGTGAAATGTATTGGCACCCATATACTGCTTACTTATCCGTAGGTATAAACGGTTACCTCTTATAAGCCATACCATTCTAGCAATGGGTGCTTGGAAGAACATTTAGCAAATATCAAATGTAAATTCCTGAAATAACCTGAAGCAGAATTGATCTTCATGCAAACCAGCAAATATACTTTTTTTTTTTTTTGTTACGCACCTGATGCTACGCAACCAGTAAGATGACCCTCTCAACTAAACCTGCAAATAGCTGAGTTATCGTTCAGGCTATGTGCATTGTAAAATGGGTGTGGGGAATTATAGGGCTAGTTGAACAGAGTTGTAAATCATTTTGCAGATACAATAGTTCACATGTATTTTGCAACTGTGTATCATTTTCTTTAACCACTTAAGACCCAGACCTTTAGGCAGGTAAAGGACCTGGCCAGTTTTTGCGATTCAGGACTGCGTCGCTTTAACTGACAATTGCGCAGTGGCTCCCAAACAAAATTGGCGTTTTTTTTTTTTTTTTTTTTCACAAATAGAGCTTTCTTTTGGTGGTATTTGATCACCTCTGCGGTTTTTATTTTTTGCGCTATAAACAAAAATATAGTCACAACTTTGAAAAAAATCAATATTTTTGTACATTTTGCTATATCCCCCAAAAATATATAAAAAAAAAAAATTTCCTGTTTATTCTACCTATTTTTGGTAAAAAAAAATCGCAATAAGCGTTTATCGATTTGTTTTGCGCTAAATTTCTAGCGTTTACAAAATAGGGGATAGTTTTATTGCATTTTTAATTTTTTTTTCAATTTTTTTTTTTTTTTACTACTAATGGCTGTGATCAGTTTATTTTTATTTTTGTGTGACTGCGACATTATGGCGGACACATCGGACAATTTTGGGACCATTGTCCTTTTCACAGCAAAAATGCACTGTTTACTGTGAAAATGACAGTTGCAGTTTGGGAGTTAACCACTAGGGGGCGCTGAAGGGGTTAAGTGTGACCTCATCTGTGTTTCTAACTGTAGGGGGGAACACACAATGACGGCGCCACAGTGAAGAACGGGGAAGCTATGTTTACACACAGGTTTCCTTGTTCTTCAGCTCCGGGGGGCGATCGTGGGACTCCAGCGGCGATCGGGTCCCACGGAGCTTCGGACCGGGCGTGCAACTGGGCACCTAAAGAGGACTTGCAGGCATGTGATTGTGCCCAGCAATGCCATTCTGCCGACGTATATCTGCAGGAGGCGTTCTTTAAGTGGTTAAAGACCAGCTGATTACCTGCACTGGTAAATATCAAAATCTGGCTGCAAAAATCTCACTATCTTCTAATCTATGCTGTACCCTGCAGACTCGCTGCTCTGCCTGTAAGCTCGTATTGTCAAGGTCTTGTCCCCTAGGGGATATGTCACCAAGCCACCCTATGCTCAGGATACTGGTGAGATTGCCACCACTTCATTACATGGACTGAACCTGTAGTTATCCTGTAGTGTTCCTTCACAATAAATACAACTTCCTAACAGGCTACGTTCATCTCAGTTTGATGACGTGTGCTTCATTCATTTGAGACTTAATATTTAGCATGCTCTGTAATCTGTTAAATGGGTTTTCTTTGTTACAGCCACAACAACTTTGTAGCAATATTGGATCTTCCAGAAGGGGAGCACCAGTACAAATTTTTTGTTGATGGCCAGTGGACTCACGATCCTTCTGAGGTAATTTTGTTTTTTTATATATGAAGATTGTTTATTTGTATTTATTGTGGAGTAATTTCACAAACTGGGTTTGTGTTGCTCATGCTTGCCTCTATCCTGCATACAATATCAGGCTACTGATTGCGTTATAATTTTTGTTTTTGTGCAGCCAGTAGTAACTAGCCAGCTTGGGACAATAAACAATATCCTTAATGTGAAGAAAACTGATTTTGAAGTCTTTGATGCCTTAATGGTCGACTCGCAGAAAAGCTCTGATGTGTCAGGTATGAAAAGACCAGCCATAAATGCTTCATATTGCAATGCACATTGAGATTTTTATAGCCCAGTCATAAAACTAGAACACTGTAAATGTATAACACAAGAAGCTATTATCCACTTGCTGAATCAGACATTTCTTTATCAAAGTACAACATGGTAGATCTTAAATGGGGTGTGTTCATGAAGGACCGAGGCAGTGTAGGTTTATTTTTTTTATTTTTTTTAATTCCTCACCCACATTTAATTTTCTATATCTGGGCTGAAGAGTTTAAGGGCTCATTCACACCATACATGCATGAAAACGGTGCAGAAAAAATCTGCACGAGATAATAGTGGCGTGAACGGGACACAGGGAGAATAATTGTTTTGTGCCCTTGCAGAACGTGTGCAGAAAAACTGGCATCTCTGCACCATGGTGTGAACGTGGCCTAAACTTAAGTTTATTCTCCCTGCATTTTGTATTGCCTGGTTCCTCGCAACTGGCATTTTTGTATATGCATCACCCAAAGCAAGTGCTGTATATAGGAAATGATAACGTTTTCACAGTGTGAGCAAATGGAACAACCAAAATGTATTGCAGAGCTTTTCTTTCACAACTGTAATCTTCCAGCACTTTCTTGTGTAACCACTTGACCTGCGGAAGATTTACGGAGGGGGCCTTCATGACAGGCCATTTTTTTGCGATATGGCACTGCGTTTCTTTAACGGACATTGTCGCTGTCCTACAAATAAAGCTTTATTTTGGTGGGACTTGATCACCACTGCGGTGTTTGCTTTTTGCTCTATAAACAAAAAAAGCAATTTACTTTCTGCTATAAAACGCATCCAATATTAAATATGTAAAACAATCTAATTTCTTCTATTTAGGCCAATATGTATTCTGCTACATACATTTTTGGTAAAAAATTCCAATAAGCGTATACCAGGGGTGTCAAACTGGCGGCCCTCCAGCTGTTCTGAAACTACAAGTCCCATCATGCCTCTGCCTGTGGGAGTCATGCTTGTAACTGTTAGCCTTGCAATGCCTCATGGGACTTGTAGTTTTGCAACAGCTGGAGGGCCGCCAGTTTGACACCCCTGGCGTATACTGATTGGTTAAATTATAGGATATATAACACACACGTACATATGTGTGTATATATAATAAACTAGTTATGGCAGCAATCGGCAAATTATAACGGGCCTGTGGTATTGCGGCGGACAGTCAGACACTGACACTTTTTGGGGACCAGTGACATTAATACAGTGATCAGTGCTAAAAATGCGCATGGTCACTGTACTAATGAGACTGTCTGGGAAGGGGTTAATATCAGGGGCGATCAAAGGGTTAACTGTGTACCTAGCTTGTTTCTGTGTATTATGGGAGGTGTTTTCACTAGGGGGAGACACGGATCCTGGCCCCTGCTTTTCAGGCACATGGGATCCATGCCTTCTGTACTGACAGAAAAATGTTGGTATGAAAATTCTTAGTACATTCGAATGTCGGTTGAAAACGGCTCAAGATTTAGTCTTGCTAAAGTCCACCTATTACAAAAGTGAACAAAAACGACATGCACTGTACATTCCACAAATTCGTACATTCCCCACATTTTTTATCACTGCAGTTGAAAACTAATGTCAATTTGACCAACTAATGATTAGAAAAAACAAATAAACGTTCTTGCAACAAAGTGTATACCCAAAGTGGGACTTTACACAGCTCCCAGTAGTCCTGTACTTGGTTAGGCTAGCCATATATGAATAGATTCCTTCATCCACACTAAACAGTGTGAATGACAGAATCTCCACTGCCAATTGTTGTCACATCTGTGGGTTGCTTTAACAGCAACTACATTTAATAAGATGCAGTCACTGTTCAACTAGCTATTATTATTATTATATATATTTTTTTTTCAGACCTGGTTGTACTCTTCTAGGAAGGGTGTGACCAGTGCCTAAAGTACTTCTATGTCAAGTTGTTCCAAATTGTGGCCTTTGTTGAATAGTTGTTAATGCTCAGTGCTGAATACTCTTCTGAGGCCGGAATCACACTTGTGCGGTTCGAATTTCAGCTCTCTTATCTTTGCAGAGAGATTACAGAAGTGTTCAGCAGATTAGCAACATTTTAGCTGCAAATTTGGAGACCTGAAAGAAGTTACAGGGGAGAGGAGAGTGGGGGAGAAGTGTATTGAGCTGAATGAGAGAAATTCCTGAAGAGAACTGAACACATCTGCGAATCAGCTGCGTACCCATAGAAGATAATGGGACTGAATTTGCACCTAAGCCGCACCGCAAGGCATAAAATCCGCACATGTTTTTTCTGCAATGCGCAGTGCGAATGCATCGCACATATGTGAACCAGCCTCATTGAAAACAATGTATTTAGAAATGTTCTGCGTATTAGATGCAGTTTAAGCCGCACTCAATTCGCATAGGTGTGAATCCGGCCTAAAAGCATATATCACAATCGATGGCCTTTGAATCTATTTTAATTGAATTCACTACACCTGGATTTTAACATGGTGCATTCTGTGTATGTCTGCTTTGTTTTGCCAGAGCTTTCCAGCTCCCCTCCTGGTCCTTACCAGCAAGATGCATATAATTGTAAGCTGGAAGAACGTTTCAAATCTCCCCCTATCCTCCCACCGCACCTACTTCAAGTTATTCTTAATAAAGACACAGGCATTTCAGTAAGTATGCAAAATTCAGCAGATGTCAAATCTGTTTCATTTATTGGACTGTGGTAATTCTAACTGTACGACCTGCAAAAGAAAGTAACCTAAATGTATTTATTATTATTATTATTATTATTATTATTATACAGGGTTACAGCACCAACAGTTTGTGCAGCGCTTTACAACATGAGGGCAGACAAGACATTTAAAATACAATTCAATACAGGGAGGCATCAGAGTCCTTCTCATTCTCTAAAAGGGAGGGTCAAGTGGATACAAATGGTATAAACTGATGGAATACAGTTGTTAGGTGGGGGTCAGATCGGAAGGAAGAGGAGGAAGTAGAATTGAAGCTGCGATGGGATATGTAGGATGAGAACCAATAAAGAGTCCAGTCATGGAGAACAAAGGAGCAGTGTGTGTGTGTACATCTTTTCTTTTCTTTTTTTTTTTTTGAGGAAGTGATCAATGATATCAAAGGCAGCAGAGAGGTCCATGTGTAGGAGTACACAATAGTGACCATTGGGTTTTAGCCATTCGTAACCATTTGCGTTTTAGTAGAGCTGTTGCTGTGGCGAGTTGAGGGCGAAATCCAGACTGAAGGGGATCAGGACTTCAGCGGAAAAGGGGAGCAAGGATATGGTTGGTGGGCTCCAAATGGGGCTTTTTAAGTAAGTGGGGGTGACTAGTGCAGTTTTAGAGTTGGGGAATATGCCAGAAGAGAGGGAGAGATTGAAGATGTGAGTAAGACCCATTTCACAGGGGGCGATGCGCTGGCGGGAGAGAAAAAATCTCCTGCAAGCAGCATCTTTGGAGCGGTGAGAGGAGCGGCGTGTATACCGCGGCAATACTAGTGGGGGTTAATATCGCACCGCTAGCGGCCTATCCCGCGGCAATTCCGATTGTATATCACCGCTTTTTAGCGGCGCTATACCGTGCCTCCCGCCCCAGTGTGAAAGGGGCCTTAGTGTTAAAGTGGAAGTGATTAAAGCGTTATGGCTAATTTGGTGACTCATTGGGTCAGGTAAAATGGGCTTTGTGTGGGAAACTGGGATAATTTCAACCAAATGCTCCTGGCCAGCGTTGGTCAAATACTAATAACTGAAAGATTTTTACATTTTTTTATATGTTAACAGTGTGATCCAGCTTTGCTCCCGGAGCCCAATCATGTCATGCTGAATCACCTTTACGCACTATCCATCAAGGTACATATTTTTCTGCTGTTCTCTTGCAGTTACTCCCTCCAGCTCCATCATTCACAGTTGTTACATCTTTGTGTCTTTCTTTTAGGATGGTGTGATGGTGTTAAGTGCTACTCATCGTTACAAGAAGAAGTATGTCACCACACTGCTGTACAAACCCATATGAGCTGCCTCCAAAGACTGTACTCATTGAAATTTTATGCCTTTTTTCACTTTTTTATAAATTAAATGCATTAAATATTTGCGGAATAAGCTATAGCTGTCAGTAATGCATTGAGCATTATATTGGTTCACAATTCACTGTTGGATCTATATTGAGAGCGCTGCAGTTGTTCTAGATCTGTCTCAATTGCACATTTATTTGGCAAAAGTAGGGATAGCAACCCTTTTTTTAAATTAAGCTTGCACTTTCCCGGCCTAGAAAAGTGCCCTGCTGGGTTGGGCAAGGGACGGCACTAGTGAATAGAACTGATTTTTCAGCAATATTATTACTGTAGATGTTTGTCTCAGGTTGTGTGAAGATCAATAATGGGCTGTAAGGCAGATCAGATCCCCATCCCCAACCCTGCTTCTGTGTTCTGCAGTGAGCTGACTGTGAGTGTGGACATCACAGCTGTACTGTTAGTTTTACATAGGGTTTAAGGCAACCCTACCAGTCACTTTATTTATTCTGTTCCTTGGTAACATCTTTTCTCTCAACTGAAATAAATGACTTCGATAAGGTATCTCTAGGGGAATCTTAAGTCATTGATGTGTTGTCTTAATTATAAGGCCATCTGCACATAGGATAAAACATAAGCCACTGAGGTATTGTGTATGTTGAAGCCTATAAACCCATATGTGTGACTTTAGGAAGGGGCATTATTGTAAGGATGGAATGTTTTTTCTCTCTTTTTTTTTTTTTTTTTAAAGTGGAACTAAACTCTTTTGTCCTTTTACAGGCAAGAAAGCTGCCATTTTAGTCTCTATTTGGTTTGCAGTTGCCATGGTGTTGTGTTCTGTTCTGAAACCAGCCATTTAATGACTTGATAGTTCAGCTGAGAGCGCAAGCAACTTTGACAGTTATCATTCATGGCATGCCTTGAATGTAACTGTTTTGCCATTAAATCAATGGGATTAGTTTCACTTTAACTCCATTCAGTATTTTACATCTATATGTGTTTATAATAATGTACAGTGTGTTTTATCTGTACATTTTTTTTTCTCTTCAAAAAGTCTAAACCTGTTTAAAAAACAAACGGTGTCTTGTTTTCATGTGTGTATGCAGGTGTTTGTGGAGACCTATGCTAGCCATACATGCTTTAATTTCTCTCATTCTGCCCAGTGTACTGAATGAGAAAAGTCAATAGATTTCCCTATCCATGCTAAACGGTCTGTATGCGCAAATCTTACCTGCTGGCTATTGTATTCTGACTGCTACGGCTGTCATAATACCCAAATATTGACTGCACCTGCCTTCTTCTTAGGTAGGGCGATATAAATAATAGTCTTTTTATGTTTAGCTAGTATTACTGGATGGATTAATTGTATTTGAGGCAAAGATTATCCCACCTTTTTATGCTTAGAACATAAAGCAAAAATCATATTCTTGTGTGTTTTAAAAACTGGTATTTTTTTTCTCCTTCACTGATTAGTGGCACTGGCGATCACTAAGGGGGACCGATATACCTCAAACAGAAGCCAGTTAGGGGGTTTCTTTTCTTCATGCTGACAACGTGAAGTAAAAAAGCCGGAAACCAACTTCTGTTTACAGTTGTCATTGGCTGACAGCTGATCATGTGGTAAGGGGCCTGCAGTCATTGGCTTTTTACCCTGTTCTCTGTGATCAACCAAGTCCCAAGGACTTGTTGGACATTCATGTACACCCTTCTGGCATTTTAAGCCTGCGCTGTAGCAGTCTTTCAGCTGTAGCGCAGGTGCAAAGTTGTTAATATGTATATGTTTTACACTATATGCATGTGTTTAGGTAAACAAATTATGAACTATGAATTTAAAGGATCTTTTTCTAGGGTTTATAAGCGTAAAAATCAAGTGTAGTGCCTTTAAAGAGGAAGTAAATCCTCTTTTTAACTGAAGTTGCTGAAAGATGTGCTAATATGGTTTAGAAAAATTTATTAATGTGGCATAGGATGCTGTTATTTAAAATGGAACTAAACCCACCAGTTTACTTGTCTACACCTTCCAGTGGTTACATGCCTTCCTGGCTGCTGTCATCTTACAAGTGCTGTTTATTTTGGCCTCTTGCTTGGCCAGTAGGGGATGATATCTTGTGTATGCACACAGGAGTCGGTAATGCCAGCACAGCTAAAGTGTGCCAGGAATGCATTCTGAGTTGCACATGCTAAGCTCCGTGTCCATTCAGTAGAAAACTGAAAGCAGACAGGCAAGTTTGTTTTGCAAAACTTAGATTTAATTAACTTTAAAGCCAAGGTAACTACTAAAATTAGCTGCGATAAAAACACACAGACCTAACAAACATATACAGCTGGTTTTGTCCTTTTTCACCAAATGGTGCATCTGGTAAGTATTCACATCACTTCTTTTTTTCCACAGCCTTAGGCCCGGTTCACACTGGTGTGACATACATGCAGACTTTTGGAGCACATGTCATGTTTAAATCAATGGTTCCCTATGAGAGCTGGTCTGACTCTGAAAAAAGGTTCCTGCATTACTTTGGTCTGACTTGTGGCATGGGAAAAACAAAAATTGTTGCAGGGCTCCCCCACAGAAACAATACCAAACCCTCATCTGAGGATGCAGGTCAGGAAAAGTGTGTGTGTGTGTGTGTGTGTCAGTCATTACTTTCTGTAGCGCTCCACCAATCAGCCCTGTATAGTAGAGTGGCCACTCCTCAGTAAAAGGCACATGACAGCCTGTCTGGAGTTTACCTGAAGGAGTCGGCATGAGAAACAAAAGTCTCTAGCATAAATGGCAAGTGTCATCCAGTGCGAAACGCGTCGGTTGTTCCTGGTTTCCACTGCTGTGACCCTATTTTTGTACATGCTGTCTATTGAATAAAAGACCACCCATCAGGTTTTGGAGTGTGGCTATCCATTTTTCTTTGTCTTCATTTTGGAGGAAATCAGGTGCCGCTCATCATCTGGCCAATACTATCCCTACAGTGAAGCATGTTGTGGGGATATTTTTCAGAGGCAGGAACTTAGCGGCTAGTCAGGATTGAGGGAAAGATGAATGCAGCAATGTACAGAAACATCTTTGATGAAAACCTGCTCCAGAGCGCTCTGGACCTCTGGCTGGGGCAAAGGTTCATCTTTCAATAGGACAACGGCCCTAACGCACAGCCAAGATAACAAAGGAGTGGCTGCAGGACAACTCTGTGAAGATCCTTAAGTGGTCCAGCTAGAGCAAAGACTTCAACTCAATTTGAACATCTCTGGAGTGATTTGGAAATGGCTGTGCTCTGACGCTCCCCATTCAAGCTGACGGAGCTTGAAAGGTCCTACAAAGAATGAGACATACTTCCCAAAAATAGGTGTGCCAAGCTTGTAGCATCATACCCAAATAGACATGAGGTTGTAATTGGTGCCTCAATAAAGTATTGAGCAAAGGCTGTGAATAACGTATTTATCGGCGTATAGAGTACTTGAGTCTAAGGTCCCCGAACCAAAGAGCCAAGATGGGAGGGAGGGCCAGTTAGGACTATTGCGGTACCGATACAAGGATAAAAAATAGGGATAAGGCTTTTAAACAATTGGTAAATTTTTATTCAAAACACAGATATTTATCGGCATATAACACACACCCTAACTTTAAGAGGGAAGTTTCAGGAAAAAAACTTTACATAACACGCAGGCACAGTTTACCCTCTATTTTCAGGGTAAAAAGGTGAGTGTTATACGCCAATAAATACAGTACTGATGTACATGTAATTGTTTGAAATCTTTGCAACATTATATTAAAAAAAAAAAAAATCACATGTACATAAGTACTGTATTTTTTGGCGTATAACACTCACTTTCATACCCTGAAACTAGAGGGTAAACTGTGCCTGCGTGTTATATGCAGGGGGCTGTGGAAAGTTATTTTTTTTTTTCCCTCTAGAAACTTCCCTCTTAAAGTTGGGGTGAGTGTTATACGCCGATAAATACAGTACTAATGTACATGTGATTTATTTTTAATAATGTTGCAAAGATTTCAAACAAAACTTCTTTCACGTTGTCATTTATGGGGTATTGTTTGTATAATTTTGAGGAAAATAATATCCATTTTGGAATAAGGGCCCTTTCACACGTCCGTTCCGTTCGTCCGTTTTTTGGACGTCCGGTAACGGACCTCAATGCTTCCCTATGGGAGCGGATCCGTTAGCGGATGATGCATCCGCTAAAGTCCGCCAGATCCGCATCCGTTTTTTCGGACGGAAGATTGTCCTATTTTTCTTCCGTCCGGCCAAACGGATCGGATGCAAACGGACAGACGGTCCGTTTCCATCCGATTCCCCATAGGGGAGAGCGGAGGAGAGACGGGGCGGTCCCTGCACATTGTGCGGGGACCGCCCTGTCCGCCCGACAGCTCAGCGGAGACCCCCCCCCCGCTGAGCTGACGGACACACAGAGCGGACCGAAAAACAGACCGCACGTGTGAAAGGACCCTAAGGCTGTAACATAAAAAAAGATTGGAAACGGTGAAGCGCTGTAAATGCAGGAATGTAATGAAAAAGTCCTTGTAGCTGCAGAGGTGCTACGAGGTCATCTTTACTAAATACTGTGTTCTGGATTAGAATTTCAATATGGTATACATATTTTGTTCCAATAAAGTTAAAATATTGTCATGAACCTGGGAAATTAAAACCAAACATTGTAACCAATATTGACATTTACAGGTACATTTTTATATTTGCATATAACTTTAGCTGTCTGCATCTCCAGGTGGACTGATTGATTGTTTTTTCATGAAATTTTTACTTGGGATAACCAAGTTATGCATTGTTTCATCCTATGCTGCTTGTGTTGCATCACCCAGGTTTAGATTTAACACCTATTTAAACCCAAGAACACCACATCTACGTAAATTTTCTGCAAATGTAGAAAAATATTCTCTGATCTGTCCAGAATTTCTGTGTCTGTGTAACTTCCTTCCTCACTTAGAACTATATAATCTTTCCCAGCTATATTCTGTGAACTTTAAGACCCCCTCCCCTCCTACTGATGGATTTAAGAGGAGTAGGAGTGTGCAGTCAAAATTGGGAAATCACTGTAAGAGGACAATGCTGCATCTTTATAGATGTTGTACAGTGAGAGTTGTCACCCTAGGACAGGGAGTATGTTAACACTTATAGGTATATTACAGGGCAGGCGAGATGCTTTTTTTTAATGAAACATGAGAGCAGCAGGGGTGGGCGAGATGGGGGGAGGAGGAGACACAGGATGATGGGGGCATGTAAACGGACCACAGTGCCAGGGCTTCACAAGCCCTGATTACCGTGGTTAGTTTATAGGGGGGAGAGCATAACCAGGCAGGATCAGCCAGGTGTGACAGGGGGCCCAAATTACACAGCACAAGCACTTTGCTGTATAACATGCTTTAACCACTTGCCGACCAGCTCACGCACATTTTACGGTGGCAGGTTGGCTTTTTCGTGCGAATCGCCGTACCTGTACGTTGGCTCCTTTTAGGAGCTATAGCAGGTGCACCAGCTGCATGGCAGGGGACCGAAGAGCCAGAACAGGGATATGTGTATGTAAACACAAATCCCTGTTCTGGGAGGGGAGAGAGATCTGCTCCCTTGTCTGCCCGCTAGTGTTAACTCCTTCTCTGCCAGTGAAATGTATACAGTAATCCGTGGCTATTTTTTTTTTAAGCTCTTATTGCTGTATAAATGTCATTGGTCCCAAAAAAGTTTCCAATCTGTCCGCTGCAATGTCTGAGTCCCACTTAAAAATCAATGATCACCACCATTACTAGTAAAAAAATAATAATAATAAAAATGCCATAAATCTATCCCCTACTTTGTAGACGCTATAAAGCCCCTTTCACACAGGCAGCTGTTCTGCCACAGTTAAAGGCATGTTTTGTAGGGAGCTGTGGTGGCTCAACGTGATTGGCACTGCGCTGACAAGCCGTTCACCTCTGCAGCCAAGGGTTCGGATCCCCTCACACCCGCCATTGCCACCCGGGGGCATGGAGAAGGATGGCAGATTGCCTCTGGGGGGAGGGTCTGCCTACTCCCAACTCCTGCAGTCCGGCTCCTCTCTCTCAAGTTCACGCACAAAAATACACTTAAAAAAAAAAAAAAAAAAGCATGTTTTGTTTTTTGGAAATTCAGAGAATCCTGTCACAGCATTGCGATTAGCTGCATTTACAGCTGCGTTTGAACATTCTTGCCATTTCTGATGTGCGTCCTGTTTTTCCTTCCTTGTTGCCCTTACAGCTGCATTTGAAGATTCTTGCCATTTCTGATGTGCTTCCTGTTTTTCTTTCCTTGTTGCCGCTGTTATCTGCAGGTGCAATAATAAAAAATTGTATCAAATACTTACCCGAATTTTACTTTCTTGATGCCAAGACATGGCAGCATACATATGATATAGCCCCGCCCCTATATCCACCCACAGGACACGTTTAACTCTCTATAAAACTCTGAGTGAGAGCAACCTCCTCCATTCTCCATATAAAGTACAAAGATCAGAGGGAGGGTTCGTATGCTGCAATGTCTTGGCATCAGGAAAGGAAAATTACGGTAAGTATTTGATACAATTTTCCAATTTCCTGACGCCAGACATGGCAGCATACATATGATACATGAAGAGCTTTCTAGAGGGAGGATAAACTTGGATAAACTTCCTCCCAAACTCTACTGTAGTAAGAGCTGCTAGATCCACCCTGTGGTGTATTAAGAACATGTTGGGCCAGATTCAGGTAGATGAGAGTATCTTTCCTCTGAAATAACGCTTCTCATTTACGTTACTCTGAAGACCCTTTCAGCGCAAGTCCTGTAATTCACATAGCAGTTGCGCGTAAACTTGCGCCAGAGTAACGATAATGCGCTGGCGTAACCCGACGCAAGTGGAAGTGGGTGTGATCATATGTAAATGATGGGCGGAGCCCAGCGCAGAGGCTTACGTTCAGCGCATCATCCACGGAGCATGCGCAGTGAGTGCGGTTCCACTCGCCCCCCTTGTGCGCATGCTCACAACTTCCATCGGCACCACTTCCTGGGAAACGTCAGCGCAATGCGTTCCGCTGGGCGCTTAAAAGCGCTGGCGGAAACGCCATTCCGGCGCAAAAGTATTTCCGCTTCCCCCCACCCCAGGGAAGATACTTTTGTTTGGTGATGGCTGCTCCCGCTACCCCCAGAGAGAGGAGGAACCTGAATTTTAATGCACAGGAGGTCTCAGTGATCATTTCGGCAATGGAGACGGATAATGATTTTCTCCATGGCAAAAAAAGCCGGAAGACCAGCCGGGAGAGGAAGCAGGGCATCCTGGAGTCCATTGCTGCCAGGGTCAATGTCCTGGGGTACTCCACCCGGACTGCTGGGGACATACAAAAAAAAATTAATGACCTGCGGCGCAAGGTGAGGGACAAGGTGGCCTCCATCAGGAGGTATGAGAGGGGCACAGGTGGTGGTCCCCCATGTCCTGTCACCCTAACCGCAGAGGAGGAGGTGGTTGCTCGCTGCCTGGAGAGGGAGGGGGTCGCAGGCTATGACTCCGTGGAGGAAGGCACAAGGACAGGTAAGTGTTTTATAATCCCCTATTTGTTGTTTTGCATTTGGGGGGGGGGAGGGTACATGTGCCAAGTGTGTGGGACCACCAACATGTGTCTGCTTTGTGTCATCCACAGATGACGGAGCTGGGCCATCATCTGTCAGCGTGCATTCCACCCCATCCCCCCCACGCCATCGTGTGCCCGAGCCACTGGGTGGTGAAGAGGTTGTGGAGGAGGAGAGTGGCCACACCACACCTGCCGAGGTGGTTGTAGAGGATCCTGCTGTGGCAGAGCAGGACTTTACCTTAGTGTTGTCTGTCTCCTCCCCTTCTCCTGGGCCGTCTGTCGTCCCCTCCCCCATCCTTGGAAGCCCCTCAAGGGCGACTCCTTCCACCCGAGGACAACCATCTTCTGGCCCCAGGAAGGCGACCCAGAAGACCAGGGGGGTGTCTGATGGTGTACAGGACCAGTTGGCGAGGGATCACGCCAGGCAGACGGAACAGATGAGGGCCATAGCGGTGCACTTGGAGAAAGTGTCTGACAGCCTGGGCTCCGTTGCCAACCTCAGCAACGCAGTGCAGGATGTAAGCTGCAACTGCGCTGCAGTGGTCACCACTTTGGGGGAGGTGCAGGGGGATATTCGGCACCTTACTGCAGCCGTCCAGGCCAACAGTGCTGCCATCCGGGACCAGGGGAGGCTGAGTCGGCGGGCCCAGCATTATCAGGTCACCCGTCAGCTCCGGATGCAGGCCCAGACCAACTCCTACCTTGGACGGATAGCCAGGGCCTTGGAGGGCACGCAGGCCACACCTGCCAGGAGTGGCCCACCTGGGAATCAGCCACCTCCAGATGCCCCCCCACCCACTCCATCCAGGCAGCTGCGGAGTCAGAGAGGGGCCCCCAGAAGAAGCCCCCGGCATCCCCGATGAGGCCTTTTTTTTTTTTCTTGTTTTATATTTTTGTTTTGGACATACTCAGGTCATGAGTTTATTTTTTCTTTTTCTCAGGTTATGAGATTTTGTTTCTTTTAATTATCAGGATATGATATTATTAATTTATTTTTGTACTGCACACGGTCAGGAGTGCAGGGGACAGTGTGAATGGTGTGTGAATGTGAGGGGGTGGCACTCCTGAAAGTAAGGGGTGTCACCCTCGGTTGTGGTGGTGAAGTGAACCCCACGGCTGAATGAATGACGTGTGAATGGACAGTGACATCATTGGGGCCTTGACGCTGGCGTTACTGCTCCCAACTCCTACATGCTGGACTTGGGCTAATCCAATGCGATGTGCATGTGGTGTGTGTGATCTAGGGACATCAGTGGTGTACATGCATGCATTGTCTGTGTTATTAATGTTTTGGTTTAGTGTCCAAAGATGCCTACGGCGAGGACCCTCCTGACTGCTCTTCCATCAGCAGACTGGGTGTCCTCTGGCAGGTGGGGACTGTGTGGGTCGGGGGTCAGGTCATCACGTATGTCAATATGCAGGCCTTTTTTCATAGCAAAGTTATGTAGTATGCAACATGCACCGATGATCTGACACACAAAGGTAGGGGAATACAATAGGGCCCCCCTAGACTTATCCAGGCATCGGAAACGGGACTTCAGGAGCCCAAATGTTTGCTCCACCACTGCACGGGTTTTGATGTGTGCTTCATTGTATTTCTTTCTCGTACATCACGGGACACAGAGCGGCATATTCATTACTATATGGGTTATATGGAGTACCTTCAGGTGTGGACACTGGCAATCTCAAACAGGAAGTCCCCTCCCTATATAACCCCCTCCCCTAGAGGGAGTCCCTCAGTTTTTTCGCCAGTGTCTTAGGTGTTGGTCACGGAATAGCTTTGCTCCACATCCTTGGGATTAAGGGCGGGCTAACCGGATCTGTCCAAGGAGCCTCAGTGCCAAAGTGGACAGTACCCGGGCCCCAAGCCGTGGGGTTTTGCCTATAATGCTCCTCTTTGGAGGGCTGGACCCTGGGCCCAGGACTTGGAGTTTGTAAAAACCATAAGTTCCTGTTTGCCAGGGTGCTATATAGGTCCAGGACAGTGGGTACCTTCATAGGACCCCAGGGCCTGAAGGTCTACTACGCTACCCACGGAGATGGGAGAAGATTGGATCAGTTTGCTGGACAAACATCCTGCAGCATGGAGCAGGTAAGGGGGAGCCTGCGGGACTTGGTTCGACAGCAGGCTCTCCGGGGTAACCTAAAAAGGGGGATAGCCTAAGTATGCTCTGCATGGGCAACCTTGCTCACTATGTCTAAAAGAGACAGGATGACACCCTTTTCTCCCCCATCACTAGGTCCCCCTGTCTAAATATGTGTTGCTAGCTAAACCTGCTGTTTCTTCCTAGGGCTAGTAAGGATCCCTAGGGGCCTTTGGAGAGTCCTACCTGGCCGGGGGTTTGAATCTGCCGCCTGTTTCTGCGTTCCTGGATCTCCAGCAGCGCGGCTCCTCCATGTTCCTCCTGTTTCCGGCATACGCGCGCGCGCGCGTGCGCGCGCACGTCTTATTGACGTTTTTCGCGCCGTTCAGACAGGAGGGCGTGCCTGCGGCGTCATACAGGGGCGCGCCTTTGTGCTGTTATAGACAGCAGGCATTGTCAGTGCTCAGTCTGAGGCTGATTTTCAGAGGAGAGGACGCAGAGCGGCAGAACAGTGACTCCCGGTGGCGGAAGAGGGGTAGTACATGTGGACTTTGTTCCAATGCCTTTTTTGTTAAGCCAAGAAATCCCCCTTTTTTGCAGCAGGTTGGAGGCTGGCAAACTTAGTTTGGGGTCACTGTATGTTGTCAAAAGTAAATATATAATATATATTTAAAAAAAAAAAAAAAAACATACGGGATCCCATCAGTTTTTGGGCATTAGTGATCTATTGTCCCCTAAACTCTGGTTTTGTACTCCTGCCCACTACAGTCTGTTGTGTGAGCGGAGTCCCTCGATTTTGTATTATGGCTTCCAAAGGTTCGGGGCAAAGGGTACAAAAAACAAAAGGGTTCCCTTTCTGATTCTGATATGCCGATACTTTCCCCGCAACTTATTAACATAAAAAGTGCCTTGGATGAGCCATTAAGGGGATCTGGTGCGGAGGCTGGCCCAGATCAGCCCAGCCCTGTGTTTATCACAGAGGAGATGCTAGCCGTATCCCTAGGGGGGCTAGAAGAGAGAATAGCAGCATTGATCGCTAGAGCTATTCCTGGTAAGAAACGGGTTAGATCCCCATCACCAAGAGGTGTATCCTCAGATGCTGAGATTCTCTCTCCGGAGGAATTGGAATCACAGGAGGATCAACTAGACCTGAACCAAGAGGGTTCAGGGATTGAGGGGTCTGCCTCGGAGGAACCATTTTCAGACTCCCAGACAGAAAGACTGTGGGTACAGTCTTTGACGGACATGGTCCGCTCGGCATTTAGTTTACCATTGCCAGAGCCTCAGGTTCCTCCGGTATCCTCTCTGGGCTCTTTGAAAGCTCCGTTAAGCAACGCAGTTTTTCCAGTCCATCCTCTTTTGGAGGAATTGATCTTTCGGGATTGGGTACGCCCGGACAGGATTTTTCTGCCACCGAAAAGATTTGCGGTCATTTACCCCATGGAGGAAAAATTCTCCAAGAGGTGGAGGCTCCCAGTAGTGGATGCAGCCATCTCATGTGTGAATAAATCACTAACTTGCCCGGTGGAAAACATACATATGTTTAAAGATCCGGTTGATAAAAGGTTAGAGACACTTTTAAAAGCATCCTTTGCTACGGCAGGAGCAGTGGTACAGCCAGCTGTGGCTGCGATTGGTGTTTGTCAGGCGTTAAAAGACCAGACAAAGGAAATGTTAAAGGACATGCCTACCCAACAAGCAGAAGAGTTTTCTGACATTCCCAGAGCTCTGTGTTTTGCTGTAGATGCTATAAAAGATTCCATCCAGCAGGCCTCTCGTTTATCACTATTTTTGGTACACATGAGAAGGCTCTTATGGTTGAAGAACTGGGCGGCGGAGCCCCCATGCAAAAAGCTTCTGGCAGGGTTTCCCTTCCATGGAGGACGACTCTTCGGAGAGGATCTGGAGACTATTTCAAATTCCAGGCAGTATCGACGGCCGCCTGCACGATCCAACGTTAACGGTAGATCGCAGGGACAGGCCCCTGGGGGTAAGAGGCCGTGGTATCGCAAGCCGACAAAGACAGCCCCTAAGTCTGCCTTATGAAGGGGCGCCCCCACTCTCGCGGGTGGGGGGAAGGCTTCGTTTCTTCTCAGAAGTTTGGGAAGCCAAGATCCCCGACAAATGGGTCCGGGCATCTGTAACCACAGGTTACAGACTGGAGTTTCTAAAGTATCCTCCGCCTCATTTTCAGGAATCAAGGCTACCAAGGGATCCAGCAAGGAAGGCCTCAATGCTGGCAGCTTTGGATCACCTGCTTTGCCAGGACGTAATTATAGAAGTGCCAGCCCAAGAGCAAGGGCTAGGTTTCTATTCCAATCTCTTTGTCATACCAAAGCCCAACGGCGATGTCAGGCCAATCTTGGACCTAAAGAGGTTAAACGGTTTCCTAAGGGTTCGTTCCTTCCGGATGGAATCCATCCGGTCAGCAGCCGCCGCGCTTCAGAAGGACGATTTTCTGGCCTCCATAGACATAAAGGATGCTTACCTTCATGTACCAATCTGTCAGTCGCATCAAAGATTTTTACGCTTCGCGGTGGGGCAGCGACACTTCCAATTCAGGGCGCTCCCCTTCGGGCTGGCCACGGCCCCCCGGGTATTCACGAAGATCCTAGCCCCAGTTCTGGCCAATTTAAGGGTCCAGGGGGTCACAGTCCTAGCATACTTGGACGACCTTTTAATCATAGATCACTCACGGTCGGGTCTGCAAAAGGCAGTAAACCTCACGGTTCGGTACCTCGAAGAATTCGGCTGGGTCCTAAACCGGGGAAAGTCAGCGTTCCAGCCTACAAAGCAGTTGGAATACCTCGGCATGAGGTTAGACACAGAACAGCAAAAGGTGTTCCTGCCCCTGGTAAAGATCGAAGCTATCAAGGAGTTGGTTCAGTTGGTTCTAAACAAGAAAAAACCAACTATTCGCCTATGTATGCGAGTACTAGGCAAGCTAGTGGCCACGTTCGAGGCAGTACCATACGCTCAGATCCACACTCGCGTCCTACAGGCAGCCATTCTAGCAGCCTGGGGCAAGAGGGCACATGCCTTAGAGTCCCCTTTGACGCTATCATCAAGGGTCCGACAAAGCCTGGCCTGGTGGTTGAACCCCCAGAATCTTCTAAAGGGAAAATCCTTCAGCCCTGTTGTCTGGAAGGTAGTTACCACAGACGCCAGCCTGGCAGGCTGGGGGGGCGGTCTTCGAGGGGTTCTCTCGCCAGGGAACTTGGGTGAAAGCAGAGAGGCAGCTCCCCATCAATATCTTGGAGATCAGAGCTGCTCGCCTAGCCCTTCTGGCATGGACCTCCAGATTAAAGGGGTTCCCGGTGAGAATCCAGTCAGACAATGCCACGGCGGTGGCATACATAAACCACCAAGGGGGAACCAGGAGTCAGGCCGCTCAGAGGGAGGTGAGCTTGATTTTTCAGTGGGCAGAGGTTCATGTACCCTGCATTTCGGCGATATTCATTCCCGGAGTGGACAACCTGCAGGCAGACTTCTTAAGTCGCCAGAGTCTGTTGCCAGGGGAGTGGTCTCTGCATCCCCAGGTCTTTCAGACAATCTGCCAGAGGTGGGGAATGCCGGACGTAGATATAATGGCATCCAGGTTCAACAAGAAACTAGACAGGTTCGTGTCTCGAGCGAGGGATCCTATGGCCTGCGGAACCGATGCGTTGGTTTGCCCTTGGCATCAATTCAAACTTCTATATGCATTCCCTCCGCTACAGTTACTCCCTCGCCTGTTGCGCAGGATCAGAGTGGAGCACAAGCCAGTCATTCTAGTAGCTCCGGCTTGGCCCCGGAGGACTTGGTACTCACTAGTCCTGAAGATGGCAGTGGGAGACCCTTGGACTCTTCCTCTACAACCAGACCTACTCTCACAAGGCCCGATCCTCCACCCTACATTACAGCGTCTAAATTTGACGGCCTGGAGGCTGAATCCCTGATTCTCAGGGGTAGAGGTCTGTCTAGGCAGGTAATTCCTACCCTGATTAGGGCTAGAAAGCCGGTCTCCAGGGTGATTTATTACAGGGTGTGGAGGAACTACGTAGGCTGGTGTGAATCCAAAAGATGGAATTCCCGCAAATATACTATTGATAGGGTGTTAAGTTTTCTCCAGCTAGGAGTGGATAAAGGCCTGGCACTAAGCACAATCAAGGGACAGATCTCAGCTCTGTCAGTGTGGTTTCAGAGGCCGCTGGCCACCCACTCGCTGGTAAAGACCTTCATACAGGGGGTCTTGCGTATTAATCCTCCTGTCAAGTCACCAATTTGTCCATGGGACTTAAATCTTGTCCTGTCCACTTTACAGAAACAACCCTTTGAGCCATTGGCTGAGATTCCTTTAGTCTTACTGACAAGAAAGTTGGTTTTCTTGGTCGCCATAGTTTCGGCCAGGAGAGTGTCAGAATTAGCAGCCTTATCGTGTAAGGAACCATATCTCGTTCTGCATAAGGACAGGGCAGTTCTCCGGCCCCATCCTTCCTTTCTACCAAAGGTTATATCCAAATTTCACTTAAACCAGGATTTGGTACTTCCATCCTTCTTTCCAAAACCTACATCTAGAAAGGAGGGGTTGCTGCATACCTTGGATATTGTCCGGGCCATGAAGGCCTATCTTAAAGCTACAGAAAAAATCCGGAAGACAGATGTATTATTCGTTCTACCAGATGGCCCCAAGAAGGGGCAGGCAGCTGCAAAATCCACCATCTCGAGATGGATTAGACAATTAATCATTCAAGCCTACGGTTTGAAGAGGTTGCCTCCTCCGTTGTCGGTAAAGGCCCATTCTACCAGGGCCATGGGCGCCTCTTGGGCAGCACACCATCAGATCTCTATGGCTCAGATATGCAAGGCGGCAACGTGGTCATCAGTCCACGCGTTTACAAGGTTTTACCAACTAGACGTGAGAAGGAATGCGGATTCTGCCTTTGGACAGGCAGTACTACAGGCTGCAGTTTGAGATCCTCGGGATCAGAAGCACCCTTGGTTGTAAAAAAGAAAAAAAAGAAAAAAAAAAAAGTTTTTTCTTGACTAAGTTGGAATTATTATTTGAGTTTACCTCTAAATTGAATCCTTCTTTGGAAGATGTCTCCCTCCCCTCATTAAAGCATTGCTTTCGGACATCCCATATAGTAATGAATATGCCGCTCTGTGTCCCGTGATGTACGAGAAAGAAAAAGGGATTTTTAAATACAGCTTACCTGTAAAATCCTTTTCTTGGAGTACATCACGGAACACAGAGCTCCCACCCCTCTTTTGGGT